>JAGSMR010000034.1:5335000-5595000 GCA_029286605.1 Sericinus montela | reverse complement strand
ACTTCTCTTACATTCTCCCAAAACTCCTCCAGCTCAGCTCTGGACAACGAAGCTACCGGCGCATAAACAGCCAAAAGGAATAACTTCGTCAGTCAGAATTTAAAGCGAACCCAGAGAAGTCTCGAGTTCACCACCTTATATTCAGTCATAACATCGACCAACCGAGACGACAGCAGCACCCCCACTCCCTGGCAGGCGTTCTCGCTCTCCGGGACTCCGGACCATAGAGCTAACGCCCCGCCAGGGAGCTCTTCAGTGCCGCTGCCCTTCCGCTTGGTCTCCGACAAACACACGACATCTAATTCTCTCTCTTTCATTATTTCAATCAACTCATTCGTCTTATCTCTCATGCCTCCTCTAACATTCCACGTGCCAACTCTGCACTCCGTCCTCCACCTTCCGCCGTGTCGGGCTGTGCGTGACGGGTAGCGGTCCCCATCGCCGCTTTGCTCGCTGCATTTCACACCAACGGGGACGAACTGGTGTGCGTCGCCTTGGGGGGACGCCCTAACCCTCGTTGGCATGGGTGCGCAGCTGTGTAGAATTGCAGCCCTGAAAAGGGCTGGCAGGGGTCGCGACGAAAATGCTTCTACAATGACCCCCAATCGGGAAACATATAATATTAAAAAAAGTCACGATAGCCGAGTGGTTGGGTAATCGGAATTCGAGTCGAGAGATCCGAGTTCGATCCCCAGGTGGCAGGCTCGTACCAATGGGTTTTTTACAAAACCTATATACGATTCATGTCGTTGGCTTGGACATAAAGACGGCGACTGGCTCACCACCTGTCACTTTGTCCCGAAATATCTTCGGTGGAAGGTGGGTCAAAGGGACTTAATGGTCTGGAATTGACCTCTGTCTGCTCCTGTATTGAGAATGGCGTGAAGATATTTATAAAAAACTAGTCATAGTTATCAAAACTTAAATCGATAAAGTTTCTATGTATCACTAATATATAGAAAAAGAGAAAACAATTTATATCTTCCAAAGCTTGTTTTTTCTAAGTTTCACGTCCGTTGAAGTGCTTGTTATAGAAACAGCAGGTAAGATGCAGAAAATTGTTGCCAGCGTATTTTCTTTGGGTAAACGGAACGTAGAACAGCGACTTTTTACGGGCAATTAATATTTACGTGACTCAGTAGACAGAGAGAATCAATAAAATTATTCAGCAATTTAAATAAAAACATAGGATCCTTTTCGGTGTGTCCATATTTAAAAGAAGTGGGAACAGGTGTGATGTTACATATTTTTTTTAAATGTCTCAGGTACAAGTTATTAATTCTTATCAGTTTTTTTATCGTGGCTTTCATACTGAAGATTCCAGATGACAGATTCGTATTATATGACAAGTCCGACATAAGAATTGAATAATGTCGCGAGAGCTAACCTTTTAGTCTTTGGTAATTCTAAAAATGAAATCTAGCATACAATACTTTTGGGACAATGAAATCTAAGTGTTGGTTAGATGTTAAATTGCTGTCTAATAAGAGACGTGGGAATAATAAGAGACAGTAAATTAACACGAATATATTTTTAATTCATAGTCATTATTCAGTTTAATATTTTATTTTTGTCATCATGAAGACTTCCGTGGAAGAGTGTCGCCAACTCTGAGGTTCGATTCCCGGAAAGGTCAATAAAGAAAAACTACTTTTTCTAAATTTTCTCGGGTCTGGGAATATAGAATCGGAAGCAACCTCCGTTGCTTCCGATTCTATAAGTAATTCGGTTAATTACTTTGGGATGAGAACAAAATATCGTTCCTATGTATGTATTTTATTATTTAATTATAAAAATTTAATAATTTAAATAAAGTATTCTAAAAAGCACTTTTTATGGATGTGGCTCTAAGGGCGCCAAGGCAACAAGTTTCGCTAAGAAAGTTAATATTTCTGGTTTAAGAATCTTTATTTGTCATAAGAATCAAATTTACATATGTACATGAGAGAAATATAACTATAAAAATGTATTTTCGTAGTTTGGCCGATTTATTTAAACATTAACGAATAGAGAAAAGAGATATTATTTAATAAGTTATTAAATATTAGTTAAACTGAGGGTACAACAACAATTAAAAATCTACATACAAAGTAGATTCATAGTGAGTGAGCAAGTTTATTGAAAATAGTTAAGCAGTAACACAAAATAAGTCTACCTGGAACTGGCTCCTATGAACGTCGTCGTTTTAAATTTATTAAGTATTGTTTATGTAGTCTTGTAGGCGTAGTCATAAATTTTGCATCTCGCATATGTTTTGGCAATTTTTCGGTGTTTTGCAAGTCGGGAACTTCTACACATTATCCTTTTTGTCTTGTAATGTGTGCGTGGTTTGTATAGTGCTATTTCATTACTTCGTCTAAATTACACTTTATACAGTTAAAATGTCTTCGTAAATGTAATTTTTGTTTGGATACCTTTTTGTAATATTTTCCTAAGAACTACACAATTAAAATTATGTAATTAAAAATAAGGAATATTTTTAGTAATTTGTTGTGTGCAATTTGTCTCATATTTTTCTCATATTTCAATAAAGTTATCAATATGAAATTTGATTAAAGGCCTAAAATTTTGTATAATGTTATTTTTTGGTGCGAGTATATAATTAGTTTTAGTTGTATTTGTGATCAAAAGGTTACATTGAAAACTGACTTTCAGCGAGTCCAAATCTTTTTGTGCATTAGCTATAATAGAATGTATTTAGTTACCTTATTATGGCATGTATCATCGATTTAGAACTCAGTATCTCCTTTTAGGCAAATTTCACTAACATCATCAAAATGAACACATCAAAAACAGCGAAAGTCCTAAGATGGAACCTTGAGGTACACCAAGAGTAACAGCTTTAAAAGAACTCATTCATCTTCAACTTCCTATTAAGAACTCGTACTAATGCAATGCAGTATCAGTTATACCAATTTGAGCACGTTTCTCTAATAAAAAAACATGGCTTAGCGTGTCAAAAACCTTTTTAGGTCTCTAAATACTCCAAGACATATTTGTTTTTTGTCAATATTGGGCTTTAAATTCGGTACATTGTCAATGGCTGCAGTATGAGTACTTGATCCTCATCTGAAGCCTTAATGTTTGTCATAAATAAAATATCCGTGTATCTGCTTGCCAGTCTAGTAGTCTATCTAGTAATTAAATTTACTTGAAATTTGATTATCAGATCTCGAATTGGTGACAATGGGAACAATTTCTTCTAAGTCGTTACCATACCTTTTCAAACAAAAAATAATTTTCGAAAACGATTTGCATTTGACGAAGTTATGAAATAAAAAATAAACACGATAGCTTGGATGATGAGAATCGATGATCGATCGAGTCAAGAGACCCGAGTTCGATCCCCAGGCTCGGACCGATGAGTTATTTTCAAAACTTATGTACGATTTATATCGTTAGCTTGGATTGTGTACCTAAATATTGGGAATAGCGTATAGAGTTATAAAGTTATGAACTTTTCTGCCTTTGAAGTTGGTTAAAAATTAAAGTGTTATTTATTCTCACCAAGCAAAGCTTTGTCACCCATGGACTATGATTATTCGGAGCTAACACGTCGTCCATCGCCGAATAAACACAATGCAAAAAGATAAAAGGACCTCTGTGTCTTAGCCACTGGATCATAAAAGGATCGAAATGTGTATATCTACATGGATAAATAAACAGATGATGAACATATACAGATGATCACATGGGAGTTTTTACTTAAGCTAAGTATTTTTAAGTATTTTTTTTAAATAAGCACTTATATTCACTACATTAATTTTTTCAGGATTCGAGCAGGATTCGAACTTGCAACCCTCAGCTTTGAAGGCAGAGATACTATCGACTATGCGCTAATATATCGTCATTTTTTAATAACGAATAGTTCCAGAGTCAAGCGAACAACAAACTTATAAAAAATCTAATGTTTAAACATAAATGTATTCATATTCAAAATTGAGGTTTTTCAACTAAATTACATTTCAGAGTACTTTTTGGCTTAAATTAAACATATGTAGATGTAACATGAAAAAGAAAAAACCCTATGACATTAATTTGATTGTGAAAACAGAACGAAGAATAAGCAATTCAATTAACTGTATATATTTTGCCTAAAATTGTATATTATTCTTAGTGCTGAAATCGGCATATCATATCAGATAAAGCTTATTCAATGGATAAAATATTACAGTCATGTGTTTAAAATAGTTTGGCGATGTTGATTGAATAATTTAATGATAATATAATTAGTTTTAAAAAGTTACATATTACATTTTCTCTAACGCCAGTTTTTCAATTAATGCACCTGCTTGGGAAGATATTTAGAGTTCTAGTTAACTAAAGTAAACAATAGTCATTAAAGTGATATTGTCATCAGAAGTGTTAGAGAAAGAGAGAGTACACTTCTTTGCACACCAAAAATATTCCAGACAGTTGAAATGTAAATTTTTTTTAAAATTTTTTTTTAAAGGAATACTAGCAATACCGAATAACATACATATATATAAATAACATATATATAAATTTCATTTATCGATAGCACATTGAGTAGCCTTATAGCTCAAAGCGATTTCTTCCCGACAACCTTTAGATATACAGGATTTAAGCAGATAAGAAATCTGGTGTGGGTAAAAACTGCATACATTCATACTTAAGTACTTACATACATACATACATACATACATACATACATACATACATACATACATACATACACATACATACATACATACATACATACATACATACATACATACATACATACATACATACATACATACATACATACATACATACATACATACATACATACATACATACATACATACATACATACATACATACATACATACATACATACATACATACATACATACATACATACATACATACATACATACATACATACATACATACATACATACATACATACATACATACATACATACATACCGGCATATTAAATTCCACTGCAGGACATAGGCCTCTCCCATCGGGATGATTGGTCATAATCGCCACGCTTGACAACCGGATTGGCGATCGCAGTAACCGACCACTCGTACCTCAGACCTCCATCTTCGGTCTGATTATTAGGATCTGATATTGTTAGAGATAGTTATCCCGCCATTTACATAACATAACGATATTCAAGGCTGTTTTCTATAGCCGCCTTTTACGACATCCACGGGAAGAAAGGGAGTGGCAATGTACTTAATATAGATGTACTGTACTGTACAGATGTATGTACTTAATATACTTAATAGTTAGAAGGTGAATAGAATCTAGAAAGAACTATTCAGCAGTATGCATTGAGAATTATTTCTTTAGCTTAGAAAGGACATCAAAATATTTTAAAAGTTTTAATTGTTCTGATCGTAGTTTAAGTCCCCTATTACTTATGGAAAGCACTGTCAATTTATAAACGTTTAGTTAACTCATTTAGTCAAAAATTCATCATTTCAACATTTTGAATAGTGTTCTAATAAATTAAAGACCGAAGGTTATGTGTGTACTCTTTGGTAATAATATTTGAAGTGATACTATTTCAAATGATCTTCAAAGCATCTTTAAAGCCTCTTTAATATGGCTAATACAGAGGATTCAAGATTATTAGTTATCAAGTGAAAAAGTAAAAATATGAAGTTAAAAACTTGAAGTAAACAACGACACAAAGAACAAATGAAATATTTTTATATTGCTGTAAGGCGTCGGCTTAAGATTTATCACCTCAGTAGTAAGAGACGGCTAAGAGAAAAGCCTTTAAGATGGCGAAATACCCACCTTAAAATATGCTATTCATAAAAACCACCACAAGTGAGAACCTTCTCTGCTTTTGAAGTCGGTTAAAAAAATTATCAAAGCGTTCCATATTTTCACGAAGCAAAGCTTCGCCACCCAGGGTATGATTTTTGAGCAAACATGTTCATAAAGTAGATAAAAATAAAGTAATGGAAAAAATTATTAAGTGTATATCGGCGCCTGTGCCATCGTACGTAGTTAGTAGAAATAACACCTATCAAATGACATGGTTTAACATGTCATTTGATTCCCCACTATGCAACTTGTTTTGCTACCTCTATATGTTTATAGACGGAGCGACCTTGCAAGGGAGTTTTGGATCAGGCGTGGCACGGTGCACTTGTTGTATTCCGCTACTGGCTTATCCTTGACTCTTTGGATTGGATGAAAAGTTAACTATTTATTAAAAAAAAAAACTGTTTGCTTCTTAAATAAAATAAATATATAAATATCTTCACGCAAATCCCAATACGAAGATAGACAGAGGTCTTGTCTAGACATTTAAGTCCCTTCGACCCACCTTCCACCGAAGACATTTTCGGGACAACGTGACAGCTGGTGAGCCCGTCGCCGTCTTTATTTCCAATCCAACGATACAATTCGTACATAAGTTTTTGAAAAACCCATTGGTATGGGCCGGCCACCTGGGGATCGAACTCCGATCTCTTGACTCGAAATTCCGACCAGTCAACCACTGGGATATCGTGACTCGATGTTTGCTTCTTACAGGCTGAATACGTATTATGATGGAGTAGGAAGGAAAGGCGAAAAATGTACGAAAATTTAAAACTACATAATACAGTATGGAACCGAAAGGATCACCCTAAGAACAAGAACCTCCCGTCTTTATTACAGAATTGTTATTTACAACAAAGTTATGTTCAACATTATTTATGACGAGTTCATCAGTTACATACAAATAACAATACTAATTATACGGAAATTGTGAGGAATTATATCAAACAATAAATTGATTTTAAGCTTATTATATAATATACCAAAATAATAATATTATGCAATTTTTTTATTGATTTTAAAGCGTATTAGTTATGCCGAACTTTAATTTTTTCTCTCTTTCTTCTCTTTATTTTAATAATAATAAAACTTAGTAAATTTGGCACACGACCAAATTACGTTCTTTTTAAAAATATCTCTCGAAGACGCCTGCGTAAAATTTTTCCACTTGCGTTTCTTGGTATCGCATCAATGAATTGTACTCCACCTCGTAAATGCTTTGGGTTTGATAACTGAAAAAAATGCATAATAAATAAATTTTGAATACGTTAAGCAGGAGGCAATTTTGTGACAAAAATAAGAGTGGATTTAATGGAAATATAAAAATGAACGCTACTGGTACTAAAATTAAACGGTGATACAAAAGAAATTACACAAAAGAAAATACGAATACTTCTTCTTCTTCTTCATTCATTCACTTCTTCTTTACAGACCATCAATCCCACTGCTGACCGAAGACATTTTTGGGACAACGTGACAGGTGGTGAGCCCGTCGCCGTCTTTATGTCCCAGCCAACGATGTTATACGTCCAAAAGTTTTGAAAAAACCTATAGGTACGAGCCTTTGGATCGAACCCGGGGCTCTTGACTCGAATTCCGATCACCCAACCGGCTATCGTGGCTTGTTATTTTATTTTAAAGTTTTTTGGAGAACTTTGAGCCTTAAATAACTATATACATTTATTATTAACTCCAATTTCTTTTCTACTGTAATATATTACGGCAAACTTTTCTTAGTAGGATTAGGGCGACAAAGTACCCAATAATTCACCTGATGGTTAGAGGCTACTGGTATAGTTATTAATTATCATTACTTACTCTTCTCACAGATCTCACTATCACTTAAAAACGCATGAGAACGACAAACTTACGTAAACATCATGTCCTAAGGGATAGACAGAGACCATATCCATCTACTTGCTACGACCTTAACTTACCTCTGTCGCTTCGTCTACTTTCATAATTTTCTGAATACTATCAAAAATGTTTTATTAACGTACCCTTTCAGCGACAAACTTCTGAAGCTCTGATTCTTCAATATCCACGCCATCATGCGGCACCACAAAGGCGAGTGGTAGCTCACCGGCCGTTTCGTGTGGTAACCCTACCACGGCAACATCACGTATTCCTTTATGCTGCAGGAGTACCGCTTCTATTTCCGCTGGAGGGACCTGATCGGATAGACAACTTCTACATTTCAAACAGAGAAATATAATTATATATCATTTGTATCAATCATCATTTGTAAGATATTCTTTCTTACTCAGTTGTGTAACATTCTAATGACTTCCTATGATTAATCAAATTATATTGAAAACTATTTACATAACTTTGTCCTCACATCATTCCCAATACAGGGGTAGACAGAGGTGTAGTCTAGACATTGGTACGAGCCTGCCTACGGAGGATCGAATCGGGTCTCTCGACTCGAAATCCGATTACCCAACCACTGGACTATCGTGATTCTTACACTACTACTACTACTACCATGATTAAAAAAATTTTATAATAATTTAATACAAATAACTTATTATATATTGTTATCATGGACCTAAAGACGGCGACGGGCTCACCAGGAAAAGGACTTAATGGTCTAAACCCCTGTCCACCCAGTATTAGGAACGACGTGCAGACATTTATTCAGTTTAATTTATTTGCATAATAAATTATTATCTTTGAAATGAACACGGTATTGATAATATTAAAAATAAAAAAGTCTTACTTGATAACCTTTGTATTTGATTATATCTTTCAATCGATCTATAATATAAAAGTATTTATCCTCATCATAATATCCAATGTCACCAGTTTTGAAGAATCCCTCGTCATCAAAAACTTCACAGTTGTCTTTCCCGATGTATCCTGTCATAATCATAGGTCCTTTGAAACATATTTCACCTTTCTGATTTGGCCCCAAAGCTTTTCTCGTCTTTATGTCTACAATCTGCAACAATAAAGGCAATACACGTTTTCTAATAAATAAAGTTTATGTAATAAATAAAAATATTTCACTGATTATCCAAGTTATAAATTACAAATGATGTGAGAATGAACACAATCGTATTAATTTACACAAACACACACACAATTTATTGTTTTCTTATTATGACTTTCGCAAGTTAAACACTTGGGTTTTAAATTACATTTCTTAAGTTTTCATAGATTTCTCTTTCTATATCTAAGGTGTGTAAGAAAACTTACAAGAATGCACGCACTATTTCAATTTGCCCACTTAAATTTAAAGTAAATGGCAGCTAGGTGTGAACATACACCTCCCGAAGGTTTCTCGCTGTATCGTGGCGGTAGGGCCCACGGTGAACTAAAAGGAACCTACATGGCCGGGATAATGGCCTTACTCAGCGGGATAATGCCCGATCTGAGGTGGCCGCACCAAGTGGAACTTTTTTTAACGCGGGGAAATCCATTATGGATACCAAGCCTCCGGAAAGAGAGTTGGGTTATGTCGACTCCTACCGACTAAAATCCCACGGTGGTCACCATCAACGTCGAGGAAGGGTCACGGGATCTCCGTTCGGAACGTAACCGTGGCCCCTCTTTCGTTTAGCTAAGATAACCCCCTCCCGGGAGCAACAACAATACCCCCAGAATCCCCGCGTTGTTACCACGGTGGCTCGAGACCACGTCGAGCCAATCCTCTCCTCAGAGTCGCTTTTATGAACGCTCGGAACTTGCGCCCCGAGCGCCCGCGAACCTAGAGGCCTCGTTTCTGGTAGGGAAATGCCATTGTTAGGAGGGCCATGACGAGACACAAATGCGCCTCGATGGCCCCGTCTCCGAGTGGAATCTGTCCTCTCTGAATCCCGCTCAGCAGCCTCCTTCAGGACCATCACGGTCTCACAGAAGGCGGCTACGACGCTCCATGCTCCTGGTCCGTCCCACCGCAACGAAAGCAGTTCGCTGTCGCCTCACTTCTACACAGATAATCACCGAAACACCCATGTCCGGTAATTATCTGAGTAAGTCTGTTAGTGAGTCCACTCCGTCGCTAGAGCCAGGCCTCGAAGACCAGCAGGAAAGTCTCGACAACCCACCTACTCGGATACACGAGTCGGGTGGTTCCCTGCCCCTAGGCAATTTTTGGAACCATTGCACTTCGGTCTTGTGCGGCACTATTTCTAATCCCAACTCGTGAATTCTGGCGATGACGATTTCCACCCCAAGCTCCGCGAGCTTCTTGGTCATTTTATCAAGACACTTATTTACAAAACCTGAAAAATTGCTTCTAGGTGACCCATGCAAACGTATGTGATATATATGAATGTCTAGTGTTTTTTTATAGAATAGGGGGCCAAACGAGCTGGTGGCTCACGTGATGGTGAGTGATTACCGCCGCCCATGAACACCTGCAATACCAGAGGAACAGCAGATGTGTTGCTGGTTTTTGAGAAAGGTATAGGCTCTTTTCTTGAAGGACCCTAAGTCGTATCGGTCCGGAAAAACCGCTGACGGCAGCACATTCCATTAAGTGCAAGGGCGTGGTAGAAAATTCCGCGTAAAACGCACTGTGGTGGTGCAAGCATCAAGGTGGTGTTGATTAAAATTTAGACTGTGCCGTAAGGTACGATAGTGAAATTTAGCTCGGCTTTGGGCTGGGATTAATCTGAACAATTCCTCGGAGCACTTCACATAGTAAATCTTTAAAAAAATGCAAAGAAATGCAACGTCTATTCGCAATGCCAGGGGATCTAGCCTATCAGATAGAACATGGTCGTCGACGATTCGAGCCGTTCTTCGTTGGATACGGTCAAATGCAAGGAGTTGATACTGGGGTGCCCCAGCCCAGAGATGAAAATAATGTGCGGCCGAAACTGCGCCTTATAAAGATGCAAGCGGTGGGCCGGCATGAAGTACTGTCTTGCTCTACTGAGCACACCAAGCTTTTCATAGGCTAATGTGGCCTTCACTTCCAAGTGACCGCGAAACTGAACGTTGATTGATATGTCGACGCCAAGGATTCCGATACTGGCTGAGGCAACTAGAGAAGTGCTCTCAAAATGAGGTGACATGACGAAGGGCTTCTTTTTAGCGGTAAAAGCGCAAACTGTCCATTTTTAGGTTGTGTAACTTGTTATTTTTACTGGACTAAATTTAGTGGGCCCTAGTTCAGACATCAGACACAAGTTTGTTCCGGTACTCGTCGACGTGTTTCCGAGATATATTGGCACGGCCAGTATATAAGGCATCACCAGTACTGTCATCTGCATAGCGATGAATGTTACTAATTTGTAGCAAATCATTGATATGCAGAAGAAACAGGGTTAGCGATAGCACACAGCATTGTAGGACACCAGCGTTCACACACATGGAGTCCGAGCTTGCACCGTCAACTACGACCTTGATGCTCCGGTCTGTGAGAAAACTAGTGACCCAATTGCAAAACTTCTCGGGAAGCCCATATGACGGAAGCTTCGAGAGAAGCACTTCGTGCCATACCCAATCAAAGGCTTTCGCTATGTCTAAACTAACTGTCAGGGCCTCCCCTTTACTCTCTACTGCCTCTGCCCATCGATGAGTGAGGTACACGAGAAGATCACCAGCTGAGCGACCCCGACGGAAGCCGTACTGGCGGTCACTAATCAACTGGTGCTCCTCAAAGTACCTTAAGAGCTTACTATGTACTCCATTATTTTGGAAAACAAGGAGGTGATGGTGATCGGTCTGTTGTTGTACAGATGAGATACAGAGCACAGAGCTGTCACCTTTCTCAGTGATCGGGTGTACGAAAGCTGTCTTCCATGTCATCGGGACGACGCCTTCAGAGTAGGAGTATCGGAAAAGACGCGTTAAAACCGGTGCCAACTCTGGAGCACACATCTTCAACACAAAAGAGCCCACACTACTTTTGGATGTCTAGGGAGAGGATTGCTTTGCACACTGAGTTCTAAAAAAAGGGGATGTCCAGCATAGAGCTCTCACTGCACGGGATAGTCGGCGGTGAGTTCCCCCTTGTCATCGAGGACGAGTTGGACGCAAAACAGAACCTAGAAGATCGGCTTTCTCTTTTGCGTCATGATCTTCTTTGATTTTTTGTTATTATTATTCATTAATTTGCGGTATAACTACGTCAATTTAAACGCTTATATTTATTACTTTGTTATTTTTAAGATAAAACCAATTCTGGTATACCCAAATCTATAAGACCATCGCTGTCTTAGCATCTAAGTCAATGATAGAAATTGTATATAAGTTTAGGAAATATTTCTCATGTAGTACAAACTCGCGTCAAACCACAAATTTAAATCACCCAACTCTTCAGCTACCGTGACTGACAGTTCTTAAAAGCCGAAAAACATCATAAGTAATGAATTATACATACCTTAATTACTACATTACATGCTGCTTTGCCAATACTGTTAGGTTTGCACCTCGCTCCTCTAACCCAATAGTCTAGAATTACTGTATGCGTACTTTCTGTCATACCGTAGCCTTGATAAACGCCTCTTAGATTTTTAAACCTGCAATTTTTTTATTGAATTATAGGTGCTTCAAATTTAGTATTAAAAATTTAAGACAATAAAGTCTACAAGTGAAAACATAAATCGTAGTAATATTAAATATTATGCGAAAGTTTACTGTCTGTGGATGACGACTTTTAAACTGCGGGCAAAGCCGCGGGGGAAGCTATTCTTACATAAGTCTTTGTAAAATCATTGGTACGAGCCGATCACCCAACCACTCGACTATCGTGTCTACTTATTGCAACTTTAAAAAGTGAAATGTTACTATATTAAGAACATTTTCTCTTCTTCTTCCTATTCTAAAAGTGAAAAATATCTTGAGTGGCCAGTGCCAAAAACACTTGATGGGTTTAGAATAACAAAACTATTTAAGTACGTACTTACTTGGTCTTTACAGCGTTTATAGTATCCATTTTAAGAACTGCAGCCGCACTAAATATTACCTGCACAGAGCTGACATCGTAAATGAAAGGTGTTTTAATTAGTGCCGTAATCACTGGTGGAACCAACACAAGGTGATTAACCTGAATAACAAATGAAAACTATTAGAGAACTAGATTTAGATTTAGTTGTTTTAATGTGTGAACTTTATAAATAAATAATAAATAAATGAATACATATATAGATGGGGACAACGTTACATACATTGCTCCGATCATTGCGATCGGAGCAAGTAAGATGCTAAAGCACTTGTGGTATGTAAATCGGAAACAACGAAGGTACTACAAGCACCCAGACCAGGCAAAATGTAGAAAAAGTGTTTTTTTATTACATTAACCCGACCGGGAATCGAACCCTACACAATTCGCGATTACGACACCTTGAAAATCGGTCTTTGCGCCACTCGTCGACGGAGGTCGTCAAGTCAGCAGTATATTTACGAAACATTTGAAAAGTTTATGATATAAACTATCCGTATGCAAGGATATTGTTAGAGCCGATGATACGCATGAAGTGGCCAGAGGACGGGCTCACCGCCTGTCACATTGTCCCAAAAAAATTCTTAGTTGGCATGTGGGGCGAAAGGATCTGACGTCTAGAATTCTGCCTACCCCTGTATTGGAAATGGCGTGAAAATATGTGGCCACTACCTCAAAATTACGACAACACGTCGTCGCAATAACTTCAGTAACCATTCCAAAAGTATTTTCACTACTCTCACTATCATTGATATTAATTTTCAATCACGTCTCCCACGCATCTATAGAAAACTTGCTTTCAATGATATAGACATATTTATTATTATATATATACATAGATAAATATGGACAACATTACATACACTGCTCTGGTCCCAAGTTAAGCAGCGAAAGCACTTGTATGATGGAATCAAAAACTATGTAGGAACCACAAACACGCAGACCCGAGGAAATGTAGAAAAAAATTTAGAAAAAATTTTCTACATCGACCCGGCCGGGAATCGAATCCGGGACCTCAGAGATGCTGACACCATGAAAACCGGTGTATAAACTACTCGTCCACGGAGGTCGTCAAAATTATATCAAAGGAATCAAAAACTTTTCATACCTACGTTTTTCCAAACTGAATACCAAAATCATACTGACCTTGTACTTTTCTATGGACGACAAATATAAATCTATATCGAATCTCGGTAAAAATATCAGTTTCACGCCATTGTACAAGGCGAATAGACCCGTCATTAACCCCAATGAATGATACCAGGGTGTAATATTCAGAATAGTCAATTCTGGATCTATGAAGTCCGGCCTATAATCAGATGTATATAAGCTACAGAAAATATTATTATTTTATTTACATATATTCAGGCTGAAATTTTTGTTACAACTTTTTCACAGCGTATTTGAATATGCATAACCTGCCTGGCCTAGAGATAGGCCTCTCCCGTGGGAGAGTTTGACATAATCGCCACACTCGGCAATCGGATTGACGATTGCAAAACAGACTTCTATAACGTGAACGTTGTTACCCGTCCCCGGTCGGCTTATAATATAAAGGTGTATGAGACCAATTATTTAAATTGCTAAATGAATTTTGGTAATCCATTTAAGAGTATTGTGTGTTGACCATTCATTCATCCATGTCTGTTAGGTCTCATGCATAATTCCTCCATAGATCATAGATCATGTTAAACACATTTAATCTTGTTTCTTTTAAAACTTTTTAAATAATTTGCTAAAGTAACAAAAACTAGCCTATGTAAAATATTAAGACTGTTACTTACATAGTAAGTCCAGCTAATATATTTAAATTACTTAAAATTGCACCCTTTGACAGTCCAGTGGTACCGGATGAGTAAAGAATAATCGCTGTATCCGACGCTTCTACGTCGACTGCCTCAAACTGTTCAAAGTTTATGTTTCTTGTTAATAAAGAGTTCCTCGTTACCATCGCTAGATCTTTATATAATAATGCGTTGTCCGGCCTTTTATCTCCGAATAGTATAATCTTTTTTAGATAATCTAATGATTTAAGAACAACCTCGTGTGTTTCATATGCTTGCATTGAACAGAAGAGATATTTCGGTTTCGATATGCTCATTATATGTCTAAGCTCATCTGTAATATAAACGAAGATATAATTATATACTTAAATTTAAAACACATACAATATGTAATCCATTTCATACCGTGAATATTATAAGAAGCTAAGAAAGAAGCCTTGAAAATAGCAAATAAGTTACCAGACAAAAGTAAGCAGACAATAGCCAATCGACAAAATCCAAAAATCTGCTTATGGAAGAGAGCGCTGTCCAACAGTCACAGGATTTTGTTTACCAAGTTGAGATTTTTTATGAAGACCAGAATTTATGTTGACCAAAAGCAACATTGGGATCAATATTGGTCCCGGAGGGATACCAATTTCAAGATAGCAAACCCATAATTAACAATTTACTATAAATAGACATTTAAAATAAATTTCAGAACATTTATTTAAAGGGCTTTTTAACATGTAGCAAAATATAACGGAAATTACTCTAACTGGGCACTTGCAATCCTGTCTGCTAAATTCACTGTAAATTTTAATTCAATTATTTTTTTGCTGATCTTTTTGAATAGTTGGAAAACTTTAATTTTAATACTTTCATCATATACGAAATTTATACGAAGTGCATAGATTATATTTTAACCCCTGACTTACCAATGGGTTTTTCTAAAAAACCTATGTACAAATTATATCGTTGGCTTGGACATAAAGACGGCGATGGGCTCACCACCTGTCACGTTGTCCCGAAAATATCTTCGGTGGTAGGTGGGTCGAAGGGACTTAAATGTCTCGACTAGACCTCTGTATACCCCTGTATTGAGAATTGCGTGAAGATATTTATTATATATATATTTATTTACAAAGAACAGTATTTATCGATGAAAGATTCTCGATTTCTCAATTGAAAGACGATGTATGGCCATCACAAAGTATTTTCGTTCATTAGAACGTGATATAATTGTCCTAACTCAACGATGGAAACATTCCTGTAATGTATAGTAACTATACGATTTGCTATAGATAAAGAAGAGTACATTTACGTACCCTTTACATATGCTATACTTATAGGTGTCATCACTGCACCAGTACAAGTTATGCCTATAATTGCGCACCAATTTTCCAGCCTTGGCTCCGAACATATTCCCACAATTTCGCCCCTTTTCACACCTATATGCGTCAAGGAAACAGCAAGATTCATGGCAGCTTGAACTATTTCCTGGAACGTTAATGCTTCGCCGATATTGCCATTTATCTGTAAAAATTTTAAAAAATATCTTTAAAAATTTAGTAATAAATATCTTCACGCAATTTTCAGTGCAGGGGTAGACTGAGGTCTAGTCTGGACAATTAAGTCACTTCGACCCCCTTCCACCGAAGATAGTTTCGGGACAACGTGTCAAATGGTGAGCCCGTCGCCGTCTTTATGTCCAAGCCAACGATATAATTCGTACATAAGTTTTTGAAAAACCCATTGGTACGAGCCTGCCACCTGGAACTCGGGTCTCTTGACTCAAAATTCCGACTACCCAACCACTCGGCTATCATGACTTCTAAAAAAATTTACTTCACTTTATTATCATACTTTATACTTTATAATAAGTCACAAGTCAAAGGTGGTCGGAATTTCAAGTCAAGAGATCCGAGTTCGATCCCCAGGTGGCAGTACCAATGACTTTTTCAAAAAAAAACTTATGTACTTACATCGTTGGCTTGGACATAAAGACGGCGACGGGCTCACCACCTGTCACGTTGTCCCGAAAATATCTCGGTAGAAGGTGGGTCAAAGTGACTTAATTGTCTAGACTAGACCTCTGTCTACCCCTGTATTGGGAATTGCGTGAAGATATTTATTTATTTTATACTGGGGTAAACATAGGTCCAGACAATTAAATCCTTTCGACCCACCTTTTACCGAATAATTTTGAGACAACGTGACAGGTGGTGAACCTGTCACCGTCTTTAGTGTTTTTGGCGACACAAGAAAATCTGCCGTCATGTGGGAATCGAAAAAGTCCATAGAGGGACTTACAAATATCAGGAGATAGGCATTAGCATTTTCCTCCGTAGTAATACAAAAATTGAAGTTGTTGTACGAAGTCCTACTTGTATGAAGAGGTGAGTAAATTACACTGAAGCATTATAAGATTTTCCGAAGTCCGAAGATAGTGGGATGACTCGAGAACTTGTTTTGCCACTGGGAGGGCGACCATCTGCGTAAAAGACGTGTCGATAGTTTATCTTCAACAGGTCTCAGCTTATCATCACCATCGTAATCAAAATCGAGACTGTGTCGAGTAGGGTTGCGGACTTTATAACCGTCTGGTATTCAATGAAGGTCATACACACCAACCGCAGCCCACGCGTATCATCAACTGGTGCAAATGTATAAGGACATTTAAAGAGTTTTACATTACTGTTCTGTACTACAAGATTTTGCGATGATGTTAAGTTAATTGTGTGTATGAGTCATCATATGATAACGGTGTTCTGATGACTGATACTGCCCGATACATAGGTATTGGATGACAAGAGAGTTAAATAATAATGTAAGTAAATTTTTATTTATTTTGCTGTTATTAAAATTAATGCACTTAACGTTTTATTTAACTCTTTCTAAATCTTTTCATATCTAATCTAATAATACACTATTGTGTATTATTTATTAAATTATATTTGTATTGTATTGTGTAACACGTGTTTACTTATAGACATAAAATGACATTTAGTTTGTCATTTGTTTTATAAATCACCTACAGGTTCTTAATGAGATTCCTGTAATACATACATAAACATCTACATAAAATCTAACATACATAAACAAGTCGTGAGAACACTCATAAAACAAAACAGCGGCGGAAGTTGTCAGCGAAGAGCGAGAAAAACTTCTAAACAATGTTTAATTTTCATGTAAATTATTGTATTTAATTATTTTATACAAAGTGACTTCAACTTAATTTGTATTATAATACCTTAGTGAGAAAACGATGACGTATGAAAACATTTAATATTTTTTTTTCGAAATTGTAAAAAATTTGCAAATCCGCGATGTTTCGTGCACACAAAGAGTTAGTGCTATAAGTATACTATGTATAGTAATTCCGTGTGGTAACGGCGTAAGAATATTACCACTCCCTTTCTTCCCGTGGATATCGTAAGAGGCTACTAAGGGAAACAGTTTTGAATATCATTATGGCAACCGAAAGATGACGGGATAACCATCTCTAAAAAAATATCAGACCAAAATAATCAGACCGAAGATGGGCAGCAGCGTCTGAGGTGCGAGTGGTCTGATACAGCGATCGCCGATCCGCTTGCCAAGCGTGGCGATTATGGCAAATCCTCGTTATGGGAGAGGCCTATGTCCTGCAGTGGACTTTAACAGGCCGTTATGTATGTATGTATTCATGTATGCTAGAGATGTACTGTGAATCATCTTGAGATTAGCAGCTAAGAAACTGAAGCTGTTTCGTGTAGAGGAGGAATTGGGCTCCTACTAGCAACAGACTGCGCGAAATTTGCCCTATATGATATACTCCATAAATTTATGTCTTAAAAATTAATGACAAATAGCAAAATATATGCGACAACCTAAAAGAATGGCATGGCTTCGGTTCCTAGACTGGTAAATGTTGGAAACCGCTTTTTCTATGTTGTCTCGGGTCTGGGTGATTTTGGTAGTTTCGATGTTTTCGATTTCATAACACAAGTGCTTTAGTTACTTACTTTGACATCAAAGCAATGTATCCCTATCTACGTATGTATTTATTTATTATTATTATATGCTATTCTATGAATTTTAATGTGAAAAATTTAAGCACTAACACACCATAAGTTTGTGCCCATTGAATATCAAATGAATATCTATTTTTGAATATAAGTTGTTAAATCAATCCAAACAAATAACAGACTATTTAAATGCCTGCATAATTATTAGGATAATTAAAATGCTTTTGTTTTAAGCCAAAAAAGATTCTATTGTAACTTTTGTTAGGTAATTAAAGGTCAAATCAACTATTCGTGACAGTTAATTAAAATTGTGTAAAATTATAATATTAAATAAATCTTGGAAACATATTTACTATTTTTTGTGTTGGCTTGAAAATTCCGTTGAGCATGTTGATAATGAGTGACAATTATAATGTTAATTATTGATAATTACTGAGAGTCCGTCAGTTGAGAATTCTATTTTCTAATAAAACTCCTACCTAAGCACGGTTCTTTTTAATTAAAATTAAAAAAAAAAAATAATAGTGTAGTAAAATTTAAATAAATACATAGATTTGGATAACATCACTTACATTGCTCTGATTTCAAAATAAATAGCTTAAGCACTCATGTTATGGAATCAAAAACAAAGAAGGTACCAAAAACACCCAAACCCAAATTTTATGAAAATACGAAATAAAGTGATTTTTCTTCATGAACCCAAATCGAACCTGGGACCTCAGAGCTGACGTCACTTTAAAAGGAGGAGTCCACAGTAGTCGTCGTTAATTACTTCTATAATTGATGACAAACATAAAGCCAATATTCCATCTGATGTCATCTTTGTCATTCCCAATCATCATCATCATCTTTGTCTTTCCCAAAGATTCAAATGGACTACCTCGTTGTCAGTAATTATATTGGGAGAGTCAGTTAAGTTCAGTTTTAACCAAAACACGCCAAAATGTGTTACTAACCCACGACTCCTAGGAAGAGAGTCTACCACTTTTGGGCATAACAATACAGTACAGTCGATACGTGACCCGGGCATAAGGATTTGTGTTAATCGCCATGCTTGTGAACGGGATTGGCATTCACCTTATTAGACACTTCTAAATTCGTCTTTTTGGGTTACTGCTTATCACTGTCATGCTAAATAATCCGATATTATTCCAGATATTTATGCCACCTGCCTTCGTTTGTCAAGGTGTGGAAGGTGGGTCGAAAGGACTTCTTTAGACCTCTGACTACCCCTCAATTGGTAATGGCGTGGAGATATGTATTTATTTATTAATAGAAAAGATATTAATATCTTTAATTAACTATCTCTTACGCATATTCTCAGTAGTAGAGTAGACAGAGGTCTTGACAATAAATTCCCTTCGACCCACCTTTCACCGAAGCCTATTTGGGACAACGTGATTGGTGGTGAGTATGTCGTCGTCTTAGCGTTCAAGTTAACGGTACGATATATTTACATACATGTACAGTGATATAATCCATGTTAACATAAATTTTTTCAATTGACAACTATGGGCCAGGCAAAAAGAAGTGCGACGTTTCGGAGGGCTTAAGTAAATAAACAAATTTTTAAATGACACCCATTTTATATACCTATGTAATACCTAATAAAAATGATATATATATAAATAAATGTTTTCTTTTAAATTATAACATAAACAAACAATAAGTTGTTTATTTATTTTATTTACATTATACATATATCTAATGGCAAAATTACTTACAATCGCAATTTTATTCTCATATTTCTTCAAATTTCTGATCAAAAAATCACCCAAATTTAATTTTGGCGACATAAGACAATTTTCATCCGGACCATATACGTAGTTCGGATGTCTCAGCATTTTGTAGGTTTAAACGGCGCCACAGCGGCCTACCGACAACTAACCGCTTTGCACTTGCGAAGTCCATAATATATTGTGTTGCAGAATTAATTCTTTACGCCTATTTCAACATGAACTTGAAACATGTGACTCTCATTAAATGTACTAGCTACTAAGGAGATCAAAGGTCTCATTAATTATTAAAATTATAAGTAAAAAGTTATTTTGTTAATTATAAGATATACATTTTTATAACTTGTTCGAAAACGTCTATATTAAATTCTTCTGGATAAAAATAAGCTGATGGGAGACACTGTATGAGATAAGGGATACAATTGTATTGTGCGTTTTTAACATATTACTGTTTAGGGTTTTATCATAATGTGATTCGGCATTTAAAGTAATATTTTAATATTTTATAAGCCTATCAATTTTATTAGAAAAATGGCGACCAAGTAGATAGTATAGCCTTCGAATCTATTGGACGCAGGTTCGAATGCCGCATGGAAGGCCTTTTTGTGATAAATTTGAATATTTTTACTCAAATCATGGTAGTTTTGACCGTGGCTGTAGTTTTGGCTGAAAAATATATAGTACATCCTCTTTCTTCTATGGTGACGTAAGAGGCGAGGAAGAGGAAAGCCTTGACAACATGAATGGCTACAGATATTTGGCGGTACATCCATGTCGAAAAAAATAACATCAGCGTTTAACATGTAAGGTGTTCTTCAATGCGATCGGCAATCCGCTTGCCGAGCGTGGCAAACACACTTTCGGGAGTGGCCTCTTTCCAGCAGTGGACTATTACAGACCGTTATGCATGTATGTATAAATAAACATTTATATATACATATATTTATGTAAAGGTATATATGTATTTACGTATTATCACAATCCAGTTGCCGAGACACAGGGCATTCTACCTTGGGACAGAATAACGGACGTAATTATTCAAAATATATATTTTATTCAAAAATAAATACGAATGGTGAAATAAATTTATTTAATCTTTGTGTAACCTTAGTTTCGAGGAGGGCGGGGGAGGGGTAAATTAACATACAGATCAACAATGTCACGCAGCGCTACTATGTGTCATTTTTCCCACGCATAAAAAAGGATGTTTTATAAGAAACAGCGTGTTACCCATCATGCGGGGCATGATACTTGTAAACCAAAGCCTGTTCTCTACACATTATTAAGTCTACTTTGTGTATATTTGCGCAACAATGAAACGAACAACCAAAAAATAAGTTTATCATATGTCTCTGTCTTTACTTTCTTTAGTATTATGGATTTTCTTTCTAGTGTTCAAACATAGTGTTTGACTTAAACCCCTTTTCCTTGCAAACATTACAAGTATACTCGCATCTCTTGAACCCAGACCTAAGGAAGATCCTCGTCGATGACATTGCCATACCTTTTGGTCTCGGAAAAATATATAATCTCCTACTGCTTTTTAATTATATCAATCGACTTTCATGCCTCCTACATACCATTCCACGTAGAGACTTTGCCCTCTACTTTGTTGCTGAACTCAGGTGTTATGATCGAATAGAACAGAGTTACTTACTTACTTACTTGCGCATAAACACCATCATTTTACTGCCCAAAAACGGAGAAACTCACTTAAACAATTTTTATTTTTTATTTAAGCAGTAAGCCGTATAATACTTTATATATAATACCGTATAACAATAAAACTTTTAATTTTGACAAGCATATACATTATTTTATATACTCAGCATCAGCTGATAATACAGCACTGATTTTAGTGAGTCCTTGGAGCGTACTTCGGATACTACATTGAGATGATTATTGGCATTCTGTTCAGGCCTTAAGATTTAAGGTTTTTTTTTTACTTGATCGTTTTCTCTCTATAGCTCTGTATAAAACTTGAAACTTTATTGGAAAGGGTTGTCTTTTGAATTATTTTTTTATAGATATGGGAGGCAAACGAGCAGGTGGCACACGTGATGGTAAGTGATTACCCCCGCCCATAAACATCCGTAATACCAGAGGCATAGCAGATACGTTGCCGGCCTTTGAGAAAGGTATAGGCTCTTTTCTTGAAGGACCCCAAGTCGTATCGGTCCGGAAAAACCGCTGACGGCAGCACATTCCATAAAGTGCAAGTGCGTGGCAAGCACCAAGATGGTGTTGATGGAATTTTTGCTATTCCGTAAGGTACGATCGTGAAATTCAGCGGCTGGGATTAATCCAAACAATTCCTCGGAGCATTCCCCGTAGTAAATCTTGTAAAAAATGCAAAGAGTTGCAACGTCTCTTCGCAAAGCCAGGAGATCTAGCCTTCGATTTCGACGATTCTAGCCACTCTTAGTTGAATACGATCAAATGGAAGGAGCTGACACCGGGATGCCCCCGCCCAGAGATGCGAACAGTACTCCGTGTGCGGCCGAACCTGCGCCTTATAAAGTTACAAGCGGTGGGCCGGCATGAAGTACTGTCGTGCTCTACTGAGCACGCCGAGCCTTTTAGAGGACAATTCGGCCTTCACTTCCAAGGGACCGCGAAACTGAACGTATGTCGCCGCCAAGGGTTTCGATACTGGCTGAGGCAACTAAGGAAGTGCTCTCAAAATTAGGTGACACGACGAAGATTTTCTTTTTAGCGGTCGTCAACGTCAGACACAAGTTTGTTCTGGTACTCGTCGACTTATTATTCTTACTTATTATTCAGACGTCGAAATATTGGCATGGCCGGTGTATAGTGCCTCCCCATTGTCGTCTGCATAGCAATGAATGTTACTAATTTGTAGCAAATCATTGATATGCAGAAGAAGCAGGGTTGGCGATTGCACACAGCCTTGTGGGACACCAGCGTTCACAGACTTGGAGTCCGAGCATGCACCGTCAACTACGACCTTGATGTTCCGGTCTGTGAGAAAACTAGTGACCCAATAGCAAAATTTCTCGGGAAGCCCATATGATGGAAGCTTCGAGAGAAGCGCTTTGTGCCACACCCGATCAAAGGTTTTCGCTATGTCCAAAGTAACTGCCAGGGCTTTACCATTGCTCTTTACTGCCTCCGCCCATCGATGAGTGAGGTACACAAGAAGATAACCAGCTGAGCGACCTCGACGGAAGCCGTGCTGGCGGTCACTAATCAACTGGTGCTCCTTTAGAGGACCTCAAGAGCAGGCAATTTATAATGGACTCCATTATTTTGCAGAACAAGGAGGTGATGGCGTCGCCTTTCTTAGAGATCGGGTGCACCAAAGCTGTCTTCCTTGCCATCCGGACTACGCCTTGAGAGTAACAGTACCGAAAAAGACGCGTTAGAACCGGTGCCAACTCTGGAGCACACATCCTCAACACAATAGGGGGGATTCCATCGGGCACACTCGACTTTTGGATGTCTGGGGAGAGGAGTGCTTTGCGCAATGAGCTCTGAAAAAACCGGATGTCCAGCATAGAGCACTCACTGCACGGGATGTTTGACGGTGAGTTCCCCCTATCATCCAGAGTCGAGTTGGACGCAAAAGAGAATCTAGAAGATCGGCTTTCTCTTTTGCATCAGGGGCCAGCGTGTTGTCCTCCCTCTGCAGAGATGGTAGTTATGGCTGACTGAAATTCCCTTGGACAGCCTTGGTGAGATACCAGAACGCACAAGTTCCCGAAGGAAGACGAACCAGTTTCTGGCCATTTCTGCCAATATGCTCGGACTTTGCCGCAGCTACTACTCTTTTGAAAGACCTGGCGGCAGAGTTATATCTTCTTAAAAACACTAGTTTTTGAATCCCGGGATGCAAATGCATTAACCCGGCCCGGTAGCACTGCTGCTTTTGATAAGATGCCATTCTGCAGGCGCTACCAATCCAAGGTTTAGATCTACCACCGATGGGCACCACAGACGAAGGAACGAAAAGTTCCATTCCTTGAAGCACCACATCAGCGACGGAATCTGCAACGGCGTCGGGACTATCCAGCGAGATGCAAACCTGCCTCCATGGGTAGGATGCAAAGAAAGATCGTATCCCTTCCCAATCTGCCAACCTGTAGTGCTACACACGGTGGTGGCCTGCAAATCGCGACCGCAATGGGCATATGATAGGCACTTTACTCCGAATCAGGCAGTGGTCTGATGAACCCAAAGGGGCATCGACTGAGACCACATAGCCGTCCGGATGAGAGGTCAGCAGAAGATCCAGCAGGGAAGGAGTATGATCTTCGACATCCGGAACCCGCGTTGGCGAAGTAACCAGTTGTGTCAGAACATATGCTAAAGCAGTCAAAACAGTCGCCGAGTACCACGATCTCTGCAGATGGGATCTGCTGTAGCACGGTACCTGCAACCATTTGCATGTGGTCGATGAGCCGGTCAGTTTCCGTATTACCGCTGTGGGACCTATAGAGGCACCCATAGACGCGAGAGTGGTCGTAGCTGTCTAAGCGTTGCTAAAGGGTGGACAGGCCCCTATCTTCAAGGCGACCGAGGCGTTGAGAACATATATCCTCTCTGAGGTATACACAAACCCCGGCCCGTGGCACAAAAAAACGTTCAAGCTTGTACCCCGGGTAGGAAAGATAAGAGGTATCCGCCGGAGAGGATATCTGCGTCTCGGTAAGAAAAAGCAAGGCCGGCTTTGCCATCTCCAGATAGTAGTGGACGGCATCTAGATTGTGTGGGAACAGAGTTGGAGGAGTACGCCTCCACTGTCACCAAAAAAATATTTATAAATTCCTTTCAGGCCGTTCTTAAATTGGCTTCTATACCCAACTTTCAAACCTGATCAAAATTTGCTACACTGCTGTTTAGCGTTGGAACTGGTGTGTACCAAACGACCACTCTGGCAGAGAAGGAATTATCCCATCTGTACCAACTTCTATTCCTATTACTGTAAGTTAATTTAAACCTTTTCACTGACAAGATATAAAATGGTATGATAAAGTGAAGCTCTACTGTTAATTTACTAATTCATATGGAACTTATCCTCTATTTCTAGCCATCGTTTGCCAACATCAGTTATATTTTTTTTAATTACGGTTTTTTTTTTATCAGAATCTTGACCCATCATTCCTGACGGAGTAGTCTCCGACCCGGGTTCGATCTCCAAGCTCGTGCCAATAGGTTTTTTCAAAAAAAAAACTAGTTCTCCATTTATATATAATTGGCTTGGACATAAAGACGGCGACGGTGAAAATGTTATGGCTACTGACACGGAATAAACATCTCAAATTATACCAGACCAAAATTCAGCACACCGGTGACGGGCAGCGGGGTCTGTGGTGCAAGGGGTCTGGTACTGCGATCGACAATCCGTTTGCCAAGCGTGGCGACTGTGGTAGTTTTTTTTATCGAAAAGGAAGGCAAACGAGCAGGTGGCCCTCGTGATGGTGAATACTGCCGCCCATGAACACCCGCAATACCAGAGGCATAGCAGATGCGTTGCCTGCCTTCGAGTGCTCCCCCAGAATTGGGGGAGGGGGGTGTGAGGGCCTCCGGTTACCTGCACTCACCAGACGAAACGCAGAAGTTTGTTAGACTTCTACTTCACGCCGGTATTCTGTGAGGTCGTGGTACTTCCCCGTTCGAGTCGGCCCATTCATGCAACAACAAAAGCTGATGCGTGGCTCTACCACTGTTGAAAACAAAGTGTGGTTGAGGACTATATAAAAATATCTCCACGCCATTCCCGATACAGGGGTAGACAGAGGCCCTAGCCAATGAAGTCCTTTCGACTTAACTTTCACTGAAGACATGTTTTGGGACAACGTGACAGGTGGTGAGCCCGTCGCCGTCTTAATGTCCAAGCCAACGATATAATTCGTATTTAAGTTTCTAAAATCGAACTCGGGGTCACTTGACTCCGAATCCCGATCACCCGAGGAAGGTGGAGGAAGAAATGAGTGGCAGACAGGGGTTTAGAGAATGAAGTACTTTCGACCCACCTTCTACTGAAGACATTTTTCGCGACAACGTGACATGTGGTGAACCACCTACCACTTTGTCCCAAAACAAATGAGACATAAATCGTACATAAGTTTTAAAGAAAACCCATTGGTACGAGGCTACCACCTGAGTATCGAACTCGGGTCTCGACTCGAATCCCATTCACCCAACCACTGTACTATCGTGACTTCTCAATATTCCTAACGTATAAAAAAGGCACTGCATAATACTGTTATATTTATTTATTAACATATAGGTGTGAGGACGCATCACGCCAAGTAGCTATACGTGTCTTTCTCTCCTTCGGTGCGTTCTAAGTACTCCTTCTCTATCAGGATGTCAATGCATTTCTGTGAACAAACAAATTACATATCATGAATAATACACACCATTCCCAATACTGGGGTAGACAGAGGTCTAGACAATTAAGTCCTTACGATCCACCTTCCATCGAAGACATTTTTGGGACAACATGACACCGTTTTTTTTAATATTATATGATACAGCCTTACAGCCTTACAGCAGAAACTGCCTTCGAAGCTAAGGATTGCTGTAATCGCGACTGAGAAACATTTGTATGGTAAAGTTGATATTGATCATTATTTATTCAAAGACAGCTGATTCTAATCGGACTGTCCTGGCTCATGATGTCTTTGTATAATTTGTTCGTTTTTTTTGTTTTCTATATCTACATAAATGTTAATGAGTTTTATGTAATCCACTTGACTATGATGCATGTGCCAAATAAAATCATTCTTTCTTCTTTCTTTGTGTATTCTTGTGGGTGGCTAAGCACAAGTGATTCTAAATTGAAACCGTGCAAACAGGAAATATTTGAAGCAACCAACTTGTCCCTCAGTAGAAATACAACTAAAACACAACACAGCGACCCTCGTCTAGACTTCTGTTGAAGCCTTTCTCTCCCAGACACTCACTTTAATAACGGGCACGCGCGGCTTGAACCGTGACGACAGCTGATTGAGAACTTCCACTACCAGATGCTGATGTTTCAGTGTTTTGCGAGTCTTCATTATCCTCACGATGGCCGCCTGCAAAAATGTAATACATTACATTTCATAATACATTTTAATATATTTTTAAATAATTAAAGAAATTATATCAAGAGTCACGATAGCCGAATGGGTGGTCGAAATTTCGAGTCTGGAGACCCAAGTTCGGTCCCCGGGTGGCAGGCTCGTACTCGAAATGGGTTATTCAAAAAAAACTCATGAACGAATTATATCGTTGGCTTGGACACAAATCGGAGACAGGCTCACCACCTGTCATGTTGGCCCGAAAATATCTTCGGCGACAGGTGGGTCTAAGGGACTTGATTCCCTAGACTAGACCTCTGTCTACCCCTGTATTGGGAATTGCGTGAAGATATTTATTTAATATTTTATTTATATAAAACCTATTATTTATGACAATTAATATATACATACAGAGATCGCGGTACACAGGGACTAACTTCCGAACTACCTTGTCAGTAAATTCCTATTTATATTTATGATTTATTAAAAAAACAATAAACGATTCAGTTGGATAACTGTCAACAGACAAATAAAATAATCTGTAACAATCAGGCATACTTATTTTCCTGAGAATCCTCCTCTTTATAAGCACCAATAGGACTTCAACTTGCTACGATGGATTATTAATTGTGAGTAAAGATGAGTTCCTACCTGTATGAGCATCTTCCTGTCTTCCTCAATGTGCTTATGTGTTGCCTCTTGCTCTACTTTCAACTCCGTCTTAAGCGGTATATTGATATTAACGCGTAGCTTTTTGCTGAAAATTATAATACTTTTTCAGATCAAAAACAATTTGATGTTTATATATTTCACTCATAATGAACGACATACACGAAAATAAAAAACCAAATAATTAATAATAATAAACAGACAAATAATTGTGTATACATTGCTCTATTCTTATTCTCTTTGGGATAAGCAAGTAGCAAAAGCACTTGTAGTATTAAAATAAAAACAACGAAGTAACCAAAAACACCCAGACACGTGACAAGGATATACTGGAGGTCGAATGACACACAAAAATGAACAAAATTAAACAATAGATTAGGGACCATGATTCGGTTGAGTGTTCTCAATTCTCTTAGACTTGAGCTTGATCCCGATCCTGATTTGGACCAAGTCAGCCATGCGACGGTAACAGCCTGACCACCTGTCAAAAATATTAAATTGCCCTAACCTCTGACTACCCCAATATTGGAAATGCGTGAAATAGTACATGAAATACGATATTTAACAAAATTAACGCTGGTGACAGAAGGGCTGGATCTTTGCTCAACGGTTAAGTCTAGCGATTCATCTTAGCAGTGCAGCCAGGGTACCGAGGTCTCTACAATTATAGTAGTTTTTAGTAATTAAGTATTGTAAATTTATTATATTAACGTCATTTCGTTTCTATAAATAAAGTATATTACAAAATGAGCGCTTACTTCTTATATCCTAAGTACAAATCGACAACAGAGGACTCCGTTAGTTCGCTTTCGTCATCTTGACAGACCAGTAGCTTCGCCTTTAATAGAATTTGAAGAACCTGTGAAAAGATTTCATAAATTAATAGCGGTAGTCATGATAGCCGAGTGGTTGGGTGATCGGAATTCGAATCATGAGGCCCGAGTTCAATCTCATGTGGCGATTCAATAGGTTTTTTTTAAAACTTATGAAAAATTTGTATCGTTGGCTTGGACATAAAGATGGCGACAGGCTCACCACCTGTCAACATTTTCCAAAAATGTCTGGTCGAAAGGACTTCATTTTGTAGACCTCTATTTACACCAGTACTGGGAATAGGTTGAAGACATTTTTTAATGATAGACAGAGTTGATCTGTGCCTTAATTGGATAGAGATAAAACTGGTTATTTTTTTATAATTAATTCACACATGCATTTTTGTAACATATGTATACAATATTCGCATTTATAGTGAATTCATGCGAATTTATTGAATAACTAAGAGAACAACTCCTCAAAATTGAACATAGTTGTTAAATTTAAACAATATTTACAAATATTTGATTTAATTAATAAGGAATTGAGCATTCCAGATTCCATGAAACATTCCATCTTATTTCTCAACTCTTTCCCCTGGTTGGCCATAATCACCGCTTGGCAAGCGGATTGGCGATCGCAGTACCAGATGCTGCTAGCTGTCTGCTAAGTTTGGTCTGGTACTTTTCGAGATGATCATCCCGTCATTTGTCAGTAGCCGATGACATTTTGAAGGCTTAATCGTCTACGATACCATCGGGAAAAAAGATGATGCCTATTCTTACGATGTACGGAATATTTATTATTTTTAAACAAATATTCTGCCTGACAACCCAATAGACTAGTTGGTTGTGATCCTGCCTACGAAGTTAGGGGTTGGGGGGTTCGAGTCCCGCTAGGGAGCAAAAATTTGTGTATTGCATTGTTTATATGCATACAAAAATTGCTTTTTAGTAATAATACAGAAATCTTAATGTTCCTTGCACCTATTTTTAAAATTAAAGAGTGGTGTACAATAAAGAATATATACATAAATAAAATATTTATCTATCTGAATAAGTATCCTGTACCATTGGCTTGGATGCTTAGAGGCTTGGACACCAAAACCGCTATAGGCTCACCATCCGTCACATTGTTCCAAATAGGTTTGATGAAAGGTGGGTCGAAAGAACTTCTGTGTGTCTGTCTAGACTGTATTGTCTAGATGTCCAGACTCTATCTAGATCTCTGTCTACACCAGTATTGGAAATATGCGTGAAGGTATTCTACCTGAATAAGAAAGTCGCCTTTGATGCCGGTGTGCTGCTCGAGTTGACGCACAGTCCATGATGTGTTATCGTTGTACTGCAAGAGCACCGCCATTTGGAATGTGCTGGCTTGCAGCGTATATCTGCAATTAGTATTGCAACATTTGCATTATTGGATTAAGTCATTATATGTTATACTGCGATTTATAAGGCTTGGTGATACAGCTATGGGACATCTACGGAACGTAAGGGCATTTTAGGAAAGTAAGTAGGTATCGTATTCTGCTCTAATATGGCAAAAGACGGCTGAGGTGGCAAACGTGATTTCTTGATCTGTGTGACATATGTGCAAATCGTTCACTATTTTTTTTTTATAGAAAAGGCCGGCAAACGAGCAGGCGGCTCACGTGATGGTAAGTGATTATGACCACCCCCATGAACACCCGCAATACCAGAGGCATAGCAGATGCGTTGCCGGCCATAGAGTGCCCCTCCACCCCCCACCCACCCCAAATTCACGCCGGTATTCTGTGAGGTCGTGGTACTTCCCCGGTCGAGCCGGCCCATTCATGCAACAACAAAAGCTGATGCGTGGCTCTACCACTGTTAAAATATAAATAATGCTGCTGCTCATATATACATTTTCGTAAAAACATCATATAATTTTTTTTTCTATATCACGACAGTGTTGTCTAACGTCGCTTCCAAATCGACGTGGAATGACCTTGGGCTAATGACCTTCGGCCAATGACCTTGAAAATTATGTATAGATTAAAAGAGGTAAGAGACTAGAGAAGAAAGAGAATAGAGCACTGAATCACCTGTTCTTGAAGCAGTTTGTAACAAGCTCGCCCTTGCTCATGTTGTAGAGCCAGTTGAGCTTGCGACCAGAATGTTGCGATGAGTAGAACGTCGTGAACCGATGCACTGAACGCTCCAACTGGAACAGTTTTAGAGTATCATTACAATTTATATATTCACTCGTAATCCCTGACAGGGTAGCTACAGCTATACCAGTGACAAACGATCGCCCATCACTTATTATGAGGCAGGCTGCCTTATAGTAAATAAATACCGCAGCCCATGGCCACCGGCACTAATTTCACGACTCTACTGGAAAAAAATAAAAAAGAGGTTGCCTATGTAGTTTCTTTAGCTTGTTTCTACATCCAAGATATGTCCACTACTTACTTCCTTACTACTGTAGTCAAAACAATTGCAGTGACTTAGACTCGTAAATTCTGGAAAACGGCTCGTCCGATCTGACTATATATTTTTTTTTGATTCGTCTAATATTGTGGTGGTTTAGGAAAACCAAAAGAGATTCTAAAAACACCATTCAGAATTACATCATCTGTGTCGGCAGGTGAAACGTAGGTCCACAATAAGTGAATTACAAAACTATACCATGCAATTGTTCAAATTGACGTTTCAAAGTATCACTCACCTCTGTGGGCAACTGGAAGGACGAAGACTGCTGGAATGGCCACGAGCCAGAAGACAGCACTTGGATGCTGAAGTCGATGTGCAGGGGCTGTTCTGATGTGTTCGCCATGTGCTTGCGGAAGTTTTCATTGAGATCTTTCGATACACCAATGTCCTGAAATGTTATATAATAATGTTATTAACGACCGTGTGGTAAGGTTGTAAGAATATCTCCACTCACTTTTTTCCCGTGGATGTCGTAAGAGGCGACTAAGAGAAACAGCCTTGAATATCGTTATGGCAACCGACAGATGGCGGGATAACCATCTCTAAAAATATCAGACCAAAGTAATCAGACCGAAGATAGGCAGCAGCGTCTGTGGTGCGAGTGGTCTGGTACTGCGATCGCCAATCCGCTTGCCAAGCGTGGCGATTATGGCAAATCCTCCCTATGGGAGAGGCCTATGTCCTGCAGTGGACTTTAATGTATGTATGTATGTAATGTTATTAATTTATTTAAACACAGTTTGAACTTACATATTTAATATAACTATTTAAAACTATTCTAATATTAAACAAATAGAATTCATAAAAAAATATCATGAAATAGTGAGAGTTAAGTCACGATAGCCGAGTTGCTGGGTGGTCGGAATTTCGAGTCGAGAGACCCGAGTTCGATCCCCAGGTGGCAGTACCAATGAGTTTTTCAAAAACTTATGTACGAATTTCATCGTTGGCTTGGACATAAAAGGCGGCGACGGGCTCACCACCTGTCACGTTGTCCCGAAAAATATCTTCAGTGGAAGGTGGGTCAAAGGGACTTAATTGTCTAGACTTGACCTCTGTCTACCCCTGTATTGGGAATTGCGTGAAGATATTTATTTATTTTATTTTATGAAATAGTGAAATAGTTATCAATTATCAGTAACTTTTATTTAAATAACATTTCAATTATGGTAATAAAAGACCCGAATAGTATCCCTTTGTAATAAAGACTAAAATACGATTAATACGACTAATTTCAGTACGAATAATTTATGTTAAAATTATACTTACTTGGAACATTCTCTGTAATTTGCTGGTATATTCGAAGCCACAAGCCTGTTTCAGTTTTGAGATCATTGATGCCTGAAATAAATTGATAAGAATACATTTAACATTATATAAACTCAACAATGTAATTTATAAAAAAAAAAAAAAAACAAAACTAGTCAAATTATTAATTTATTTAACTCTTCGAATCATGACAGGTGGTGAGCCTGTCGCGAAAATATTACGAGGCCGCTTAAAAATCTTACCTCTGCGTCATCACTAGCGGACATGTGCTGTACAAGCCTCTTTGCCAACATTTTGCTATAGAACTTCTGGAACACATCCTTGTCTTCTATATACTTGAATACCACCATCTGAAAATTTTGGACAAATTAAATAAAAGCACAATAAGACTGCAACGACGCAAGACAAATATATAAAATGAAATTAAGGGAAATATACTGAAGAATCTTGTTGTATCAACAACACAGACATATAACAAAGCAATATATTTTGTGTTTAAATAATACATACTGGTGCCCTATATTTGTGTATTATAATATATTATATAATAATAGGTAAGTATTCCCATAATATAAAAATAAAGCATAAATGAGTAATAAATAATAAATAAGAAGCTTCACTGTGGTAAGCATGGGTGTCGCAAGAGAAAACCGATTAATGGAAAACCGTTTAAAAGGCAAAGGACAGAAGGAAAGACGCAAAGGGGACGAAACAAACATCTTAAAACACAAAGGCAGGCCGAATTTACAGCATGGTAATAATTTGAGGTGCAAGGTCTCTGGTATCCCTTGTCCAGCAAAGAACTTACACTTGTCGTTTTTAAGGCTTCTATTTGCTATAGAGATAAAGTAGTTGATCACAAAAGAGAACAAAGTTTCAACATACCACTTGGTTAAGAGTGTCTTCTAGTTCGGCATCCTCCGGATTCTTGCTTGACTTCTTAAGCAACAGATCACAGTATTTCGCAAGTAATTCCGGACTCTTTGAGGACGAGTTGGCTGCCTTTGTCACTGCATTGCCTGTAATAATAAAAATAACATTTGAAACAAACGTTTTTTTTAACAATAATTCCTTCTGTCAATTTTACAATTATATTATATCGGTTATTTATAGATAAACTGGTTTTCTTACTGTTAATATTATTTATATACACACAACAACCAAATATTACAATTAAAAAAAATTCAAAACATCCCAATAACAAGAATGTTTTTTTTTTCACGCAAATTCCCTACCTCAGGTAGGCAGAGATCTAGACAACGAAGTATTTTCGACCCAATTTCCACCGAAGATTATTTGCGACAATGGTGGTGAGCCCCTATCGCCGTATGGATATTTTTTTTTATTTCATTTATCGTTAAATTATTGTTTAAATACAAGATTGAATAAACTCACTGTTAATAAATCTGCCGCACGCCTTGTCCAAAGCCGCTACAAATCCGGAGTCGTTGTTAAACGCGACGAGCACCAGAGCGTTATACTTCTTGTGCACTTCAAGAATCGTCGATACGTATACTTTAGGATCCTGTTGAGTTAACAGAATTGGTTACTAGACGATTAGTTATACGAATTAGTTATTAATAACGATATTCTACAAAGAAAAACGTTTATTAGCAAAAGTGTCTTAAAAGCAGCGGAATAATCAAAGTTGGTGGTATCGATGTAATCATAAAGAAATATGTCACACTTTGATCTACATACATACATACATACATACACATCTATAACGGCATGTGAAAAAGTTCACAGCAGTAGATATGCTTTTATTTTATCACGTTAAATGGCTGAAATTTGACTATAATTATAACATATCCTATATGTTAAATTTTAATCCAAAAAAATGCATGATTTCAGACATTATAAAATGGATATACATCATAAAATGGATTTTAATTCCTACGGTTTTGTATTTTAGGTGTAATGAGGTATAGGCTGTATTTCATTCCGAGTAATTAAAAGATCCAGTGCGAGCTTCCTTATAATATGCCGACAAATATTTTTGTGTCCCACAGCTGAGCAAAGACCTATGTCCATTCTGTCCACTTTTTTCTCTCCTGGGCCTCCATAATTTTAAAACGTTTTCGTTATTTTACCGCCGTTTGGGTCATATAGTATATAAATAAAATAGCAAACATAATAGCAAATAAATAATTAAGATATAAAGACGGCGACAGGATACAACCAGTCATGTTGATCCAAAAAGAATCTCTGGTCAAAGATGCATTGAAAGAACTTAATTGTCTAAACCTCTGTCTAGCCCAGTATTGGGAATAGCGTACTGATTTTAGCTCACAACGAATCCTACATTCGACAGACATGACCAGCCTACCTCCCACTTTAATTTTGCACCTGTATGGGCTAAATGCAGTCAAGGTAGCAGGCAGAGTAATGACACTAAAAAAGACAAGAGCATAGAGAGAAATTAATAATAATAAATAAATAAATATCTTCATGCATTTCCCAATACAGGGGTAGACAGATCTAGTCTAGACATGTCCAAGCCAACGATGTAATTCGTACATAACTTTTATGAAAACTCATTGGTACTGCCAGCTGGGGTCTCTTGACTCGAAAGTCTGACCGCCCAACCACTCGGCTACCGTGACTTTTTAGCAATAGAGAGTAGAAGATGTAGAAATGGGTGAGCGACCGTGTGCGCGCTCTCGCCACACTTGTCGATGGCCTGCAGGCCCTGCACGTGTATGTGCTGCTCCAGCAGCCGCCGAAGCTCGCACAGCCCGTCCGGGATCCGCGCCACCAGGCTGTACATACGCCCGAGGTCCGCGTTCTTTTCCGCGTCCAGAAGTTTCTGTTGGCAAAGTATTAAATATTAAAAAAAAAAAAAAAATATCTTTACGCAATTCCCAATACAGGGGTAGACAGAGGTCGAGTCTAGACAATTAAGCCCCTTCGACCCACCTTCCACCGAAGATATTCTCGGGACGAAGTGACGGGTGGTGAGCGCGTCACCGTCTTTATGTCCAAGCCAACGATATTCGTACATAAGTTTTTGAAAAACCCATTGGTACGAGCCTACCAACTGGGGATCGAACTCGGGTCTATTGACTCGAAATTCCGACCACCCAACCACTCGGCTATCGTGACTTTCGTGAAATATTAAATGAGTTATTGACAAAAAAAAAAACGAAGATCTTCAAACGCAATTCTAATGTATAGCAATGAACCATCTCGATCACATTACTTTACAAAAAACCAAATCGAAATTGGACCAGTCTTTTCGAAGCTATGATACCACACAGGCAGTCTTTTTCAATCGTTAAATGATTTAACAAACTAGCTGTCAAATTGGCGTCGAGAGTAACGGACGATAACTATTTACGGACAATTCCGAATAGTTCCCCTAATGACGACCCAATATAAAAACAATTTGGCGCTAGAATAGCATTCAAGAGTACGAAACGTCCTAATTCCAATTCCGATTGACCGGAATTTCGTTGCAGAATATGCCCCCTGGTATTTTTCGAGATGGATATCCCGCCACCTGTGGATGGGCGTTGTCATTTTTAAGGCCGTTTCTATAGTAATCCCTAATTTTACACACAGAAAAAAATTGTAAACTCTTAAGTCACCACACAATAATGTATTTTTAAAGTTGGTAAGGACCCACGTATTTCTTCGCCTATTAGCTCACACCAAGCTTCCCTCCAATTTTATCAATTTAAGCGGACTAATTCAGGCAGGATTTTAAATCAAAAAAAACTGAGCTGGAAATTATAGGTGTTTAGGAAGTTTATGTGCACATATAAGAAATTAACAAGAGGTTCAATTAATTAACTTGAGAACACTAAATCTGTTACTTGAAGACAAATATACATTCTTTTATTTTTTTAAAAAGAATGAAGTAAAATCGTTGGATACATTGGCTTGAAGGAAAGACTTGTAATAAATTTTATAGATTCTTTGAAGATATAGGCAGCTAGAACCTCAGACCACTACCTTCAAATATATATTTCATGACCATAAATTTTGCAAGAAGAGGATTAGACATAAATTAAGAGAATTAGGGAGGGAAATCACTCCCAGGCATTCATAGGCGCTATAAACAAGCATAAATTAATTTAAAAGAGTTTTAATTTTTAAATGCTAAGTGAAAAACAAGTGAAAACTGCATTGTACCTGGAACTCAGCATGGAAAATCTCCAGATGTTTCTCGATGAGCACCCGATCGCATGTCTTAGCAAGCCGCTCGGCGGTTGTCTCGTGTAGGTACACTTGCACCCGTCGCTGTTCCTCTTGCAATCGTTGCTCTGCCTGAGAATGAAACAACATTTTATGAGATGAGAATGAAACAAGGGACTTAATTGTCTAGACTCGACCTCTGTCTACCTCTGTATTGGGAGTTGCGTGAAGAGTATGAAAAAAATATCTTCACGCCATTCCCTATGCACGGGTAGACAGAGGTCCAGACAATTAAGTCGTTTCGACCCACAATCCACCGAAGAAATTTTTTTGGACAACATGAGAGGTGGTGAGCGCGGGGGGAAGGGGGAGACCCTTTATGTCCAAGCCAAAGATATAATCCTACATAAATTTTGAAAAAAAAATCCATTGGTACGAGCTTACAACTCGGGTCTCTCGAATTCCAATCACCCAACTGCTCGGCCATCGTAACTTTTAGATACATAATATAATAGCGAAAGTAATTCCATCAGTGAGCCTGTTTACAATATTTTCATGGCACATGGTGATACTGTACGTGAGACTGATGGACACAGGTTACTGTATTAATACATACATACGGAATGGACTGCCAAAAAAACAAATTATTCCGTAAGGTATAGATGTAGTAAAAGACAAATAAAGGAAACTCCTTGCAAATTGTAACAGATACCAACAGATGGCGGTAAAGATTCGAAAATATACATTAATCGGGAACGTAATTCCGTTTGTCGAACTTTTGCAGCTAAACCTCTTTGCGGGAGATACGAACATTTTTGTTTATTATATAATGATTTTACATAAATCCAAGGAAAATAATTTCTATATGCCAATTGTGAAAATTCAAAAAATTGATTGGAGAAATAAAAACCATGAAAACTACATAATTTAGCGATTTGAAGTAGGATTCCCTTTAGCATATCGATATCAACATTGCTCACTTTGATCATATACTCAGTGACCGGGCTATTTCTCAGGAAATCCGTGCTCTCCCGAGTGTAGAAACGCTCAGTGTCCTCTAGGAATACTGCCTCAAAGGTATCCTTGTACACCGCCAAGTTCTGTCCGCGGGCGCTCGGGTCTTCTTCGTTCAGACCAAGTGCCACGTAACAATTGATTACCTGAAAATAATTAAATTAAAGAGAAATTAAAAAAAAATACCTGACACCGGCAAGATTCGAACCTGCGACCTATACCGTACCGTAGCAACTTTCTTACCTACGCGGCCCTGCGTGTCCCACAGTTCAGATGAAATTTTTAATCTCTTCATTTATTCCTGTTTGGGCATTAGCGACATCTACCGGAAGATATTCCAAATTTCAGCTCAATGTTCGTAACTTTACAGCTACGAAACATTACTGCGATTTTGGGCAATTTTTTCAGTTATGGAAAAATATTTCCATTTACAAGGATTTTCCCTCAGTCGTCTCTAACGACACCCGCAGGAAGAAAAGGGAGGTGGTGTTACTCTTACTTCGTAGTCTTACTGCATAGTTTGTCGCTTATACGAATAACTTTTTTTGATACGATGTAAATAAATAAATAACTATCTTCACGCAATTCCCAATACAGGGGTAGACAGATATCTAGTCTAGACAATTAAGTCCCTTCGACCCACCTTCCACCGAAGATATTTTCGGGACAACGTGACAGGTGGTGAGCCCGTCGCCGATTTTATGTCCAAGCCAACGATGTAATTCGTTCTTAGGTTTTTGAAAAACCCATTGTTACGAGCCTGCCACCTGGGGATCGAACTCGGCTCTCGTTAACTCGAAATTCCGACCACCCAACCACTCGGCTATCGTGACTCATTTTATTTGATACGATGTAAGCGTAAAAAAGATTCGGCTTTTATTCAATAGGATTTTCGAAGATATTAACTTACTCCTGAAACAAGCCTAGTGTTGATAGTCTCTCCATTGCGCTCACGCTCGATGAGCTTGAGCACAGCGTTGGTGACCTGTTTGTTGAGACACTTGAAAAGATTGTCGCGCCATGTCACCAGTGCAAGCTGATAGATCTCGTAGATTCCCTGAAACAGAGTGACCTTAATTGTTAAATGCCTTGTGGCGGATGCAAAATGGAGATAACATACGTATAAACAAAGTTTGTTTACTATAACATATAGATTTATTTGTTTGTTATACTTTATCTTTATAGTACTTTAGATCATCATAAGGAAAAGCATTCACATAAGTCATTAATGAACATAATAAAAAACAGCGGACCTAAAACGGTTCCCTGAAGGCCCCCTAATGAAACATTCATAAGAATAGATGCAAAGACATCGCATACACCTTTACAGTCACGTTTCATAGCATGAATAGACCGAGGGTATGAAATTTCTGTGAAAATAGTAAATCATGTAAAGCAAATAAAAGTACATGAGTAAATATAAATATATAAGTATAGAATTATCAAATAATTGTTACTGTTTGTTGACTTTTTCATAAATCTGAGCGACGATAAAGAATTCCAATGGTAAGTAGCAATTTACATTAACATTACCTTCCGGCCCTCTTCACACTCGCGTTTCACCCAATGTCTGTTGAGATAGGAACAGACACCGTTTAGTACTCGAGACGAGAACTGATACTCCTCCCATTGCTTTGTGTAGAACGCTAGCACATCTTCACCCATGAGATCCGCACCATTCTGTTAAAATTATTGATTACACGCGTGTTCTAGATTTATCTAGAAATTCTAAAAAGTCACGATAGCCGAGTGATTGGGCGGTTGGAATTTCGAGTCGAGAGACCCGAGTTCCGTCCCCAGGTGGCAGGCTCGTACCAATGGGTTTTTCAAAAACCTATGTACGAATTATATCGTTGGCTTGGACATAAAGACGGCGACGGGCTCACCACCTGTCACGTTGTCCCGAAAATATCTTCGGTAGAAGGTAGGTCGAAGGGACTTAATTGTCTAGACTAGACCTCTGTCTACCCCTGTATTGGGAATTGCCTGAAGATATTTATTTATTTATTTATTCTAGATTTATGAGAAAAATAAAATGCCTTGCTTGAAGGTAAAAGAAATTGGAGATCAGCTTTGTTAGTTGGAGCTGTGTAGTACCTTGCTTGTAGACTGTTAGCTATTAATAGTGATTGACACCAACATTATTAACAATTGAAATAATATTTCCTTTGACTATATCATATCTAGGTATAATATCTGTCTGCTGACGGTGATGAGGTGTTGGAAATATGTATCGTACAGATAATCTTTCACATAAAAATACAAATTTCCGTTTGTTTTTTTTTTGTATCTAGCCCCGTTTCTGTTATAAAATAAATAAGCGAAAGTAACTCGTCGTTTTGTAATTTTATAAATTGTTAACAATACTGTAATGCAATACATTTATTACAATTTTAAGATTAGAGATTAGGAGCGTTGAATTCATTCCCAGGTGCAATCATACATAACATTATATTTTTAGCAGCCAAAGAGGCAAAGTAGGAAGCCATATTAATTTCAAGAGTCCCCCTGGTCCCAGGGAAAGTGGTAAAGTGGCAATCTTTTCAATTTACCTTCAATAAATTAATTAGGTACACTCTTAAGAATTCGCGCAGCCTCTTGTAGAGCTCCAGTCCGACGAACTGTGCACCGCCTGGCACTTGTCCGCCCTGGAAAAGAAATCTTTAAATGTATTAGCTGTTTGGGTTGTTATTGTGTGGTCGGAATTTCGAGTCGAGGGACCCGAGTTCGATCCCAAGTTGACTGGCTCGTACCAATGGGTTTTTCAAAAACTTATGTACGAACTAAATCGTTGGCTTGGACATAAAGACGGCGACGGGCTCACCACCTGTCACGTTGTCCCGAAAAGATCTTCGGTGGAAGGTGGGTCGAAGGGACTTAATTGTCTAGACTAGACCTCTGTCTACCCCTGTATTGGGAATTGCGTGAAGATATTTATTTATTATTTAAGTTGCTGTTAGAAATATAGAGAAAAAATATATAATACACTAGCTAATGTCTCAGTATAATATCTCGATAAGTATTATTTACCATCTCCCAAATAGTGAAAAGGATTTTCCGATGCAAGAAATTTCATTACAACTTGGTAGCAACAGTAGTCTCGAGGTATTAAATGTATTAAAAGCTAGTACATATACGGACAATCAGCTATATCATCAAATTCCTTGTAACGCTAAGTTTGAACCAAGTTGTTTTCAAATGTATTTGGAATGCAGCAGCCACCCACCATCGCAAGCAGCTTTCTGCTTGCCATCTGTCGGTAGACTAAAGATTCAAAGTTTATTCCTCAGTCGCCTCTCACGACACCCACGGTGTAAAAGTGGTATATACTTACGCCGTAACAAATATACGTCTTTGTCCGAACGGAAATAATGTACAAAATTAAACATACCTGTTTCTTACTGCCGAAGTTGTTTCGCCCGCCATTGTTGTTACTACTTCTGCTCCCCGACGCGCCGCTTGTGCTCTGCTGATGCACCGACGTGCAATAGTTGTATACGTGACTGAATAGCGTTGCATTAAGAAATTATATGTCCAACTGAATAATAAGACGAAGTGTAACAGTGTAACAGTGGTAGAGCCAAACATCAGCTTTTGTTGTTGCATGAATGGGCCACCTCGACCGGGGAAGTACCACGACCTCACAGATTACCGGCGTGAAGTAGAACTCTTACAAACTTCTGTGTTTCGTCTGGTGAGTGCAGGTAACCGGAGGCCCACATACCCACATACTAAAACCTTTTATTTTCTCACTCTACTCTACTCTTCTTTCTACTCTTTCATTTTCACGCATTAGTCTATACTGGGGTGGGCGAAGATCTAGATAATGAACTCGTTTCGACTCACTTTTCATCGACACTTATTTAAAAATAAACGTGACAGGTGATGAACCTTTCACCATCTTAGTGTCCAAACTAACGGCATTATATCTATTCGCAAAGATAAATATACATATACACCTGTAAAAATCCATGATTCGAGAACAAACATTAAATACTCAAAACTTCAACCCTTAGCTTCAAAATGTCACTAGTACCTCGGCTATAAAGTCATGATTTATTTGTTTCAAATTGTAGTTAATACATTTTAACCTGCGAAAGTAGGTATAACACGTCATGATTCGAGCAGAAAAAAAATAGATATAAAATGATTCTACCCGTTGAAATGCGTTATTTTTTTAAACAGTAGAAATCATTTTGAGACCGTATGGGATTTGATGTTCGCCAATGATTAAAAATATGTTAATGAATTCTTTAATATTGATATTATTAATATAAATACTTGAAAAGGATACGTATACAAGTAAATATATCTGTTTTTCACCATATACTGTCTCTTGTATACTTGTTCGATGCCTTCACGTAGATCACCCCAAATCTGAAATTATAATTAATATAATTAATAAATACATTCAGACATGCCATAGGGACAACATCACATACATTGCTCCGATCCCAAAGTACCTAAAGAAGGTACCACAAAGCCCAGACCCGAGACAATGTAGAAAAATTGGTTTACTACAATGACCTCACCGGAAATCTATGTGAGCAAGTTTTCCTGACAAAATTTTAAACCAGCCATGTTTACAGATTTCAGCCATTCGTTTATAAGCTTAAGGAACATAACTTTTTTTTATTATCTTCAGGCATTTTCCAATACTGGGGTCTAGTAGAGTAGTAACTCCTTTCGACCCAATATTTCATCAATACCAACAACAATTCGAGTTTGATTTTTAGGAGGAAAGCTCGTATCAAGGAGTGCTGTGAAGACCTGCTCCTGGAGATCAAACTCGAATTCTTATTCACCTTAGTCGATTCCGATCTACCAACCACTCGGCTATCGTGACTCGATGACTAACCTAGTATTGGGAAATAAGTGAAGATAAATAATAACTTAACTGCTTTCTAGTATTTACGCGAATAATACACGTTTTAAATAAAACGATTTTCGGATTTTATCGCGGTTTTTAATTTATTTTTACAAACTATTTTTATTTTCCGACGTTTCGGATGCTGTAAAGGACTACAGCCCCCGTGACCACGGATGCTGTGAAGTTAACTTAATTACTACTAACTAATAATGTAGCAAATTTGTTATATATTGATAGTTTTCTTCTCTTTGTTTATTTACGCTCGTATCATATTCGAGTGTATTCAATAAACCGACGCGATTATAATAACGCTTTGGGTGTTTGAATTATCTATTTAAAATAGTGTCGATAACCTTTTCATTTATAGCATGATAAGAACTTTATTCTCTACGTTGTCATAAATTAATTTTATTTGTATTAATAGTAAAACAAGATGGACAAAGACTTGAAACAATTAAAGGAACATTCCTTTTTTTCCTCTTTATTCTTCTTGTTAACCTCCTCAGATTTATAGCTTTATTAAGGGGTCATGCATGAAAATGACAATGGCTAGAGGGTTAGATGGCGCGAAAACCAATTTGAAAAATACTAGACAAAAATTAAATTTACCAATGACAAGGTGCAGCAACTAAGGCGAGGCCAATGCAGCCAGACATGATAGCAAATCGTTATTGTCTTCTTGTCTTATGGTGTTATGGTGACGTCCTTATTGTTGTTGTATGGCTTATATATTGCAGTGAACTTTTCAAGCCATTCGAAACCAAAGAAGAATTGAATTAAATTGCGGGATTGCTTGAAGGGGTGTAGAAAACCATTTTTTCTGCCGTGTTTCGAATCTGGGCGCTTGTGACAACTTCGTAGTGACGAAATATATGGCACAAGTACTTTAGCTACTTTTTTGGGATATTAGCAGTATATTTTTTATTTATTTATACTTCATTGTATCACCTTAAAAATAAGGATAACAAAGGGCTAAAATAATGCCTTAGTGTATGTGATGTCCCAATGTATGTAGGGCGTGTTTATTTAAAAAAAATCACAATACTTTGCGATTTGTTTTGTCTGGTTACCCCCGAAAAATTAAGTGTTAAAATAAGCGAGTACGTATGTATAACATCCATTAAATCCTTGATAACTAACGATCCCTACCCGTCAAATAAGCAAACAACTTAGTTTCTAATACGCAAAGCATATCCGAGAATTATAATTTCTTGTACAGCTTCCGTGATTCACGTTGTATTTAAAAATAGCAACGGCGAAACGGGGCCGATATGAGAAAAAAAAATCATAAGACGTAAGTTGTGAAAAATCTCACTGGCACGTGGCCAGAACGTGCAATGAAAATAATCAAAATTGCACAGGCTATAAACATTGCGTACAACGTAAATTACGTTCGCTCTGAAGAGTCCTGACATAGGAACGACAGAAAATAACTCACATCACCTATTCCACGAACAATAAAGGTTCCTTGTTTCTCATTCAATAACACAAGTGCTTTGGTCAGTTTGGGTTGAGAGAAATGTGTGTGATATTGTCCCTATCTCTATATTTACGACTTGATAAAAAAATTATAATTAAATAACTGACAATGAGTATTTGTGCTTTCAAGCATGTTAAACATGCTGCATTACCAGGCTTTAAATAATCTCGAAGAATATTTGAGGTCTTTGACTACCGATAGGCTTGTACTCTATGTGATGCCGATTTTTTTGCTGTTAAATACACACACTACTTAATTAAATAGACTGCAACTGGATTCGAACCCGGAACTCCGCTATATCGAGACGACGCTGTTACCAACGTGCCACCGTGTTTCACCCGCATCATTTGAATAACGATGCTTCAAATGTTATAATTTTACAATATCGGAGGATTGCTGGACGCATTTATAGCCACAAGAATTGATAGATTCTACAGAAGTAGTATCGCGGCCACTGAGAATACAGAAGTGAAGTAAAGACATATTATACGAATAACTATTATTCAATAACAATAAACGGTTTATCGATTTAAAATTAAGCTTCCAATTTTTTCTAGAAAATCTGATTACAACTATGAATTTATCATAGTTTTTTGAAAAGCCAAGAAATGGCAATGGCTGCCAACAGATCGCGGGATAACAATCTCGAAACATACTGAACCAAAACTAAGCTGTTCAGACTTTAGCAATTATTAGCGATCTTTCGCCAATCCGTTTGCAAGGTATAAAGATCATGGAATATCCTATATATTCTTCATAGCTCAATAACAAAGGAAACCTATAATAAACCTATAAGGTGTGTACTCGTAAAAAGGAAACTTGTATCGGTTCCTTTTTACACTCTATATTTAAATAACTGTCAATCGGACCCAATGTTATAAATTAAACTATTTAAATAACTAAATCGTTATGAAGAATGGTTCTAAATGAAGTGAAACATTCGTTAAACAATGGGTAATTTTAGTTTGGTTTAATAATTTCATGTCACAGACTACTTAAAACACTATTGTTATAATGAATGCCACGAACATAGAAATAAATATTACAAATGCAACGATGCAAAAAAAAGCTGAAAATGTCGACATTGGCCTAATTAACTAGGTTTTGTTGTTGCTTGGTGAAATGTGGAACGTATGTAACGAAAGTTTGTCAAAAATATAACAATATCAGTGTAATCTCTGTCTGTAGAATACGTAAATGCTTACATAAAATTTTGGACTCGAGATAGAGAAGTGTGAATCGAGATACCAAGGACAGGGTTTCGTACCATTTTAATAATCTAGGAATCAAAAAGAAGTAATATAGATCCACTGGTAAATAAATACATATACAGAGAGGGACAACATCACATACATTGTTCCGATCCCAATGTAAGAGGCTACAGCACTTGAGGTATGGGAATCGGAAGCAACGAAGGCACCACAAACACTCAGACCCGAGAAAATGTAGAAAAAGGTTGTTTTTCTACATTGATTCGACCAGGAATCCAACCCGGGACCTCGAGATGACGAAACTTTGAAACCCGGTGTTTACGCCACTCGTCCACTGAAGTCCTCACTCAAATCAATTGGAAATATATTCACATTGCTTTTTTCGACTTATGGGGTCAATTGTTTAATAGTTAATAGAGAGGGGAAATGCTCCATTTTAGTGTAACTTCCTTATTTAAAAATTTAATCATTCAATTCATCAATTTTCTTTGATAATGAATGCACAATTTTGATACGCTAAATCTATAGACTCACCACCTGTCACGTTGTCCCAAATAAGCTTCGGTGGAAAGCGCGTCAACAGGACTAAACTGTCTATCCTAGTATTGCGAAATGCGTGAAGATGAAAACCGGTATTATGAGATATTCTATAGTCTATAGTACTGTGTAAAATACTTTAAATTCGATACAATTCATATTTAATTAAAGCATATCTCATTGTGCATTTCATTTAGTATATCGAAGTAGTCGTATTATAAGAAGAAACCTTTGTTCTTCTAGGTCACCGCCAAATATGTGCAAAGCGATATCAGAAACACGGACCTACAAGTTGTATACGAGTATATGTACATATGCTCAGCAGTATTAGCATCCGTGACGTCATAAGGACGGACAGGTTTCCGCTTCCGCAGTGCACTTACCTACCGGCTTAAGTCTCACTTTTACCAATATATTTTATGATGGCAGGAATATTAATATTGCCTTATAAACGACCTGTTTATTGTATCTGTAATACTTTTTATATTATACTTTCAATATCATAACGAACTCGGGTCCTCGTGACTCGAATTCCGATCACCCAACCACTCGGCTATCGCGACTACCATTACGGCAATTGGTTAAGTCTTCAAATTATCAAAAAGTTTTTTTTTTATAACAAGTGTTAACCCACTATGAGCTAACGGTGCTGTTTGGTGTTACAATGTAATGTTCAGTTCAGAGTCTACCGAACCATGAAACAAGGAAATAACAAAAATACAGTTATGTCAATTAGCCACTCGACATTAAAACGTTTTAAACTGCAGTGTAGTGATGTGCTCCGACTTTCACTTATGCAAATTTTTTCATTAACCAAACCTATTAAATATTATTAGAATTAATAAACGATAAATAAAACTAAATGAGACACATAAAAAATCAACGTATATGGATACGTATGCCTGCGTAATGATGTTTATGTATGTCATTTGAAGGTTTATAAATCTTCAAATGATATATATTTCTATATAAATCGTTGGCTTGGACATAAAAACGACGACGGGCTCACCACCTGTCACGTTGTCCCGAAAATATCTTAGGTGGAAGGTGGGTCGAAGGGACTTAATTGTCTAGACTAGACCTCTGTCTGCCCCTGTATTGGGAATTGCATGAAGATATTTTTTATAAATATTCAATAAAGATACATAACAAACATGAAAGGAGGATTAACTAACATATCACGAGCAAAATACTGTAGTCTCATTTGGAATATAGATCAGATGTAAAGCAGCCAAAATCATGACGATAAAAATGCAAATTATCACAATAAAATCACTTAATTATAACTGAATTTTAATGGAATGCAGTGAACACGACAAATAGCAAACTCAATTTAGTAGACGCTATGTAATAACAGTATGCGAAAACTTATGACGTCACAAGCAATGCATGTGAAAAAGTGTAAAATCGGTGGTATTGTCAAGAAAGTAGGTCGCCGTCAAACAATAACCTATCCACGCACAGTGCAATGGAAACGGACATAGTTTACTCATTTTTTTTTTCAAATTAGGTGCCTCCTCCAAAATCTTACAAAGCATTCAATTTTAGAATTGAGAGAAAGAGTGATTCAGTTTAGTTCAGGTCATTTAGTATTTTTCTGTTATCGAACCGTCTTTTATGCGAAAGAAATTGTTTGATACTTATCCGAGAAGTTCTCAGAATAACGGGGTAGGAGGTAGCTGGCCTCGTTAAAGGATTTACGTGTTCAATGACTCATAGTCACTATAAAAATAAAGTTTTGTCGCGGTGAGGCGAGGAGACTACTCCACGTCGCCGCAACAACTGAGATGTTATTCAAGTGATTTTGGACCTTAGTGGAGAAGATAAGTATGATTGTACAGAACCTAGGGCTCCATGCAGCGGCATAAAAAGCGAGCTGCGCCACCCAAGAAATTAAGGATATCACAATCAGCCGGAAAACTCACGGCGAAAGTTTTTTCAGGAGTGGGAAGGAATATTGTTACTCGATCATAGAGTAGAGTAGAGTAAAGGAATCTCTATAGCCGGAGAACGGTTCTCTTTACTCTATACTCTTTATCTTCATGCTACAGACAAATCCAGGAGCGATTAAAAAAGCAATTAAAGAAAAAAGAAGGGGAAAATTAAACAGTATATATGTATTCTGTTCTTGCACGACAATGCCGCCTGTTCACAAAAGCCGTATTGCACAGGGCTTTGATATTCTAAATCACCCTACCCTATCTAGTCTAGACTAGGTTCAAAATGTTTGATATGGCGATTATTTCATATGCAAACAAAAGTAAAATCAAATCTTCTAAAGATGCAGAAACAATTTACATAAGTCGAGTCGAGTAACTGTAACAGCTTCAGAAGATCATTTACGCCCGTTAACGACTTTGTTATGGCTTTAAAATATATACTCTATATACTGTAGCGCAATACTATCTCCCACTCTAACTACTCCTTCCTCATTCACATAGTCTGATGGTCGACTGGCGTACACACCGGTTTTCAAAGTGTCGACTGCTCTGTGTTCACGGGTTCTATTCCCGGACTGGTCAATGAAAAAATCTACTTTTTATATATTGTCTTGGGTCGGAATATTTGCAGTAATTTATGTAAAGCAGTTAATTTTGAATCAGAGCAGCGAAGCGAAGTGGTGTTGTCCACATTTATTTATTTTATTTATGTTATTGAAAAAATTACTTCGCAACACTATATAACGATATAACGATATTTGAGGCATTTTCTGCCTCGAATATCGTTATGGCAACCGATTAACCGAACTTAGTCGCCTCTTACGACACCCACGGGAAGAAAGGGAGTGCCAATATTCTTACACCGTTATCACACGGATTGAGTATTTTCCTTAGCAATGGCAATATTAGTTACGAGGTAACTAATCGCCCCCGGTTTGCTTAATTTTGAGATGTTAGCAATCGCGTTAGGTCAAGGTTGTGTTTAATTTCGATAAAATTTCACGATGCGCATTTGCCAGTTACTTAAGACAATGTGCAGACTCCGCAAAGGTTTCATTTCCACATTGAAACTAAGGTAAATGATTGACTTATAAAAATAATAATAAATATCTTCACGCAATTCGCAATACAGGGGTAGACAGAGGTCTGGTCTAGACAAATAAGTCCCTTCGACCCACCTTCCACCGAAGATATTTTCGGGACAGCGTGACCGGTGGTGAGCCCGTCGCCATCTTTATGTCCAAGCCAACGATTTAAATCGTACATAAGTTTTTGAAAAACCCATTGGTCGAGTCTGCCAACTCGGGTCTCTTGACTCAATATTCCAACCACTCAACCACTCGGCTATCGTGACTTTTTTATTGATTTATACATTCTTTTATTGTGTACTAGATGCTGCCCGTAGCTGATGAGAAAACTCTAAATAATGCAAAAATTAAAATCTATTTTCTGTGTTTATAAACAATTTTCTGACATAAAAGTATCCCAAGTCCTGCCCCAATGCTCAAGGTCACAGACAGATTTATATTCAAATTTATAAACATTACAATCGAGGTATAGATGTAAAGTTTATAGATTGTTCGTTTTCTTACATGCGTCGCGGACTTTATAATGCAGTCTGTATAAGGCTCAATTAAAACAAGGTCTACAGCGCTAATAAGGCCACTTACATCTATTCTTCTTTACACAATATTATAAAAGCAAATGTAACTGCTAGTCACGATAGCCAAATGGTTGGATGATCGGAATTTCAGTCGTGAGACCCGAGTTTGACCACCAAGGCTCGTACCAAGAGGTTTTTTCAAAAACATATTTACGATTTACGACGTTGGCTTGGACATTAAGGCGGCGACGGGCTCACCAAATATCACGTTGTCCCAAAAATGTCTTCGGTGGAAGGTGGGTCAAAAGTACTAAATTGTCTGGATCTCTGTGTAACCATGTATTGGGAATGGCGTGAAGATATTTATTTTAAAAGTAACTATCTGTGGGTTTATGAGTAGTATTTTTTACGATAAAACGACTAAATGCATTTTTATAACGAGATAATATTTATTAAACCAATGGATACAGGAAAGGTTTTGAAATGTGTAACGTCTTATTTGCCATGTAAAAGTACACAAACGCCACTCAAAACTGAGGGTAACCGCTAGTCGTCTATGCATAAAAATCAACTAGTCTCACAAACTCGAGAAAAACTCGGCTTATATTTTTATTTGACACAATACTGTGTTGGTGAATGGTTAAAAAAAGTATATTTGAAAAATTTACAGCCGAAAAATTTAAATTGTCATATTCATATGCATTATACATTACAATTTACATATATTGTTACTTGTTATGCTGTATTCAAAACATCCAATTAGAATTGTATTGCCTTCGATGTGAGATAAAATGCGGAGAACACCTAATTTAAAATTTGACAAGAACTACATTTATAAACAAACCTATAGCATTTGTATCAATTATCGAAATGACGGTACTGCTGGACTTACATAAACCAACTTTAGTAAATACTGAATATGGTCTGCTTAAAAACTGCAGTTATCATACAATCACGTATAATAAAGACTGTGTATGCTCAAAGAAATTGTGCTATATACCTTCTTATACAATCTGCAATGACCTAGAGTTCACTAGTGCGGTTAATTGCACATCGCAAAATCGCACGTAATCTCCATTTCAATTATTACGTCACGAAAATGTACCTTTTAATTTCGTAACAATAATTACTCGTTATAATACGAAGTTACTCAACTTTATCTTTTTGTTGTTTACTAACCACTACAAAGTCATCTACTTAATCAACTTAATATTGTGAAAATCTGAATTATCCAATCAGATTTTCACATTTACCATATATATCCATACCTCATACATTTATATATATATATATATATATATATATATATATATACATATATATATATATATATATATATATATATATATATATATATATATATATATATATATATATATATATATATATATATAATCTTTATTATGCGATTTTTTTTATTTTTAAAGCAAATTTATGCTGAACTTTTATGTTATTAAATTAAAGAGAAAAAAGTTAAAATTTCAACTGACACGGGCGGGATTCGAACCCGCGACGTTTGCCGATCCGTGGCGACACTCTTACCTCCGAGACACCGTGACTTACACGCAACAGTTGAAATTTTTACTCTGTATTCTCTTTGTATTACTTATGCCTTGTTTATTGGCATAGGCGCCATCTGTTATCCCTTTTGCAAGTGACAATTTGATAATCCTGACTTTTCAGTTAGGAATTATCAATACGATAACTTTAATTTTTATTATGCGATTTTATTGATTTTTAAAGCAAATTTATGCTGAACTTTTATGTTATTAAATCAGAGAAAAAAAAATTTCAAGAGGTAAGAGCGTCGCCACGGATCGGCGAAGGTCGCGGGATCGAATCCCGCCCGTGTCAGTTGAAATTTTAACTTTTTTCTCTTTAATTTAATAATATTTATAATCTTACACAAATTATAATTTTGGTAAAAATTGTTAAAAAATATAGAATAAATTTTATCTTGAAAAAAATGCACTGATTCTTGAGAGAAACCTGAATTTGATCAGATTTTTTTTAACAAATTTGATGTGTATGTTTCATTGTGCACCGGAAAATTCAAGGATTGTGCGGGAATTTGTATATAAAGCGCACACTAAGTCAGAAACAGAATTAAGTCTATAATATATATAAATTAAAATAAGAAATCTCCTAGAATCTAAATCACGTTAGGCAAACCTTTAACTGTATTAGCAAATACCAAGAGACAAGTACAGATTCGAAATTTGGTTGGTAGTTGTGGCATTGATGGTTATTTTTTTTCTGGGGTTTTTTCTAGTTTCTTTCTGTGGGTGTCCAAAAATGTGACACTAAGGGAGAAAGCATTGAAAATGCAAATGGCTGCAGACAGATCTCTCATAACCATCTCAAAAAATATCAGGCCTAAATTCAGCAAACCAATGACAGGCAGCAGTACATAGTAAAATAATAGCCATTCCACTTTCCAAGCATGACAATTTCGATAAACTGTCTCTATAGGCAGATATTTTTACAGGTTTTAATGCAACTCTAATATATGAAAGTTTTCAAGACAATATGTCAAATAGTTATTTCGCTATCTGTCTGAAGACATTACGATTTTCAAGGCAACATTAGTTGCCGCTTGACATCCAATGAAATAACAGGGGTATTAAACAATACTCATTATCGTTAGATATTAATGAAACTTGATGCAGAGAAGATATTGTACTACATCTCCATCAATACTAATACTACTAACAGGGGGACACTCTTTTGTCCATAATTTATTTTTATTACTAAGGGGATATAGATAAAAGTTTAAGAAAACACTCACCTGGTCTAAGTCAATTTGCCGCAAAGGCAACTGTGGCCTCACATTGTTTGAATTCATTGAACTCATACTTTCCACAGCAAATGTTCATAAATAGGAAACAAATTGCACTACAGCTCACTACAATTCATATGAGTAAGTATAAAAATATAACTAGTCACAAAACAGAGATCACAGTCAACTGTTATTTAAAATAACATAATTTGTTAATTCATTTAACTGGAACGGCACTTTTGGGTTGTATTTAATTCAGTTTGGTGCGCTCTGTAAAACAAATAATACTGGTTAGAAATTACTGTACACAGGAAATGATTGATATAGTGAATGAATTTAAATATTTTTTTTAATCATTAACAGTTAAAACCACTTTACAAAAAACCTTTCTGTTAATTAGGTGAGAAAATAGTAGCCCCTTTCTTCTCATGGGTATTGTAAAAAGTGATTAAATGAAAAGCTTTTAAAATGGTGTCTGACAGGTAGCAAGATAATCAGCAACCGAAAAATACCAGACCTTATAAAATTTTGGTGATGTTTGGATAATATAGTAACTGGAAGTTATTTCTGTATAAAAAAATAATCAACTTAACACCTAAAATGAGTAAAATAAATTATCTTCACTCCATTCCCAATATGGGGGTAGACAAGGTTCTATACAATTAAGTACTTTTGACCCTCCTTCCACTGAAGACATTTTTTGGGACAATGTGACAGGTGGTGAGGCCGTCGCTGTATTAATATCCAATCCAACGATATAAATTGTACATACGTTTTTAAAAACCCATAGGAAGCCTTGGAGATCAACCTTGGGTCTCTTGACTCTAATTCTGATCACTCTACCACTCAGCTATCATGCCTTTTAATGACCCATGTCAATAATATTATTACATTTTTGACAGTAATATGCTTGTCAACATGTTCTCAAATAAGCTTCAGTTGAAGATGGTTCTAAAAAAATAAATTGTCTTAACCTGTGTCTATACCCAATCCCACAATATATTCACATATAATAATCTATTAGCACTTTGAAACAAGTATACAAAATTTATGTATTTGAGTGTTTCATTTACTCTAGTGTCTCTTTTGTCAGAAGGCCCACAGTTGCAAATAAAAAAAATCATCTCTATCTATTACCAAAAAAAATTATTAATTTTTTAGTGAACAATTGTAATTAATGGCTTAATAATTTTAACATATTATTATCAAAAAAATTCATAAAATCAATCTATTGGGGAGTGAAAAAAATCTTTTCCTACCCTGTTCCTACTTAAACATGAAATTGATATTTATTACACTATCACACATAAACAACTGAATTGATTTTTATTTTTATATGCAAGCTCGTCTGACTACCCTTATTACTACTGTATAATATTATTAAAGTTTCTATGTAAGAATGTTTAGATCTTTGAATGGTTTTCACTCAATCATGCAAATATGACAGAACAGATTATTAACTGAAGTATATGGTATATTTTTAATCTCTGAAAAATGCTTGTTTGCATTGTCACCCACAGAAGAAGAGGATTTGAAACTTCATTTTTCTTAGGAGCTTTAATTGGTCTGTTATATTGGGGATCCAGAGAGAGTTCTTTTAATCCTGAGAAATAAAAAGGATACCATAGAAAATTAAAGATAATGCTCCAAGCATTTCAAAGCCTAGGTCATTCTAACTACTCTTCAACAGTTTTATTTTATTCAAGATGTACATTTATAAGCACTAAATATAGTCAAGAGGGAACATTAAATGTATTAACATTTCATTATCAATAATATTATTTTAACAATGTGTTCTTCACAAAGAAATTTGCCAGACTATACAGATTTGAAACTAGTATCAAACCACTATAGTGGTTATATAATAAACATGTTCTAAAACTATGTCAATAAATAAATAGCATTTTACCAGAACCAGCTGAACAACAATCCAGGTACCTCTTCCACTTTATAACATAATCGTTCTTCATTTAAAAACGTCGAATTTTCATCGCAAAAACCATTTCTACCCACTTTTTAAATGTTTAGAAAAAGCGGGAAACAAAATTGCCTAATAAAAGTAAAAGTGAAATACGTATGACAAAGGAATTGTGGTTTTGCAAGCAACAGCAAGGGCAGACGTAAAACTTGTTTTTTTTTTTTTCAATATCCTTGCTTAGCTAAATCAAACCTTTAAATATATTTCATATATAAGTATTTATGTAGGCACTACATAAGGTAGAACATTGCACGAATTTATAGTTTAGTTTACAAAAATTATACTCTAGTTCCTTCAAAGGTATCACCTGAATTTATCTGTCAGAATCACCCGACTAAATAGAAAACACTACACATTAGTCGCATTATGGTCATCGAAGATGTACAATCAAAATCAGCAATATAATACTTACGTAGTGGGCACTGTTTTACACTGTCATCGACCACATTTCACTTTAAGATCTAGCACGACACAATAAACTCAGATTCCTAACACTTTTTTACACTATAGCAGTTGATATTTTTGTAAATTAAAAAACCATTACTGCTAAATAAAATATCAATAGGCCTTGTTTCGATTAACCATTTCACGCACCACTATCGTCAGATCAGATGAAAAAAGAAAACACGCACACAATCACATAATCACAAACAGTAGAGAAACATAGATAACATAGACAAACGTCAAGGAGTTTAACGGCACTGCTGCAGAAGTAACAAAGAAAATTAACTGTTTTGATACAAAACACTAAAATAAAGTTTTTGTACTAGTTGCTGCCCCTGATACTAAGCACCAGGATGACAACTCACATGGCCCCGCTTTGTAGTACCAAAAAACTATAGCAAAAAAAATCATAGATGAAAATCATGAAACAACAGTGAGTCAGCTAAAATTCACAGTACTTGAATTTATCATCCATTTTTCATTGTTTCGACAATTGCGAAATATAACTGATATGTATGAGATGATTATGATTATGTAGGAGATTAATTTAAACTTGTAGCATTAATTATAAAAAAGTTAAATATCTTTATTTCTTTCAGCACGAGTGAAATGTTTTCTTGAACTTTTATTGCCAAATACAAAAAGTAACATTTATGAGTAATTAATATAATAAAAATTATCTAGGTATTGGATTTTACGGGAGATTTGAGAAAGTATTTTAGCTACAAGATGTGACTGAAAAGTCGACCAACTCGACCTCCGTGGTCAAGTGGCACACACACTGGTTTTAAGGGTGATAGTAGCTCTGAGGTCCTCTTTATGTCTGTTTACTTTTTTGTTAAGGAGGTTCTATATATATTAACTCCAACATATGTTATAAAACAAACAAAAGTTAATCGTTTTTTTGATTAAACTGAAACCTATACAGGACGTACAAATAAATACCACTACAGACTGGGATATGGCAATACTCATAAAGCAATACATGTAATCAATAGTTATTTCTTATATTATTTTACATTTATTTCTTCTAAAGTAGAAGAATCATGGAATCAGAAATAACACAGGTACCACAAGCATCCAGAACCAAGACAAAATTTGACGGGTGAAAAAAAGATCTATCGGTTCATGAAGTTAAACAATATAAGTGTGATTTCGTCGATAAAATAAATTTCTAAAACATCCGCGTAATTAATTCTTATTTAGGGTTAGGGGGCTAACCTCCCTGCCATTCCCACCCTGCGGAACCCCATGTCTACTCCTTCCAACACTTCTATTCACACACGCCTTATACACTTTTTTCGTCAAACGTTCTTCATTAATTATCTCGACATGGCCAAACCATCTTAGCTTACCTTTCTCAATTTTAGTCACTACATCTTTTTTCAGACCACAACCTTATCTCACTATTTATTATTCTTTCACTCAGTTTAACTCCTATCTTACTTCATAACATTCAATTTTATATACATATTTAATTGCACTTATCAGCTCTTCATATGCATCTAAATGGTTTATCATAATCTTCCGTCTCCATATGTACTCGCACAACCGATCCGTAAAATATACTTATTTTGGGCTACAGAGACGCCATAGTAGTCAATCGTTGTAAGCTCTCTATAGAGAGTATTATATTCTTTGGTTGTAAGCTTACAGGAGTACGTTAAACGATCTTAACTGCAAGGGCAAAGTGAAGTAATTGACGTTTGACAATCATTTGTCAAATTTATTTGACGTGTTATTTGCCAATTTGTATGAAAAGTAAAAAAATATATATCATGAACGGTAAGTTTCCGCAACCTAAAACTTTACAAAACGCTGTACCATCTACAAAAAATATGGGCATTTAAATCAATGGTCCATATTGGAAAGTTTAGCTCTTCTATTAGTCACGATAGCAGAGTGGTTGGGTAATCGGATTTCGAGTCATGACACCCGAGTTCGAGCCCGGTGGTCGGCATGTACCAATGGGTTTTTCAAAAACTTATGTACGGTTATATTGTTGACTTGGACATAAAGACGGCGACGGGTTCACCACCTGTCACGTTGTCTTGAAAAATGTCTTCGGTGGAAGGTGGGTTGAAGGGACTTAATTATCTAGACAAGACCTCTGTCTACCCCTGTATTGGGAATGGCGTGAAGATATTCTTTTTGTTACATTTCTATAGTAACATAATAGGTTCTATATACTGATGTCGAAATAATGTAAAGTATAATGTATTTATAAAATAGTATTATAAAAATAGTATTATAAAATAGTATAAATTAGTATTATACTTTTTCTAACTGAACACGTACGTACGTAAGTGAACTGGCAGGCGGCCATGATAGCATTGATTGTGCCTAAAAATTAGAGTAATTTGGAGTGGTAGCGGTGAGCATAGAGTGCATTATGCATACGACTAGTGGAAAACGTGCTTACACATGTGTCACTTCAAACTATGAACAACACTACTACTGCAACTCTGTGGTCTGTGACAGTGACAATTGAGACAGCTGTGGCCAACAAAAAAATTGTCGAGTGGTTGTATATACTCTTTGGTCAATAATAATTAACTAGCTCAAATATCACAAAAGCAATCTGTTTTTATTTCACTCAATATTTATATGGGAAATATTACTATAATTATATTTGAAGACAAGTGATACTAATATTTAACGTAAAATATTTCTTATACCTTTTCTTTTCACAATGTGTTATGTTATAATAACGGGACGCAGTCTTGCATGGATGTTATTGAGTTTGGCTGCATTTATGTTGATATTGACCGGTATTATGACACCTAAATGGCTATCGGGACGGCCGGTAATTACGAATGACAATAACGTTACTGGTTTTTTTGTGCCCACTGTCGGAATTTATAATCGGTAAGTAGAATAGTTTCAAAGTGTTTTATCTTACACTTTTATAATCGAATTACAACTTATAAATATTCCGCTGAAGAAAGTAGTTCATTTTCTTAGAACCATCAGTTACTAGTCAATATGAGGAATGACAATTGCAGTGTCAAACATGTCTCATCTTAACTGTTGTTTCTTACCAGTCTGCTAATCTTTGTTGTGATATTTTTGAGTTGATTTTTTCGTTATCAGTTCTGTCTCTCAAACCCTTTTAACCTTTTGCTTATTTTAGGTTAGTGCTTGCCTTTTGTTTATATTCTCAGTATATATTAAAAACAATCAAAAATGGGTAATAACAAAAGTATATTGTCAGATTTTTCAACTTTACTTTCTTTACTTTAACACACTATATAAGGGCTCAAGTTTTGTGTCCTGCGGTATTAAATTCTTAAAATTCTGTTTACTTAATAGCTCCTAAGTGTATTTTATAGAGCCCCTTTTATGGCCTAAGTTGGTGCTGGGCATCAAGAATTTTATCTTTTGCCCCCATGTTTATCTGAATGATATAGAAAGTTTACCAGTATTCCATACTGCAAGGTATTGTTGTAAATAGATAATTATGAGATATATTTAAAGTCATGATAGCCAAGTGGTTGGATGGTTGGAATTACGAGTCAAGAGACTCGATTTCGATCCCTGATGGCAAGGTCATACCAATGGGTTTTTCAAAAAGTTATGTACGAATTGTAACATTGGCTTGGACATAGGGATGGTGACGGGCTCATCACCCGTTGTCCCGAAAATATCTTTGGTGGAAGGTGGGTCAAAGGGACTTAGTTGTCTGGACTGGACCTCTGTGTACCCCTGTATTGAGAATTGCGTGAAGATATTTGTTTTTTATCGTAAGCTTCTCGTATCATTGTTCACTTATCATGTATCACATTATGTACTTCATGTATCACTTTAACAGTGACAGGCTCACCACTTATCATGCTGTCCCAATTACGTTGTGGTGATACATGGGTTGAAGTATGGTATATATATATATATATATATATATATATATATATATATATATATATATATATATATATATATATATATATATATATATATATATATATATATATATATATATATATATATATATATATATATATATATATATATATATATATATATATATATATATATATATATATATATATATATATATATATATATATATATATATATATATATATATATATATATATATATATATATATATATATATATATATATATATATATATATATATATATATATATATATATATATATATATATATATATATATATATATATATATATATATATATATATATATATATATATATATATATATATATATATATATATATATATATATATATATATATATATATATATATATATATATATATATATATATATATATATATATATATATATATAACAAATAATGAACAGTAAATTTGTGTTATTTTCAGCTGTATCCGCATGAGCTATGATCACAATAACTGTGCTTCATTCTCTTTTTATGGACTTGCAACAGATTCCACTGTTTATCCTACTCCTTGGAAAGCTGCAATGTTCTTCTTGTCATTGTGTAAGTACCAGAATTTATTTACTATAATAGATTCTTCAACAACAATCTTTATCTTTGTAACTTACAAAAACTTGTAACGGATATGTCTGATCTTGAAACCCAATGCCGAAAAATTCAAGAATCTAACTCTGAAATTGAGGCCTCCATGAGTTTTATTAACTCCAGTTGTGAGGAAATGAAGAACAAAATTGAAATATTGGAGAAAGATCGGAAAAAGAACCTAGACTGTATTAGCAACTTAGAAAAGCAAGTTCAAGACCAGCACTTGAAGTCTAGATCGGCTTCCATAGAGGTAAGAAATTTGTCGGCGGAAATCACGGAAACGTCAGATGACCTCGTCTCTATTGTTACTAAGCTGGGCGACACCTTAAATATTAAAATGCAACCCTCTGATTTGAGAGATGTGTTTCGTCTCCCTAACAAACCGCATGCCCCTAGAACAATCGTAGCAGAATTTTCTTCAGTTCAAACCAAATTAAAAATATTGTCTGCTGTAAGAAGCTACAACAGAGATCAACCTAAAAATAAAAAGCTTAATACGGTCTCAATTGGACTACCGGGAGAACAAAAACCAATTTATGTGGAGGAACACCTGACCTACTCGACAAAAAAACTCTTTCTCAAATGCAAAGAACTTGCTAAAGAAAAACAATTCAAGTTCTGTTGGTGCTCAAACGGAAAAATATTTCTACGCAAAGACGATAAATCTGAAATAATATCAATTGAATCAGGGCAAATTTTGGAGAAGATTATAAAAATGTGACTAGTACCAATGCATGCTGAACTTTTTTCTTATTCGTTATTTTTGTTTAATATTAAGCTCATCTTTAGTTTTCTAAACCAAGCTTCCTATGTGAGTATTTTAATTGTAACATTAATTCTTACTGCCTCATTATTACCTTGTTTGTATACACATAACACAAATTACAAAACAAAACGATAAACAAATAAAACATTTTCGACATATACCTTTCCCATTACTTATGTGTTAAAATACTCATGTATATCATTCATACATATGCTTATTGCGACGAACATACAAAACCTAATTCTTAACCTGAACTTTTTCAGTTTATTATTATTTCATATAAAATATTATACACATAGAATTCGATTCCTTAAATCAAGATATCGTAAGATTAAATCAAGAGATTGATAATATTGCATTAGCTAGTGTTTGGAAGGGGACTCCTGAAGAGTTTGTATCAATTTGCCCTAATTCGAACAACGAGCTAAAAATACTCTCTCAAAATATACGTAGCATAAAATGCAATATACTGAATTTTGAAACATTGCTATTTCGAACAAAAATAGAATGGGATCTTATAATTCTAACCGAATGCTGGCTATCCTCGACTTTTTCCATACCACCCATAAGAGAATATAATAACTTTGGCACAACCCATAATAATACTCAGAATGAAGGAGTTGTTGTATATTATAGGAATGATATCTATGTTTCCATAGTGGAGGCAAACATACAGGAAGCAAACTGCTTATTAGTTAAATATAATAAAAATACTGTGATAATAGCTATTTACCGCCCTTATGGTTACAAGGACGTAAATATATTTTTAAAATCTTTAAATGAATTATTTAAAACACTATCACATTACACAAATATTATTATTATAGGAGATATAAACATTGACATAACTGAAAATTCTAGTGACAAGTATGCATCTGATTATTTGGAAATTCTAGCGTCCCATGGTATGTTACCGGGATTTACGATCCCTACCCATGGCCTTACCTGCCTAGACCATGTGGTTATCAAAACGAAACTTAAAGCAGAATGCTTCATAATAGAGTCATCTATCACGGATCATTACAGTGTTTCCCTCTTGTTACACTGGAACTCTAATCTACAAAATAAAAAAAATAAAGTTATCCTTCAATATTTAGACTCCAAAGGATTATATGATGCAGTTCGACAGATTAATTACAGTGAAATTTACAATATGACAAATGTAGATGATGCAACATTTTTTCTTATTAACTCATTGACCCTAGCATTATCAGCAAATACAAGGCATTTGAAATTATCATCACGCAAAAAAGTAATCAAACCTTGGATTACACCAGGACTATTAAGATGTATAAGAAATAGGGATTTGCTTCATAAAAAAACTAAAAAGTCTCCTCAAAATGAAATATTAAAAGCCACCTACAAAAAATATCGGAACTATTGTAATGCTCTTATTAAAAAAAATAAGCGTGCTTACGAAAGATCTGAAACACAGAAAGCTGGACAGAACAAAAAGAAATTGTGGGAAGTTATTAAAAAAAGCTATAAATACAACTGCGTAAACTGTCACATGTACTGAATTATTTACATCTGATAGTCCACTCGTAGTGACGAACAATGCGAACAAGTACGTTGCAGAGATTGGGAGAAGTCTAGCGGAAAAAATAATTAATATCAGTTCAACCTCCACACAATTGGCGTGCAAGTCTAGTACAGCTGTCGAACAGTCATTTGTACTACTCCCGACCCACGAGTTGGAAGTAGAATCTATTGTTGCTGGCCTTAAAAATGATTGTGCTCCGGGAGTAGACGGAATACCGAATAATCTGATCAAACAGCATAAGGATATACTCATCAAGCCTCTGACGCACATTTGCAATTTAGCTATAACTTCTGGAATATTTCCACTTTTACTCAAAAAATCTCTAATAAAACCTATTTATAAGAGTGGCGACAGAGGCAGTATCAACAACTATCGTCCAATTTCAATATTACCCTCCATTTCAAAGATACTGGAAAGACTAATCAATTCTAGACTCGTCTGTTATCTTGAAACCAAGAGTCTAATTTCGTCAAATCAATTTGGATTTCGCAGAAGTAAATCAACAGCAGACGCTGTCCATGAACTGACAGATTATGTAGTAAGGAAACTTGATAGTAACAAAAAGTGTGTTGCTGTATTTCTTGATTTGGCGAAAGCCTTCGATACTGTCTCTGTCCCCATCTTGTTACAACGGCTTGTTAACATTGGCGTCAGGGGCATACCTCTACAGTTGTTCCGAAGCTATCTCACTAACAGGACCCAGCAAACAAAAATGGGAAAATGGATCAGCCAGGAGCTTCCAGTTACTTATGGTGTCCCACAGGGAAGCATTCTTGGACCGTTTCTGTTTCTGGTATACATGAATAGTATAGGTCAACTTGATATTCCGGGAAGAGTCCTAAGTTTTGCAGACGACTCTTATTTAATGCGGATACATGGCAAGAAGTTTTTTCTCTTGCACAACATGGCCTCGACTCTGTTACAAAATGGCTAAGTGACAGTGTATTAACGCTAAATATTGACAAAACCAAATACATGACTTTCTCCATTAAAAAACTGAATAATCCTACATATTCGTTACACGTCCACTCTTGTTTTGATACTGATAAGCTATGCGACTGCCCTATCTTACAAAAAACTGATACTATGAAATACCTCGGTGTATTGATAGACAATACATTGAGTTTTCAACCGCATGTAAATGCACTAAATTGTAGACTCAGAAAAATGATTTATATATTTAAAATCTCAGACACATAGCCGACCGGAACATATTAAAACAGTTTATTATGCGCTCTGCCAGTCTATAACTATATATTGCATTACATCATGGGGCGGAACTACTAAAACCAATATCTTAAAACTTGAAAGAACGCAAAGAGGTATATTGAAAGTTGCTGCGTTCGTGCCATATCATCATCCCACTGTAAAAGTATATGAAATCTGGAGCGTATTAACTGTTCGTCAGCTATTTGTTCTATATACAGTACTACGAAAGCACTCTAATACTAAGTACGATCCGAAACTGGTAGAATCAATAAGAAAAACGAGTAAAGTATGCTCCTATTCTAATACGTATAGGACAACTTTCTCACACAGGTTTTGTTGTTTCCTTAGTGTATACTTGTACAATATGTTAAATAAAAGATTATCATTTTACTCACTACCTACCTTTCACTGTAAAAGAATCTTAATAAATTGGCTAAAAGGACTGTATATGAATATACAGAATCTTTACTTGTACCTCCATCGTGAGCACCAAATGTTTTGTTTGTTTAACATACACTCAAAAACACACATAAAATTTTCTCACATTCGCATTTTGCACTCTCATATACTTGTATTCTAGTGGTTAAATCGATCCCAAGACCTTGTCGTAGGGCTAGACACAAAATGTCAAGTCACTTAAGATCATATTATATCCTTACAGAGAAGTGGGAGCCTGTTGACTTGTAACTCAGGTTTTGTAAAACCTTCAACGGGCAACAATCCCTCACATTACCGTAAATGTTTTATAACTGTTAAAACTAAATGTGGACATTTAAGTTATATGTGAGAAGGAAATAAATAAAGATTTTTATTATTATTATTATTATCTTTATCTAACAATCTTTAACGCCATTGTCACATATTGTAGTTGTAAACATGAATTATATAGATTGCCTTTGGTTCCTTTATCTTCATATCCTCTAGCTTCATAGACTGCCTTTAGTTGTTTGCCTGTTATTTTCTATTTTATAAGTACAATTAACTGTTATTATAAATTACTGTCATTCACTAAGCAATGTTAATGAAATGAAGCATAAATAATTGAATTAAATGGCTATGTACTTGATATGGTAATGTTTGTCATAGCCTCCATTGCAGGTCATAAGCCTGTCCTATTTTTGGATTTGTCATAATTGCTATGTTTCAGAAAAGCATTGGAAATCAACAATTATGGAATTATTACTAATTGCATATGTTTAAAAAAACCTACACAAACATGAAAAAAGTTTTTCCACAGAACCAATCTCACCTGTAAATTATAAAATAAGAAAGTTATTTTTTATCTGTTTCAGGTGCAGCAATACAATTTGCTACAGTACTGGCAGGCGTAATGGCTTGTTGCGTCCAATCTGTGTTTAAAAAGAGTGTGATTTCACTTGCAGGAGCTACTCAAGCTCTTGGAGGTATTGCCTTACGATTAATTATTACGCTACTAAATAAAAATGTTAAAACTAAAGATCAGTTTTTATGTTTGTTTCTCTGTGACTCTGTAGGATTAGATTGAGGTACTTGCCAAAGTTAGTAGACTCGGATGTTATTTGCAGACATTATACACAGATATTCATTATTATAAACTTGTTATTAAACAATTACATTGCACGATTCCGCATGCAAAGGGGAATAGTGCAGAATGGTGCAACAATGTAGTTTTTTTTACTAAAAGCTTTGTGATGTATTTGCCATTAAAGCCATGCTAGGCTGATACCTGTTCATGAGACAACTGGCCCATCTTCAGTCTACTTAAGTTTCCTCTGTCTTCCTGGGGTAGTATTAGAAAAATACATGAAAAATAAATTTGAACATGACATGTTTAATTAAAAAAGATTATCTTATGTGGACTACATAACCGATTAATAGAATCTATGAAAAGTTTTTCAAGATCCGTTTTGACCGTTTAGACCTGTTTGTATTGTTTTCATGTTACAAACAGACGCACAGACTTGATTTTGCTTCAAAGTTAGTATAGATATACTTGTTCTATACTCAATGTTGTTTGTTTTAGGGCTATTCGGTGTACTCGGCCTCTTACTGTATCCGTGGGGATGGGGTGCTCAACGTGTTAAGCGACTCTGTGGTGAAAATTCAGAACCTTACATTCCGGGCGACTGCTCAATAGGTACGTCTTCATCATAAGCATCATAACAACCTGTAAAAGTCCACTTCAGGACATAGGCATATCCCGTACGGGAGTATTTGCCATAATCGCCATTATTTTCAAGCTGATGGGCGATCGCATGTCAGACCCTGCACCTTAGACGCTGCTGCCTGTCACCGGTCTGCAGAAGTTTAAGATGTGTAATTTCCTTTTTTCCCCACCGTCACTCAATTCTTGTTTGCATAAGTGTACACATACAGTTTTAATAACTAAATAAATATCTTCACACAATTCCCACTGAAAATTTTTTCGGGACAACGTGACAGGTGGTGAGCCCGTCGCCGTCTTTATGTCCAAGCCAACGATATAATTTGAATATGAGCCTGCCACCTGAGAATAAAACTTGGGTCCCTTGACTCGAAATTCCGACCACCCAAACACTCGGCTATCGTGACTATACAGTTTTAATGTAAATTCATTATTATATTTAGTTTTAAACAACCGTTTGCTTTAAGGCATGACGTAAACTGGCTGGTTTTAATATTAAATTGTGTACAAGTCTGTGCAACAAGGAATTTTAATATGTTATATGTGTATAATACACATATAACATATTAAAATTCCTATTTTAGTCGAAACGTCACAAATTCGAGTTAGTCATATCCGACTTTATGTACAATACTATATACTTCACGTATAGTCCTATATTTTTTTTTTATAAAAAAGGGAGGCAAACGAGCAGGCGGCTCACGTGATGGTAAGTGATTACCGCCGCCCATGAACATCTGCAATACCGATTACCTGCACTCACCAGACGAAACGCAGAAGTTTGTTAGACTTCTACTTCACGCCAGTATTCTGTGAGGTCGTGGTACTTCCCCGGTCGAGCCGGCCCATTCATGCAACAACAAAAGCTGATGCGTGGCTCTACCACTGTTAAAAATCTATAGTGTTGTTAAATATCTATAGTATCTGTTATATATCTATAGTGTTGTTAAACTCGAGTGGAGGGACTGGAAATACCTGTGTTGTTATAGCCTGACTTAGCGCCAAAAACTATTTGCCACCATTGTGATAAGAGACGAGGACACATCATAGCATACGCTGGTGGAGTATCCAGAATATGAGCTGTTCCGAGATCTCTTCTCGTCGACATATACAGGCCGTTAAGTATGTACGTTAGTGAGTTCCAAGATAATATGTATCTGATAGTAGTTGTAAAAAGTCGCGATAGCCGGGCAGATCCGAGTCCCCGAGGGAAGATCCCCAGGTGGCAGGCTCTTACCAATGGTTTTATTAAAAAAAAAAAAAACTTATATACGATTTATATCGTTGGCTTGAACATAACTACGTCGACGGTCTCACCACCTGTCACGTTGTTCCCGTAGTCTCGGAGGTAGCTGGGTCGAAGGGGCATTGTTTTCTAGATCTCTGTCTACCCCAGTATTGGGAATGGCGTGAAGATATTTATTTACTAATAATTGTCTTCCAGGCTGGGCATTCTTCGTGACAGCGACCGGTGTGGCGCAGATTTTTCTGGCAAGCGCTCTCTCCAAAACGGCGGACAAGGCCGCCAACTCTGACAAAGTACAGTTTCAAATGGACGAAGGGAAACAGCTCATTTGTCTGGTTTGAATTGTGACCATTACAAATGGTAAATTGCATTTTATACAGAAGGTTCTAGGCCGTTTCCCTAAAACTCTTTCCTCGCGTTAAACCAGTAACTAATATGTATAAAACATACACATAGGTATTTAATCTCGATAAAACATTGAACTGATTTACATAATTTTTTACTTAACTTCCTAAAGAACGACAGAGATTTAGAATTTCAACTGATGGATGTAGAGCATGGTGGCTCGGAATATAGAGCATCGCCATAACACAACAGATCTCGCGGGTTCAAATCCCGTCTCTCTGTTGATTCTATAAATTTCTATTTTTCTTAAATAGTTTTAGATTATTCCAAAGTATTTTTTATACTCATGGCTTTTGCCTATTTACTTCTTGAATAAATAAATAAATAACTTGTTAATGATGTATGCTCTTAGATAAAAGTTTGCAAAAACTTATTTAAATTGGTATACTCATATGACATTTTACATAACTGTAAAATTATTGATATGGATTTAAAAACATTTTTATACACTATAATTTTGATGTGTTTTTAAAGTCATATTTATAAGCTTAAACCTACTGAATATAGGGATAGAAGAATTAAATTATATAGTGCTGAAACATAGTTCGAATTAATATTTGGGTTAAGTTTACACTAACATTGTATTGTAGCAGTGTTGCACTTAGGCAAAAACAAGTGGCAGACACTTCTGACCAATCAACAGTTAAATCTTTTTATTAAAAATTGTTTATTGCAACTTATTGATTTATAATAAATAATAATTTCACAATGTGGTAGATTCCATCTCATCTTCTACATCTTTCTCTGGCTTAGACCATGCTATAACTTACTTCTGCCGCTAAGTAATAGTATTACGGCAACTAGTATGTTCTGGTTTAGCATTTCATCTTAGTTCTGCGGGGTTAAAACTCATTTGTAACTATATTCTTTTGACATGGTTTAGAGTATCCATATACCATCAAGTTGACTGTTTTTCATCTTACTACCATAAAAAGGAATATTAGACATTTTTTATTGATTTATTTATCATTAAATATGTGCTAAAATTTTCAGTTCTTATAACTCTTTGATCTTACATGATAGTTAAAGTGTTTATAGGCTATTTTAGTGTGTTTTTTATCAGATTGTCAAATTGATCGCTCGGTTGTTTCTGTTACAAGTCAAAGAACTCGGTTACTTTATAGCTATGTTTCAAACAATGTCTATATAATGTAATCTCAAACAAATATCTCTTTGCTTTACCAATGGACTGTAAATGGACTTCCATTTTATGTAGAAATCAGAAAGCGTTATATTGCTTTCATCTTTTTTACATGTTTAACATAATATTAATAATTAATAAGTGCTATTTTAACTTTAGATTACCAGTTGTATTAATTATAAATTTAACATGCACCTTCCTAATCATAGTCATAGAAAATCAAAGAATATTTCTTATAATACTCAATGTCTATAAAAAATATCATATTTTTAATAAAATATATTTATTTTTATCTTGTTAAGTAACAATTAAATATTTTATATATATGTAAGGTACACTAAAATTATCGATAAATATTATATCAAGTAGCACTTTGACATAAAAAAATTTTTAATAGCCATCTTGTGCCATAGGTACATTTCGAAGCTTTAAATTTTTAATTTCGACCAGTATTATTTTAAAAAAAAGTTTCCATTGAAATTGATATCTTATGATCGATTGGTTGTATTTTGTATAATTTGTGCGTTTTAAAAAAAAGTTCTATTTTTGTATTACTAGCAATATTTTTGTGATTTATTTACTTGATGTAACATGAATTTTAACCGTAGAAGTTCCTGCTTTCTCAACTGCACACATAATATATATTTTTTATATTTGTACGGGTCATTTTCAATTAAACATTTATTAATACTTGATACATAGACTCTGTATGAATGATGTCTAAAATTTTTATTGACGCTTGTACTCAAAGCGATTTAAATATTGTACAACCACTGCTATAACTGTAGGCAATATGTATCGTCAGTTGTGATTCATTAGTCTGGTTGTCGTAGAGATCGATGGGCTGGTGATCTTCAAAGACATATGACACACCAATTGGCTGAGGCATAGTGGTCGAATCTCTGATTTCTCCTTCTTAGACTGAACTGTCTCTGCCCACCGATATGTCACCCGATTCTAGAATATTAATAATTGTCGCAAAATGGCGATCGTCTTCTACGAATAACTTGACGCATAGTGTTGCCAGTCAAAAAGTCTAGAAGTGGCAGAATTGCTACATCGAAAATAAAAGTATGAATGGTAACATAAGAATTTTAATGTACATTGAAAATGGCCCATGTAATATAATGTTTAAGTATTCGAAATACTCTTTTTCTGGTATTGAAATATGCTGTTAAGATTTTTAATACCTCAATGCGTGATAAAACTACTAATAATGATGTGCTTAGATTTATTCTTGTCAGTTGTTATTTGAACACACGAGTCTGATATTTACACAGATGTCTGATATTAATATGAAACAAACTTACAAGTTTTACAATTTTTTTAGTTTTATTAAAAATGTACTGATTTTTTAACGATGAAGGAATGTAATTTAATAATTTTGTACGCGATTTAGGTTAAGTATTTCCTTTTATGTGCATTTATTGACAATATTTTTTTACCGAAATATACAAGTTTATTATCTACCTTATTTTTTATTTAACCTTTTTCCTTTACACACTGGATACCATGTTCATACAAATATAATGGCATCTAAACGTTTACAGCAGGACATTGGCCTCTCTCTTACGAATTTTTCATAATCGCATCACTGGTATTGTGGACGTCCGTTCGTCACTCGCCGCACAGGCCTAAGAGAATATAACTTTGCACAGGCCAACTGAAAACCAGGGCTATAGTCTCGTATTCTCTTCTTTTTCTTCTTTTTGACAGCCTATCAAGAGGCCACTGCTGAATAAGGGCCTACCACTAAGCTTTCCGCAAAGTACGGTCCCCAGCCACCTGCATCCATCGACTTCCCGCAACTTTTTTGCAAGTCGTCACTCCATCTCATGGGGGTCGTCACACACTGCGCTTACGCTTGCCTATACGAGGTGCCACTCGAGAACCTTTTCCCCCCAACGGTTATCAGTTCGTCGAGCTATGTGGCCAGCCCATTCCCATTCCATATGGGCTGTAGCATTAGCTGAGTATGGTCTGTTTGCCATGTACGCCACACAGCACACGTACTTATGAATAATCTAACTATGTGCGTGTTTCTCAACAATTTTTCCGATAGCGAATTCCGATCACTTTTGAGTTACCGATGATTTGTAAAGTTGAAGAGTGCTTTAAAAAGAAAACAAACGTGCGTTGATAATCTCTCTGCTTCTGAATCCTTTGAGACTCTGGTGAGAAAACTTACGGTGGCATAGATTATTTCAAATTTGAACTGTATATATATATATATATATATATATATATATATATATATATATATATATATATATATATATATATATATATATATATATATATATATATATATATATATATATATATATATATATATATATATATATATATATATATATATATATATATATATATATATATATATATATATATATATATATATATATATTATTTATTTCCAATATAGAAGTCACGATAGCCGAGTGTTTCGGTGGTCGGAAGTCGAGAGACCCGAGTTCGATCCCCAGGGTGGCAAACTCGTACCAATGGGTTTTTCAAAAACTTATGTACGAATTGTATCGTTGGCTTGAACATAAAGACGGCGATGGGCTCAGCACCTCTCACGTTGTCCCGAAAATATCATCAGTGGAAGGTGGGTCGAAGGGACTTAGTTGTCTAGACTAGACCTCCGACTACCTTTGTATTGGGAATTGCGTGAAGAAATTTATTTTATTTTATATATTTATAGCTTTCCTATAAACTATTAGATCCTTCAAGACATAGTCCAAAGGATAGTAGCTATAATCCGTTTCGAATGAGGTATGCTTACTTTATATGAGAATTCTTAGGAACTTTGGACGGAAGAAACGTTATGCTTACTTATAAACACACTTGTAAATAACAATGCTGTGACAGAATAAATTGTGGTGTGTATAAACTGCTTCCCGCACTAAGCCGGGGCAAGTTACTAGTTTCCTATGTACAGACTTCGATGGGATGAAATCTTCTTAAGTATGACTACATAATGCTACAAAATCAATTGATCCAAAAGCGTCCAAGATTTGCGGCCATGTGCATTCCTTGGGAATACGGGAACCTTTACTGTTGCTTAAAAACATATTGCAGTACTTTATTTAAAGTCCAAAGGTTACAGTATCAATTTTTTTTTTCATTAACCGTCAGGTAAAGTTCTATCGTCACCAAGTTTCGTTATAGAATTGGGTTGACAAACAAACTTGACTACATAGAGTATGCACAACTGCACTCTACATAATAATATTCGATATCGGCAGCCCGTGGACAACTAAACTCAACTTCAATTAAAGAACTTTGCAAATACGTTACCCCGGAGGATTAACATGGAATGCCTCACAGCCAGTTATTACTAGCTCTCTATACTTCAAATCGAAACAATAAATGTTATACTGCTATTTCGCGGCATAAATGTCTGTGTGTGTGCTACTGGCCCAGACGACGACTTTTTTTTTCTAGGATAACAAACAATTACATAATAAAACTTACTAAGAAAATATATTACATCGTATAACAAAGAATTAATTATGTAACCAGCACCGTTATCCACAGATTAAAGTAATATTGTGTCAAATCTTCACTTTACTGTGATAATTGTTATTTTACATGGTAATGATGTCTATTGAGTGCACTATATGTATACTATGTTCTGTAAATTGCCTACCAATTCTTAACTGTATTCTTAGCACTTATAATATGACTACTAAACATTAAATAATGAATACCATAGAAACAAGAGACAGAAGATAACAAGAACAAAACAAGAGAATTACAATGTGCTATTAATTTTGTTTTCATTAGAAATTTAAACTCACTATTTTTTTATTTAAATCATTTCTGAATTGCACTGGTGATAATAAAAATATGTCAATATCCGGGAAATAGTCATTATACGCTTTCATGATACGTCTTAAAGGGGCGCGTACACCTGCATTTGTTTTACATAATTTAGTAAAAAACAGATTATGGGGATACTCGTCACGTATGCGCTGAGAACAACTGGGAGTCTGAATAAATATTTGATTAATTAAATTATTACAATCAAATTCGTTTTGAAGAATGTTGTATAACAACATTAAGTCATGCTGTAGCCTTCTCTTTTTTAAATTACGCAACGAGAATTTATCCAGTAGAGCACTATATGAGGACCTTCTATTAAAACATTTATAATTAATAAAGCGAAGAAATTTTGCCTGAGTTGACTCCAGCAGATCACTATATTTCTCGTAGAAAGGGTTCCATACCGGTGTTGCATATTCAACTTGAGATCTAATTAGGGATTTGAATATTGTTACGTAAGAAGAAGGTTGCTTAAAAGAGTAACAAGTTCGGATGACAAAACCGAACATTTGAAATGCCTTATTTAGTACAGAGTGTATGTGAGCATTAAAATGTAATTTAGAATCATATACAACTCCTAAATCCTTAATAAGTTTTAATTTTTCAAGGGGTGAATTGCAAAGATAATAGGTGACCTGGGAGCGAAAAAGAGCAAGAAATTGAAAATCCACTATAAATAGACTTTGCCACTTTTAAAACACCTTTAAAAAGTTATCAAGTTTAAAAGTGGTAGACAGGAAACTAAGTAAATTAAAAATCATTTATATCACTTTCTAGTTATAACAATTTGGAGATCAATTAACTTAATCCGTAGCATTAATAATTATAACATAATACGTTCATATGTATTCATGAACGTATTATGTTCGAATGACATCGACAATTTGTCATAGAAATACAATTTTGACGAATTATTAAGCTAAATGATTCCAGTTTAATTGCCCTTCCCTGTCTACATGGCGGACATTTTAAAATCTTAACATGGCTTCCCGATTGTCGATTAATTATTGAAGCCCTATCCAGTATGACAACTTCGACACCAACCATTATGGACGCCCGCCGCTCTCTTATAGCAATTACTAAGCTAAAGTTGTAATTTCATTACATTTTCTATTCTTGTTGGCCTTTTATTATGACAGTGGTGTATTATATAAGCATTTACGACTACATTTGAACGTATAATTATTTAATGCTGTCTCCTCGTTATATACTGACCAATGGAGTTTCACTAATCACTAACTACTGGAGTAACATGGAGAGGTAAGTATAAACTGTATAGGTATTGGATACAATATGTGAAACGTCATATTAGGCGTCAGTATTTTCTTCTAGTTGTACGAAATAATTAAAAATTAAGTGTTGCAATCTTAGAAAAATTTGATACTATTTACATACGACGTTTTCGAAGATAAGGGTTGCGGGTTTGAATCTCGCTAGGGACAGACGATGTTTGTACACGTGTCACGGATGTTTATGTTTATATAATGAATATTTATCCTTGCAAATACATATCCAAATATGTCGTAACGTTGGCTTGGTCACTAAGACCACTATATATAAGACGAGCCTAGTGTCTTGAACCGCTTGTCTCATATTCCCAAATGGTCTTCGGAGAAGTGAGTGAAAAGGATTTAATCGTCTACATCTCCATTTACTTCAGTATTGGGATTAATATGCGTGAAAAAAATATTTATTTACATAATTACAATAGAATTAGAAACTGGGTGTGGTGATTTTACAAGCCTTTTGGCACTGAAGGTGGGTCGAGGGAACTTATTTGTCTAGAATAGACCTCTGTTTCATCATCCCAATGAACATATTTAAAGCAAATTGGTTTGTGAAAATATAATAAATTACAATCTCTGCCACCGGCTCTGAAATTCCGCCGTTCCGAATTGTTGCTAAATAACTCCAGTGTTGAAGTGAAGAAAACGTAAACTTTGAGTTTCTACAAGACTAATACGAGGCTGTTGATTTTTGATATAAATAGAAATTATAATTTGATAAACTTATTCACGTGATGATATAGTGACCTAAAATTTTTCCAGAATATTTTTTGTAAAACATTATGCTGAAAATTTGCCCGTTTTTTATGTGTGTGTAGTTACTTAGTCACATTTATGCTCCCAAATATCTCTTAATTATGATTGGAATTTTATAGCTTAATCAAAAAAGGTGAGTTGCATCTTAGATTCAGTAAGTGTGAGAAAGTAAGTAGAAGTTACCACAATTATGAAATTAATAACATCTTCAAACATTCTTTAGTTATTTCTTTAAAACAAAGTACTGTCATTATTGTAATAATTTTTAGTATAATAATAGAAATAACAAATAATATAGAATAATTTATGTATTCTATATTAATCATTTTAAAACATTTATGGTAAATGCATTGCAAGACAAACGGTTATCAGTAACTTATAGAACGTAGTCGTTACATTATCTTCGATAACCGGGATTTATACAACAATCGACCATGAATCTAACCGAAAAAAGGAAACATCTTTCGAAAAAGAGTCAAAAATCACTTCTATCAATCAAAAACGCAACGTTTCTTCCAGCAATTTTCGAATTCCCTCTAAAAATTTGCACCAACTTTCCAATGCGGGCGGGAAAACACAAAACAATATGGCGGCGCTTTACCGACTACGCGATGCGGTTGAGAATCGTCTATTGTTTTTAAACCGGTTAGTATTTATAGTTACAGTAAATCAATCAAGTGAATACCAAGGCAGTGATTACAGGCCGACGTTACCCGAGGGTAGTGTGTTCGATGCCTATGCGTGTGAGACATCAATCAAAACTCGTCTATTTTTCCCTTTGTGACTTACAAATCCTGACTTCTCGTTAACTGCACTACTAAGGGTTTTTTTATTTGTTATATACATACTTAATATTAGTAATTTTTACATGTCATGGTTTATATCCTCGCTAACTGATACCTTTTTTATTTTTCTTGGTACGTGAAATCACCTTTAATGACCCTTATCTTTTTACTTTCATAACTTACTTCATTTTTACTTTCGTATTTGTGTGATATCGTTGCTAGTATCATTCACTACTTTCTTTTCATTAGTGACAAAAGAGGCGTTTAAGGGAAACGCCTTGATAATGGCAATACCTAACGTTAGATAGCGGGAAACAATTCTAAAAATTTGCACCAACTTTCCAATGCGGGCGGGAAAACACAAAACAATATGGCGGCGCTTTACCGACTACGCGATGCGGTTGAGAATCGTCTATTGTTTTTAAACCGGTTAGTATTTATAGTTACAGTAAATCAATCAAGTGAATACCAAGGCAGTGATTACAGGCCGACGTTACCCGAGGGTAGTGTGTTCGATGCCTATGCGTGTGAGACATCAATCAAAACTCGTCTATTTTTCCCTTTGTGACTTACAAATCCTGACTTCTCGTTAACTGCACTACTAAGGGTTTTTTTATTTGTTATATACATACTTAATATTAGTAATTTTTACATGTCATGGTTTATATCCTCGCTAACTGATACCTTTTTTATTTTTCTTGGTACGTGAAATCACCTTTAATGACCCTTATCTTTTTACTTTCATAACTTACTTCATTTTTACTTTCGTATTTGTGTGATATCGTTGCTAGTATCATTCACCACTTTCTTTTCATTAGTGACAAAAGAGGCGTTTAAGGGAAACGCCTTGATAATGGCAATACCTAACGTTAGATAGCGGGAAACAATCTCTAAAAATAGAGAAAAATCTGAAAAGATCAGTAAATCGTCTAAAGTTTGAGGTGTCTGGTACTACGATCGCCAATTCGCATAGCATATGTGGCTAGTATGGAATTGTTTGAAATGGGTTCCTGTTTGATGGGAATTTGCTTAACGACTTTTATAGGCTGTTAAGAAATGTTGTTAAAATTATATGTAAAATATCACCTCGTACTCATGTAACTTTTAGTAACTAGTTAGAAATTAAGGTTAGATGTTTACATTTTTTATAAAGGACACACGAACGAGGATTTCGTTAATTTTTTCAGGTCCCAGAGAGAGTACAAAGGCTATTTTTGTCACCGCAAAAAAGCGTGCGCAGCTAAATTTATAATATACGCCCAGTACTACATCGCCTGGGATTTAGGTAACATTGGTGGACATAATTAAATATGGCGAAACTTTGTCCGGGATAATACCTAACTGTGCTTCGGGAATTAATTGTGCCAAATGCGTAAAATATTGTGACGCGTCGCTTCGTCAAAATAAATAAATATCTTCACGCATATACCCAATGCTAATGTAGGCAGAGATCTAGTCGGATGATCCGAAACTTACGAAAATAGTTTGTAAACGAAAATAGGTTGTTAAAGGCCGGTAACGCATCTGCTATTCCTCCGGTACGGCGGTAATCACTTACCATCACGTGTGCTACCTCACCTTGTCTTCTGTGTACTGGGCACTTAAGGCCGGCAACGCATCTGCTTTGCCTCTGGTATTGCGGGTGTTCAAGAGCGGCGGCAATCACTTACCATCACGTGAGCCACCTGCTGCTTAATGTTTTTGATCAGTTGGTACAGACTTACTCTGCGATGCTTTGGATTGCGGGTTAATCACACAAGTATTTGTACTCGAGTGACGGATGCATATACGCATTTAATATTCGAATTGATCTATGTGAATGAATTTAGATGTATTGTACCGTTGATTGGGATACTAAGACGGCGATACGCGCACTGTCACACTGTCCCAAATAAGCATCGGTAAAAAGTAGGTCGAAATGACTGCATTGTCTAGACTTCTGCCTATTCCAGTAATGTGTAAAATTAAAAAGAGAATGGTATGATGTTACCGGCCTAAAACAAAGCTTCATCTAGGAAGAAAATCGAGAAAGAATTGCAAATTGGAGAACGAAAAAAAATACGCAAAAAAAGGAAAGAAGTATAGTACACTTTTACAACTATACATCGGGCCTTCTACGATTATTTTCAACATCCCACGATGCACGAGAAGGCATTTATAATGTATCTCGGATACATATATGAAATCGGTAAATACAATGGCTCCGTTGTTCACCAGTGGATCTGGGTAACAAATATCACGTGTCAGCATCGACCAATCGCGGTGTGGCTCGCCCCGGGCCGGTCACGACTTGACGTCACCCTCCTCTGATACATATCCTAATGCAATCGTTTTCCTTTTACAATTCTGACAGTTGAGATGTTGTAGTTGTTTCGTGATATATATGAGCAAATAAATCTTGCCACTTGTAATGGCCGCAACAACGGTAGGTACGTAAATTATTGTATATTCCAATACAATTTCTGTATTAAAATTAAATTGGTTATAGGCGAGTGGTTGGGTGATCGGAATACGTGTCAAGAGTTCGATCCCAAGGAGCAGACTCGTACTAATGATTTTTTTTTCAAAACTTAAGTAAGATTTATGTGCCGCCACCGCCACGGCTCCTGTCCTCGAGATAATATATTTTTTATTATTTTTCAGGCTCGCAGATTTCCACTTCAAGATTTCGGTTTCGAGCACTTAAAATTTTAATTATATCGGCCCATGTTAGAATCAGGTTCTAACCCTGGCCGATGTCATTATTTTTTTTAAATTGCGTCTTAAAGCAAACGCACAAAAGTCTTGTCTACGAGGTGAGAGTTCTTAATTTAAATTCTTTTAATATCACAAAATTTTCTCAAACATTGGAGCGCGGGAACGCTGCTCCAGTGCAAGCTTTAAATAATCATTGGTGACTTTTCATTACAATTTTTTTGACATGCCAATCGAAAGTTTAATATTATTTCATAGACATGCAGGATTCCTCCATATAATTTTCCTTCATCGCCAAGCATGTGGTAAAACAAACCTTAAACTATTAACAAATTTAAATTCGTGCCGAGAAATCAACATAGGTTAATCATACAAAAAATAATAACTTTCTTTAGAGGAATGTTACATTGTTACGATGTTCAGTTGGTAACAGTAAGCTGTAACTGTTATTACGTATTCTATAATTAATTACACAAACAATATCAACATTTGAAGTCATTTATTTTCACTGAGGATACACTGTAATTAAAAATAAATTTAAGAAGCTATCGTATGATTGAAGAAGTTATAATACAAATAAATATTACAGAGAGAATCTAATGGTGAAAAGACGATGATTATCTCAGCTTCACATTTGTAACTATTTTTAGAGGTAAGGGTGACGTTCTATGTGGACGAAAGACCTCTTGTAATGGCCGCAACAACGGTAGGTACGTAAATTATTGTATATTCCAATACAATTTCTGTATTAAAATTAAATTGGTTATAGGCGAGTGGTTGGGTGATCGGAATACGTGTCAAGAGTTCGATCCCAAGGAGCAGACTCGTACTAATGATTTTTTTTTCAAAACTTAAGTAAGATTTATGTGCCGCCACCGCCACGGCTCCTGTCCTCAAGATAATATATTTTTTATTATTTTTCAGGCTCGCAGATTTCCACTTCGAGATTTCGATTTTAAGCACTTAAAATTTTTAACGAAAATTTTAATGATTTCGGCCCATGTTAGAATCAGGTTCTAACCCGGGCCGATGTCATTATTTTTTTTAAATTGCGTCTTAAAGCAAACGCACAAAAGTCTCGGCTACGGGGTGAGAGTTCTTAATTTAAATTCTTTTAATATCACAAAATTTTTAATTCAACATAGGTTAATCATACAAAAAATACCAACTTTCTTTAGAGGAATGTTACATTGTTACGATGTTCAGTTGGTAACAGTAAGCTGTAACTGTTATTACGTATTCTATAATTAATTACACAAACAAAATCAACATTTGAAGTCATTTATTTTCACTGAGGATACACTGTAATTAAAAATAAATTTAAGAAGCTATCGTATGATTGAAGAAGTTATAATACAAATAAATATTACAGAGAGAATCTAATGGTGAAAAGACGATGATTATCTCAGCTTTACATTTGTTAGTTAAAATTTTTAGAGGTAAGGGTGACGTTCTATGTGGACGAAAGACCACTTGTAATGGCCGCAACAATGTATAGGTAAATTATTGTTTTCATTGACGGAATCATAGCGGGCGGTGTGCCAGCCTTATGGCGGAATTTGGAGGCCGGGACTTCACTTTTACTTTAGGTAGACTGGTATGGAATGCCTCAAGTATTAAGTCCGCGTTTACACATACTGCATGTGACGCGTAAGATGTTTTAATAAACAATACAATTCTGTTACAACTCAATGTTATGAAAACACCAGATTTGAATTCATTGCCGGCGACGGGCAGCGTCTAAAGTGCAACGCTCCTGCGATCGCCAATGCGATTCGCGAGTGTGGTGATTACGGCAAATCCTCCCTCATTAGTGACACCTATATAACCACATAGAAAATAACACAATAATATAATAAGCTATAATGATGGGACTCAATGTAACAAGTTTCATAAATAGACTTGGTTAATCTTTTGCCTGAATTGTTGATGTCAGGGTGTGAAATGTCAAATTGATTCAGTCCACGACGCGTATTTTCGCGAAATTTCGTGGAGATATCATGGCAACGCTCCAGCTCCTTGAAGTTTTGTATCGACCAACGATCGAACATATTATAATGGATAATGCGAATGCTGTGCGGTTATGGCATAAGAATATACTAACCTCTTTCTTCCCGTGGGTGTCGTAAGAGGGCGATTAAACGACTAGCCTTAAAAATACAAGTGTCAGGTTATAACAGACCAAAGACAAGGGTTAACAAACCTGTGACGGGCAGCTGCGTCTAAGCTGTAAGATATCTAATGCTGCGATCGCCAATCCGCTTGCTATGCGTGGCGATTATGACAAATCCTCCCTTCCAGGCGAGGCCTACCCAGCAGAAGACTTTTAAAGGGCATTATGGATGGAATGAACAATCCGGTTACCGATCGAGAGTTTATATGCCAAATCCATCTTTTGAGAGAGCCATTTCTTCTAAACATAATAAACACTACAACAATGTTATACTATTCTCGGCTATTTAAAGGCACTTGAAATAAGTTTAACATAAATAATTTACCAAACAGAATTATGAAAGTAATACTGTAACTTCTAACAAAAAAGTGTACAAAATATGTTTTTGCTGCACTGTAAATGTATAAGAATGAAATTAATAATAGAAAAATACATGTTGTCTAGTATATCTCATAACTTTAAGACAACTAAATATAACTAGTGATATGTATACTCGTACATCTAGTGCTAGGTATACAACTAGTACTGTTGGAAGTGATGACCTAGGGAACTGAGACGCGGTTCTTTACTGCAGGTTGAATGAGGAAGCTCAAACTTGCACAGCGGGCTATGGTACGGGCTTTGCTCGATGTTTCACACAGTCGGGGTTGCCGACATATCCGTAAGGATCAGCATTCTGAAGTGGGCCAAGGGCCAGTCACCTTTGGTTATAGAACTGAAAACCGTTGGAGAAAAGAGTTTTTTTTATCTCCGGTTGCCTGCACTCATCAGACGAAACGAAGAAGTTTGTTAGACTTCTACTTCACGCCAATATTCTGTGAGGTCGTGGTACTTCCCCGGCCCATTCATGCAACAACAAAAGCTGATGCGTGGCTCTACCACTGTTAAGAGTTCTCGAATGGTAACCTAGATGGTTATAATGGTAAGATAGATTGTTGATCTGTACAATATTGCAGGGAATCGATGGACGTAATTGCTCTGTGTTGTAATCTTTGTAAGAAGATGTCTTTATCAACTATATGTCAACAACTTCTAAGGATATCTGTGTAGCAGCAGTACGTACCATAAGCAGAACTGTTAGTTTGTCGTTTTTTATCGTACTCCTATATTTTTTTTCTAAAGTCGATAACCTGCTTAAGTTTTGTAATGATCTGGAAGTCGGCCGGTATCATCTGCCCTGGGGCAACAAGCTTCTTTACCGAAATGCCCGTCGCAGGCTATAATTAAATCACAGTAACATAAAGCTTCTAACTACCGTATAGTCTACTAATTAAAGGGCATTAACTCAATGTGAAACAAACTTTTTTTTTTGAGCACAATAAACGGCTAAGACTGTCGTATGTATGCTACTCTACCATTATGATACTTTTAATTTAATTGTTTTATTTAACTTAAGCAAGTTTGAATTTAATTGTTTTATTTAACTTAAGCAAGTTTGAAGCTTTAATGCACGTGAAATCTATTAAGGTTCGCAAAAGACCTCATGGCAAGAAAATTTTGAAAGTTTTTCCTAATGCCAATTTAAAACATAATCTTTAAAAACTCATTAAAATTCATTAAAAATTAAATTTCAATTACATAATAATAATATAGAATAAATACAATATCAAATATAATATCATTTATTCCATTTCTCCATGATGGAAATTACTGGTTGGCGACGCGATAAAAATAAAATGTGTTTATTTTAAGTAAACTTTTGTTCGTATTTTACTTTATCATTTCATATAATATTTAATGTATATGGTAACAAATTAATATTTAACGCTATGTCTAAGTGATTTTAAAATTAAAATTTTATACATCATGTATTACATGTATTTTGTATTTTTACAAACTAATTTATGTATTTGCACAATTCAATAAAAAAATGTATAATATCTATAAATTCTATAGATACTACATTTTAGTCCTTAGTTTCCCTTGAAATCTTTCAGAGGGATCAAAATTAAAGAATGGAGTCCATATATCAGAAAAAGTTTTAAAACTCGTACTGATTTTGCGGTCTAAATCTTTCACGCAAACTCGAAATAACAGCATTCAAATCACTGAGTTTTCGCTCGCTTTGATAATTGGGGTGTCTATAATTTATGAAAGAATTATAAACAGTTTATCGGAATGATAATTTGGTAGGAATGGTTGGGCAAGGCTATTTCCTCGAAACCTTTATAAAAAATATAAACGATGGCGATGAATACATATGTGAACAGGAAAGTTTTCGCTACAGATGTTAAATTTTTTATTTGAAAATTATAAAACAAACTACTTCATGAGTAGCGTACACAACGGTTTTCATGGTGTCGTCAACTTTGAGGTCCCGGGTTCGATTCCCGGTCGGATTAATGTAGATAACACTTTAAGTATGAGATAGCGTGTATATTTGGATTTTAGATGTATGGCTGATTTAGTGCCCAAGACAACGATAAATTTCGTACAAAGTGTTTAAAAAAATCTCTTTGGTTCTAACTAGTCTTCCTCCTGGAGATTGAACTCGAGACTCCGGTTTCCAATTCTCGTCACCTTACCACTCAAATATTCATGTCCGCTTAGCATGGGTTATATAAAGAAAAACTTTAATTTAAATTTTTTAAATTGTTCGTTAAGTTTGTTCAAAATTGGGATCCTAAAAAATTATTATTCCATGTCCACCCTACAACAGTCCATACATTTATACCAATATATCATGCACTCATGTACGTACGGCGTGAGAACGGACCGGGAATCGAACCCCCTATAATCAACCAATCGCGGCTCCGCAATTAGCTCGCTACGTCGGACATACGTGCGTTTCGTTTATATATATGTAGTCAATGCCTTCTATAATTAATCAAAGGATTGTTCAATAGATTGACAGTAGTGTGGTAATTTTAATTAATTTAATTCGGCACAAGACCTTCTGAGGTACAGCCACGATACGAACATAATTAAGGAATTGACAATTTAAAAGCGTTTATTTTATTTGGTAGGGCGGTCGAAATTTCGAGTCGAGAGACCCGAGTTCGATCCCCCAGGTAGGCTCGTACTAATGCAGTGAAGATAATTTTTTTGTTTTGTTCATTTCAACGGCTACAAATGGAAAATAAAAGATATATAATATTTTCCATCAGAGACACACGGCAAACGAAATTTCATTTAATTTTTCATAAAATTTAATTAATTTAATTTATTTGTTTAGTTGTTTTTTTTTAGATAATAATAACGTTAGGGATATTTTTCGTAAAAATGTATAAATAAAAATATTAATAAGTACTCGTACGTACACAGGGATAACATCACATGCACTGCTCTGGTCCCAAAGTAAGCAGTTTAAGCACTTGCATTATGGAATCACAAACAATTAAGGTATCAAACACACCAATACCTAAGGAAATGTAGAAAAAACGTTTTCTATATTGACCCGACTGGGAATCGGACCCAGGGACCTCAAAAGCCACAAAAAATGGGGTCACCTATGGCTGACGCCATGAAAACCGGTGTGTAAGCCAGTCCTCCTTGGAAGTCATCTAATATGCAAATAAAAGTAAAATAAATAAATATCTTCACGCAATTCCCAATACAGGGGTAGACAGAGGTCTAGTCTAGACAATTAAGGCCTTTCGTCCCACCTTCCACCGAAGATGTTTTCGGGACAACGTGACAGGTGGTGAGTCCGTCGCCGTCTTTATGTCCAAGTCAACGATATAATTCGTATATAAGTTTTTGAGAAACTCATTGGTACGAGCCTGCCATCTGGGGATCGAACTCGAGTCTCTTGACTCGAAATTCCGACCACCCTGGTTGGGTGACCACTCGGCTATCGTGACTACAATAATATGCATAATGATTTACATGCAAATAACAAAATATAAATGATTTATATACCCTTTAATTTAATAAACAATTTACTCCTGAATGGCAGTCGAGACAAACCCGCACTGCGACAGCTTAATGTGTAGACAATATTATCGGGATATCATAAATATTTGCCTGTTTCCTTCGTAGCTTGTATTTACTTAAGCAAGTTACTCTTTATAGTAGTTTTTTCATTAAGTTAAAATTCTGATTTCCCTCTTTTGTGATGATAATTATGAAAGGAAAAAGCGAGTCTCGCATGACACAATTTGGTATATATACGTCATTGTAATTTGGAATGGAAATATTTCCATTTTTCTAACTTATGTACGAGGAATTAATCGTACCTATTTATTATCTAGTCAAGGAAATGATTCAAATTGCTACGTAGAATGACCCTAATTAGATTGTAGGTTTAGAAGTAGCACTTATAAAGAACCGCTCGATTTATAAATGTGGAAGACATCTATATAAAATTTTCTTTAAAAAGTTAAAAGCTCAATTACTTCTCAAGCAATTTTCTAACAGAAAATTTATTGCATTCTATTAATTACTAGATTACTTATTCTCGAAAGGTTAGAAGTCTGTAAATTCTAAATTGCTGTTTAAATCAATACAAGAATGCTCTCAAATATTGTTCATTTCAAATAGTAGATTAAAATTGAGGAAAGCCTGTATTTTATTTATGGGAGAAGGTCGGAAACGAGTACATTTGATGGTAAGGAGTACATAAAATGTTCGCAAGTAAAAGGCATTGGCGAAGGGGTAGGAAAAGAGGGAAAGGAAATGTACGTATATAGGGGGTGTTACCTCATTTATTTGTTTAAACGCAGAAGCACAAGATGCCTTTATTTTACACTGGTATTCTGCAAGGTTGTGGTCATGTCATCCTATTAATGCAGAAGTTGATGTTGCCAATTAGTTCTACTACGTAAATAAGTGTTTTAATTTCTGCTATTTATTGAGAAAATGAGTATTGCTAGCCTTAGTAGTTTAGGGCGCGTACTTAATGCGTAAGTGATACGGACCGAATGTGCAATAAACAATTTTAATCGTTAAATTTACCACGAGATAAGGATAACAAGGAGGATAAGGAAAACATTGTCAGGAAACCACCCGTTTGAGAATTAATAATAATGAAAGAAAATATCTTCACGCGATTCCCAATACTGGGGTAGATAAAAATCTAGACAATTAAGTTTTCGAAAAAACCTAATGGCACGTGTAGTAGTAATCGATCGAACTCGGGTCTTGACTCGATATCCGAACACACAACCACTCAGAAATCGTGACTAATAAAATAATGAAATATAAAAATAAATAAGATGCAATCAGACGGAAGCCCTTGACAGGGGAGACCCAACGCCGAGGATTAGGGCGAAAATGAGCGAAACCGGCGGAAGGTGCGGGCGGTATCGGCTTTCTGCATCTGAGTCCGGAACGGTCCGTCACGGATTCCCTGCCGCCTTTGATGTTCGGTAAGGCTGCTTGGAATTAACCCACTCGCAGAGACGACTATTGGGATAATTTCAGTCGACACACAACCCCACATGTCGGTCACCTCGTGAGCCTGTTCCAGATATTTCGTCTTCCTGTCTCGTCATACGGAACTCGATGATGAAATATATAGCGGACATCTGAGGCGACTGGATCTCCGTGATGGCCTACTCTAAGCTCAAAAATTAAAGGCGTCATACTCTATCTCCTCATACGTCTCCTTGATACCGCCTATATTGGCCACCGGTTCCTTTTACTTTCGTCCTAACCCGCGGCCGGCTGGTCTCTTCTGCCGAGGACTTCAGTCTAGTTCTTTATAATATATTGTATTTTTTATATTTATTCAGAATATGTCTTATGCGATCTTATTTATTATACTTTATTTATGAACCCAACGATTTATAAAAAGATGGGTAATTATAAAAAAATATATTATTTGGAGAACATGAAAAGACCCACGGCTTCTCCCATTATGGTGATGATGATGAAAAAATTGAAGTGTACATTTTAATGCTTACTAAAATTCGATTACATATGTTTATAGGTTTTTAGTAGATAAAGCCACAGGCCAAATACTCAGGTAATATAATTAGGTATCCAGCAAAACAAGTGAGCCAAGATAAAAAAAATTCATCGAACATTTTTCAAATGCAGAAAAGAAACGACGATTTAAGTAAAAAAAAAAAAAACTAAAAGCTGAAGTTTTTCGAAATGTGCACTTAATTGCAACTAATTCTACCGCCTCGGGCAACGATTACGGAATCAAACCGGCGAAACTTTGAATCATAACTCATGTGCACAGTCGGCTGAACTTTGATTTATTTGATAGGCCGACTTTTGGGGATGATATGTGATAACGAGCTGGTGGTTAAACGTGAATCAGTTCCATGAATGTTGTTAGACGCTCTTAACTTTTTGTTCACTATATTATATACTTTTGGGTTAAGATTCATGATATCTGTGTGGTTGGGTGATCGGAATTAAGAACCGAGTTTGATCTTCAAGAGGAAGGGTGATACCAATAAAGTATTTTACAAACTTGTGTACGAAATTTATCATTGGCTTGGACACTAAGACATTGATAAGCTCACATACTGTTATGATGTACAAATAAGCTCCGTTGAAATAATGTCAAAAGCACAAAATTGTTTGATCTCTGACTACTCCCGAATTGGGAACTGCGTGAAGGTGTAAAATATACTTGTAGGTTGCAGACTCCTTCTCTACAAGGTATTGTCTGGATCACACTTCGTATTTCTGCCAAATAGTAGAGCAACAAATACAGCAATAGCAATATATTCCGGTTTGACAGAGCCAGTGCAATTACGGGCTTTGAAGCATTACATCTTAGTGCTCCTTTTTCGAGTTTTTAAAGCTTATTGCAAGTATGTGTGGGATTCAGGAGAAAATATCTAGTGATATATAATCTGAGATAATTATTTACGAAACTCAGAAGTTTGTTAGACTTCTACTTCACTCCGGTATTCTGTGAGGTCGTGGTACTGCCCCGGTCAAGCCAGCCCATTCATGCAACAATAAAAGCTGATGCGTAGCTGTACCACTGTAAAATGATTATGATTATGTAATTATAATTATAATCTACGCCAAGATAATGATGATGACGAAGAGATGACCAAGATTATATAATCTGCGTGTACTGTTAAAATCAAACTACAACCAAACAAAAATGATTTGATATTATCACTTTCCGAGTAAAGTCATTAGAAAGATTTATTGCCACGCATTTTCTAACACAAGGGTAGCCAGAGATTAAGACAAGTTAATCCTATAGAATCATATTTCACTGGAGTTTATTTTGGGTCAACGTAACTGGTGGTGAGTCTGTCGTCGTCTTTATGTCCAAGCCAACGACATATATCGTACGAAGTTTTGAAAAAAAAAACCTCATTGATCCCCAAGAGGTAGGCACTACGCCTACCTCTTGGGGATCAATGAGGTACCTCTTGCGGATCGAACTCGGGTCTCCTGGCTCGAATTCTGATCACTCACCCACTCATGAACGATAAACAATTAACATTTATAGTGACGTTTAATTTTGCTTGTTGTTTAAACTAGCTATTCTTGTTTATATATAAATTCAATTAATGTTTTGGAATCTACTTAAAGGATTTGGCTAACATAATAGAACAAAAATATTATAATTCTTTATTAAAAATGTTTTTGAGCGGCATTTGTTTACTACTATGCGAAGCTTGGTCACCCGGGTATCAAATATCACGATGAATAATCATATGCTTACACTAAGTTTCTAAAATTTGAAAATTTTCAACTATTCAACACTTGATGGCGCATCGTGATAATAATACCAATCTGGTTTGTGACGGCCACCATAGTGAACTTTGTTTACTATGGGTACGACCGTAGGATGCTGAGGCCGTTAGGAGATCCTGTATGGACGGCCGTTTTAAGTGAGGAGGGGCTCCAAGTGGGCTATGGGATCTGTTTATGAGAGTTCACTTTAAAACAGTAAGCGGAAAATGTAGACGTGTTTATATTTTGGCGCCTCTAGTAGGTGTAAAGGGGAGCGGATGTGTTTTATTCCTAAAAGAAGAGGTGTTCATCGTTAACGAAGTGCGGATGTGTGCGAAAGGTTCGCACGATAAAAGTGGAACACGGTAATCTTTTAGTCGGTGTAAGCCCGACATCATCTGCCCTTGTCCTCGCGAAAGTTTGAGACCTTGACTACAATTCAATTTAACTTTGGCATCCTCCTACTTTCTTCATATACGAAAAATTTAACAATGCGTATAAACAATTTAAAAATTTGGACTATCTTGTGAAAATTAATTCGAGGTATGAATCAAAATTACATTTGAGTTAGACTCTGATACTATGCAATTACTTCGATAAAGTAAAAAAAATCCAAACCATAACGTAACGTTGATATGCAATAACCAAACTTTACATACATCCAAAAAAATAAAAACGACAATAGGTATAATTATTAAATAGAAAAGGACCACCATTTACAATTCCACATACCTACCGCATTCGTAGAAATATCTTATCTCAATTTAATTCACGCGATTAACCAACCTCGGACACAACCGTTCTAACCCTACCGCTTTCCACGCCAACACAAAGACAAAGATAAAAGAAACGTATGAACAAACAAAACGAAACGGAGCCCAAGAACCTGCGGTAACTGGCCACGGATAATTGTTGATAGTCACGCGAGCGCTGCACGCAAGCCGTGCCTCTTCCAGACACGCTTTTATAAGATTTCGCGAAAGTTTCCGAGTTTTGTGTCAAGGCACTATGAGAGCCGGCCGTCAGCGCGTTGTGATTAGAATGTAATGATATGGGATTAAAAATAATGTAAGAGTATGTGTCTGTGGTGCAGCTCCTCTGATGTCTGAACCGATTATTCATTAAATAGTATTGATGAAAAGAAGGAATTCAAAGAGAAGAAACAAAAATCTTCACAAGATATTTCTCGACGTTTTTGAACATAAAATAACTAATGCTACTACTACTTAGGTCAAAAATACCTTTTCTGTTAGTTTTCTTTGCATGATTATGTTGGGTTTCCTCAAAGTAACGTCTCAAAGTAACGTCTCAAAGTAATTCTATTCATAAAAAAAATCAAAAACTAGATTTTTGAAATATTTTTTAATATTTTAATTTAACTTTCGTGACTTAATCAATGGTCATCATGACGTTTAATTCTTACGGACACTTATGGACCTAGCACGGACATAACACTATGCCAGAAGTGGATACGACGGTGAAACATACTAAGTCAGTATTAGGCACGGCAAAAGGGATTTATTTTACTCAGAGCTTATTAATTTATAGAGTTCTACTACTACCTGACTCTTTTCTATTTACGAAAAAATATGTTATTGAATATTAGAACGTTAGCAACCACAGATTAATTATTATTATATTTTCAAATATGCCGTACGCCGTTGCCTCACGATAATCACAAATAAGGAATTCGAACAAGAAGAGAGATTTAAATAATTTTAATAATTATTTGATTTTAATAATTTTTACTGTTTTTAGGTTTTAAAACTATCGTAAAATGTTGATAAAATTTAAATAAATGTGATATTAAAAGGTTTTTATGATTTCAGATACATTTTTTGTCAATCGTGGTAATATTGTATTTCAGAGCTTGTCAACTGTCAAGGAATAAGTATATTTCTTAAATATTTAGAAAAACCTGGGAAGTATTTTAATATTCATGTAATATACAATAATTATGTCTGTATTTCAAATATTACTTTTACTTTTAGTGCGCTGTACGGCATGCCTACATCTGATCAAAGGTCTACACTCTGTGGTCCGTCCTAACTGATTGGAAGCGACGCAGCAGAACTTAGCAACTTTAAGTTTATTTAAAATATAATAATTAGTTAATGAATATTGCTCCTACCAACTCTCAACCGGAATTCCTACAATGTCGAAATTGTTCGGACGGTAGGCTTTTTAAAGGTAAAAGAGGTTTAAATATACATATTAGACGTTGTCATCCACAATCAACTTCGGTTTCACAGCCTCCCGTCCCATGGCACAATCAGAGATATAAATCAAACCAATTTTCAAAATTTTTCGGACCAAATTCATTATTACCACCGTAATGTACCAATACTTAGGAGGATTCCTAGAGGTGCGAGGATGCAGCTAGCTAAAGCTTTATCAAATACCATTCAAAATTGTTTTACTTTTAACACTGTAACTAGATGGCAAAAATTATTTTACTTTGCATATTTTCATTTTCATTTTGATAAAACGGGACGTAAGTCAATTACGTCCCAGCTTAAAAACAATTCTTTTCAAAATTTTGATTCACAGATTGATACATCCATAGCTCCAAGACCACACAATTTTGATTTAAAGAAAGTTGTCGAGTCTAAAGTTATGGATGGTGATTTAAAAAACGCATCGCGTATTTTATTTTCAGACGATATCCTGGCACCTCACAATGCGGACACCCTTGAAAGCTTACATCAGAAGCATCCTAAGGCCAATTCCTCCTTGCTTCTACCGTCGCCTCCTGATCCTTCTTATCAGCCATTACAAGTTTCAGAAAAGATACTTTAGAGGCAATTATGTCTTTCTCAAATGGCTCTGCCGGCGGCATTGACGGAATTACGCCTCAACATCTGAAAGATCTTGTAAGCGCGTCCGCCAGTGACGCCGGCCGAATTCTTTTGGGCGACATAACAAAATTAAGTAATTTTATGCTTTCTGGCAATGTAAATCCCAATTTTGTTAAAATCATATATGGAGCAAGGTTATGTGCCTTTAAAAAAAAATAATGGTATCCGCCCTATAGCTGTTGGTTCCACTTTTAGACGTTTAACTTCTAAATTAGCATGTAGGCACATAACCTCCGATCTAAAGTCAAAATTTCAGCCTATTCAGTTAGGCTTCGGTAGCAGAGGAGGTCAGTGGCAGCTGTACATTCAGTGCGTACTTTTTAACACATTGTCAAACAGATGTTCTCTTGAAAGTTGACCTTAGGAATGCCTTTAACTCCTCGACAGATCAACCCTGCTGAAGGAGGTTGCGAAACATACCCCGGAAATTTACCATTACGTTTGGCAATGTTACAGTCAAAACTCTAATTTATTTTACGAAAATCACTTAATTGACTCAGCCGTCGGAGTTCAGCAGGGTGATCCACTGGGCCCAGCATTGTTTAGTTTGGGAATTCAACCGATTATTTCAAAGTTGAAATCCAAACTCAATGTTTGGTACCTAGATGACGGCACCCTAGGAGGAAAGCCAGATGACGTGCAAAATGACCTTCAAAAATTATTCAAAATTTTAAAACATTGGCCTTGAATTAAATAATACTAAATGTGAACTTTTCATTCCTGACTGTTTGTCTTCTCATAGACACAGTTTGTTTCAAAATTTTAACAATATATCTCCTGGCATTAAAGTAACTGAGGCGGATTCTCTTTACCTCCTTGGACCGCCGTTATTTATAGAGAGTATGAAACCTCTTTTGAAACTAAAATTTGATCAATTTTTAGAACATGTTAATAAACTGTATATTCTAAATTCTCATATAGCGCTTACTATTTTAAAATATTGCGTTCTTGTTCCTAAATTTACTTATTTATTCCGCTCGAGTCCAGCATGGAAATGTTCTGATTTTTTAAAACAAATTGACCTTAATCTCAAAATAGCTTTGGAAAAAATTCTAAATTTATCTTTAGTCTCATCTAGCTGGACTCAAGCTACTTTGCCTGTTAGATTTGGTATAAGAGAGGTTTCAAATATTGCGCTGCCGGCTTTCCTTGCCTCCGTACACAGTGTTCATGATTTGTCACGTAAAATTCTTAAGAATGATTTGGACTTGACCTTTGCTACCGAGGCAAGAGAAGCATGGTTACGTCTCTGTCCCGGCGAGGATATTCCACTGGAACCTAACTCACAAAAATGGTGGGATATCCCGTTGATTCAGAATGTGCAGAAATGCTTACTGAACAATTTTCACTGTGACAGAGACCGCGCCCGCTTTCTAGGTGTTTCGACAAAGGAATCCAGTTACTGGCTACATGCTTTACCATCAAGTAACCTTGGTACATTACTAGATAACGAAAGTTTACGTATAGCTGTAGGAATACGATTGGGAGCATCGATTTGTCAACCACATCGATGTCCTTGTGGCAGCGACGTCGACGAGTTAGGCCTCCACGGACTTTCATGCCAAAAAAGTGCCGGCAGACTATCTCGTCACGGTTCTTTGAATGAGGTCATCCGAAGGGCTCTTGTTTCCATAAATATTCCAACGGTTTTAGAGCCTTGTGGAATATTTAGGAGGATGGTAAGAGACCCGACGGCTTGACTTTAGTCCCTTGGGAGAGAGGCAAAGCTCTTGTGTGGGACGCAACTTGCGTCGATACATTAGCGGCCTCTCACATCAAGGGTACTTCGATAAGGGCCGGGGCGGCATCAGAGGCAGCTGAATCGGGTAAATGGCGTAAATATGAGTCTTTGAAAGGAGACTATATATTTGTTCCATTTGCCGTAGAGACAATCGGTCCGTGGGGTCCCCGCGCGATGCAGTTTCTAAAGGAATTGTATCCGCGACTTATCGTTGCCGCTGGTGACAAGAGGACTGGTTCTTTTCTCGCACAACGGTTAAGTCTAGCCATTCAACGTGGAAATGCAGCCAGCGTTCTTGGTACCATGCCACGACGAGTAGGGCTCTACGATTATAATAGTTTTTAGTTAATAAGTATTGTAAATATTAACATAATTTTTTCTGTAAATAAATATTTAAGAAGAGAGTAACTTCCAACATATTTCATGATAGGAATTTCTCCATCGCAGTATCTAAACAGCAACCTTTACACATTAAAATAATAAATATAAATATCTTCTCGAGACCTAGACTAGACAGTTAAGTCCCTTCCACCGAAGATATTTTCGGGACAGCGTGACTGGTGGTGAGCCCGTCGCCGTCTTTATGTCCAAGCAACGATATAATTCGTTTAATTAATAACTACATAAGTTTTTGAAAAACCCATTGGAACGAGCCCGCCACCTGGGGATCGAACTCGAGTCTCTAGACTCGAAATTCCGATCACCCAACCACTGGGCTCGTGACTTATATTACTTACCTCCACACATTGCTGTAGAATAATTCATATTTTAGTTACGGATAAACAATGAGTAACAGAAATAAAAACAAAAGGGCGTGCGCCAAACGAGAACAACTTCACCGAATATCTATCGGTCACTAGATCAATAGACTTATAGCCCGTTAATTACACGTTCGCTTCGATATTATTCCTTGTAATAATACGTTGCATTTACGGGGAAAAAATCAAATTTATTGCCCACGAGACGTTCCACTGATTGATCGGTGATGAATCGATACTTTAGAAATATGTAGAGTGGTTGTTAATGTTAAAAATATTACATAAATATTAAGACATAAGAATATCTTAAAAGGCGCATGTACTTATTGCTTTTTTTTAGTTATAATATAGTTTTATAGTAGTTTTTATCTTCTTCAAATTTAAGCAATTGCATCATTCCCACAGAATAATTATAGAAAGTTATTATTTTAGTGTTTTGGTTTCTTTTGAAGGGCTTCGTGACTAATTTCTGAACAAATTCTGTAATTTTTGCCAATGGTTTTATCGGATTTTTACCAAACTAAATAAAATTTACCAAACTAAATAAATTATTTTATGTGGGTACGGTGAAAAACAGGCTAACCGTTCACCAAATGATAATTGGTTCATCATCATCATCATAATATTCTATCAGTTCAGTCCAGTGCTGAATACAAGCCTCCACTAAAGATTGGTTACTGTGAATAATATTTAAAGACATTTATCGGGTACTTGTGCATCAGTGGTAGAGCCACGCATCAGCTTTTGTTGTTGCATGAATGGGCCGGCTCGACCGGGAAGTACCACGACCTCACAGAATACCGGCATAAAGTAGAAGTCTAACAAACTTCTGCGTTTCGTCTGGTGAGTGCAGGTAACCGGTGGACCACACCCTCCCCTCCCCCAATTCTGTGGGGGGGGGGCACTCTAAGGTAGGCAACGCATCTGCTAAGCCTTTGGTATTGCGGGTGTTCATGGGCGGTGGTAATCACTTACCATCACGTGAGCCACCTGTTCGTTTGCCTCCCTTTTCTATAAAAAAAAGAAAACTTACTTTACAGACAATAATCTGGCTCTATTTATCCTTGCACACAAAAATTGTCATATTGCATTGACTTTGACAAAAATTGTCATTAGGCAGCAGAAAAAAGTAACGGTATGATACTGCTCAGATGATTCCGAGGCGGAGAAGGAATATACCACCTTTAAATGAATACTATATTTTTCCTTATTCCATGCACTTTTCAAAACTGGCTTAGTCAGAGATCCAGGAAATTAATTTCGACCCAAATGTTACCGGAGCTTATTTTAGACAACATGAAAGGTGGTGAGCCTGTCGCCGTCATAGTGTCTGCTCAATATGTAATAATAATAATAATAATGATATCTTCACGCAATTCCCAATACAGGGGTAGACAGAGGTCTAATCTAGACAATTAAATCCCTTAAGTCATCAAAGCTCAGTAATTTTTAAGTCATTCGACTTAAAAATTACTGAGCTTTGATGGCCATCCGGCCCGAAATGAATAATGTTGAAATTTATAAGGGGAATCATACGGGTTAGAAGTCATACTCGAGAACATTCTTACTATTGTCCTGGAAGCCATTAGAGCCTCATCTGTTGAGATTTGGAAAAGCGAAGACAAAAAGCAAGTTGAACGCACATAAAAGTTGTTAAGGAGTGTCTATGTTATAAGAGTAGATCAAAGACTGTATAAATACAACGTATCTGTTGACAATAAGATATACAGAGTAGAGATTGTCGTTAAATAATTTCCGTAATTAAAATGTAGCATAACTTATTGGCGTTGACTTTCATGAGCTCGTGACCAATTACTATTTTGAGAGTTTTGACCGATGTGTATTTTTTAAAACTACCACTGTTTCGTAACGAGGCGTTCCATTATGGGCATAACAGCGTCTCCATAGTTTCCGTAGTAATTTTCAATTTTTAATTGATGCATCGTTTCCTCCATTTTTATTTTTCGACATATTAATGTTCGGTCAAAAATTTCAAAATGCCGTCGAGATATCGTGATTTAGTGCCGCGAGCGGCTGACGCGATCCGTTGATAAAAATGTATTAGTTTCTTATTAAAAATACGTCCGTTGCAATGGTGTGGGGGCAGAAACCTAAATATGTTTTTATGTCGTTTTTGTGCACTGGAATACATTTTGAATATCAAAATACGTTTATATAATATATATAAATGTCAAAATATAATATAAATTTGAAACCATTTAACTGACTTAGCTGTCGCTGTTGAGATGATTGTGTTGGTTGATCCACTGAGCCTAGTATTTCCAACTTTGGAAATTGAACCGATTATTTCACATTTGAAATTCCAACTCAATGTTTGGTACGGGTACTTGATCAGTACTTGATCAGTGACTTTCAACAAATTATTAAAATAAAAAAAATTACATTAAATGAGATCATTTCGTTCTTCACCGCTTCTTTTCTCATAGATACTTCTTTTCAATATTTCACCGGCCAGTGTTAGTATTATTGTTCGTAAGAGGTTTCATACTGTCCTTGTATTATTATACAAGGACAGTATGAAACCTCTTTTCAAATTAAAAATTTTAAAATATTTAAGGACATGTTTATTATTTATATTTATTTATTTATTATTATTATTTATATATTAATTTAAGTTTATAATAATTTATATTTTTAATTCATTGTATATTTTTAATTTTTATATTGCATTTACAATTTTACTTTGCTCGATTCCAATATGGAATTAAAAAAAAAGTCTCAAAATAGTTTAAAAAAGATTCTAAATTTATGTTTCGTCTCATCTTTGCGCAATATCCCATAATGGAGTAGGCTGCGGCTAGACAATGAAGTCTTTTCCAAGTCTTGATCAAGCTAACGGTATAATACATTTTACATACATATTTATTATAGACAAATATTTATAAATATATAAACGTCAGTAACTTCAGAACTAACATTCATATTCATCACACAAATGCCTGCCCCGGCGGGACCCGAACCCGCAACCTCTAGCATCGAAGTCAGGGTAGTGGTACCAACTCCGGTATCGGATTGTCTCATCCAGCGGTACTCCACTTATGTCCTATATGCTGTGGAGATCGGTCAGTATCCAGCGTTTTTGGCACTAAGATAAGAATAAATAATAAATAAATAAATATAAATAAATATCTTCACGCAATCCCCAATACAGGGGTAGACAGAGGTCTAGTCTAGACAATTAAGTCCCTTCGACCCACCTTCCACCGAAGATATTTTCGGGACAACGTGACAGGTGGTGAGCCCGTCGCCGCCTTTATGTCCAAGCCAACGATGAAATTCGTACATAAGTTTTTGAAAAACTCATTGGTACTGCCACCTGGGGATCGAACTCGGGTCTCTCGACCCGAAATTCCGACCACCCAACAACTCGGCTATCGTGACTAAGATAAGAGGCCTGTATAATTATTTTTAATATTAATAAATAAATAAATATTCACATAGATAGGGTCAACATCACATACATTGCTCCGATTCCAATTCAAGATGCTAAAGCACTTATAGTACGGAAATCAGAAACAATGAAGGCACCACAAATACCCAGACCCGTGAGAAAAGTGATATTCTACATTGACCCGATCGGGAATCGAACCCGGGACCTCGAGGTGGCAACACCTTGAAAATCGGTGTTTACGCCACTCGTCCACGGAAGTCGTCGATTATATAATAAATAAGTATTGTAGATTAAATTAATTAAATTTGACACGGTACCTCGGAGTTGAGAGAATTGCTGCGGTGTGAGAGAGGTCGCGGGTTCGAATCCAGCTCGTGACAATGGATTATTTAAACTTCTCTTTAATTTAATATCAAATACTTAACTTAATCTGAAGTAAATAATATTTTCCATTAGTAATTTCCACAGAAATTATTCTTCGTTAGTGTCACATGGCATAGCTTATATGCGGTATGTATTAGTTCCAATCTAATCTAATAAGTATAATCTAATGTATAGATAAATATCAGAGTTGCCAGTACTTTTACAGCTTCAGTAGAAGGCATAGAACGGGAGAGAAAAGGCAGAGGGCGTTATAAAAATGTGGTTCAAACATCAAAAACTTGCTATCAAAACTTAATTTTTAAGCGAGATATTATGTGACTCGTGGGTCGTAAGGCGACTAATAGAAAAGTCTACATAAACAACTAATTTTCCCCACTATAAGTAACAACTCAACGGGCAGTCTTGAAGTGGTTTTTTGATAAGATGGCATGATATGCCCACTACTCTGAAAGGCAGCAGTAACAGTGAGAAGTGCAATTTTTTCAAAATTTTATTATTTATGAAACATGAAACTCATTCATGAGGCGGTACGCTTCTACAACAAAATCCTAGTAAACATGCAAAGCTTGCAAATGAACAGGTTTAAGAAATTGATTGCAGAATACTTTATAAGAAGGTTTATTATAATAATAATGAATATATATAAATGACAGTAACCCCTGGGAATGAGGTGACCGCTCTCAAGCTATTTCTAGAAAAAATCATATCTTGTCTTTGTATCATCTAAAAAAATTAGCAAAAAACAGAGGATATAGTGCAAGATAATATAGCCACGGTCGTTAGCAAATGGTATTATGAAGGCTTTTTCCCTTAGTCACCTCTTACGACACCCACAAAAATCCTCGAGAACTAAGATTTAAACCAGAGTTCTGTTTGTTGTGGTGCAAATCGTACATAATTTAAAGAAAGTTATTGGTACGAACTATTCGTGCTAGTCCCGAACTAGTCTCCTGATTCAAAATCCAATCACTGAAATACTTGGCTTTCGTGGTTATGTACATCAGCATGTGTTCAGTATACATACTATACTATCTTTATCCCTCGGTTATTTGCCTGACATCCTGGAATATTGATTCTGATAGCACATTTTTCCGCTACATCTTCATTGTGTCGTGCAATGCGCTCAAAAATAAAGACCACGTGGTCTTTGATTTTTATAATAACATTAACAAAATCATTTAGAACCTTTGTCATTAACATAGCTTTAAAAGTATTTATCTCTAAAGTCATATGTCAAACATAATTTGTAGATATGTTATAAATATGACTATTTATAATAATAACAAAAAATAAAAATGGTTCACGCCGTTATCTCGCGTTGTTTAAGCACTGCACAAAAAGAATCTTCACGTCATTCCCAATACTGGGGTAGTTAGAGGTCTAGACTATTAATCCTTTTGACTCACCTTTCATTCAAGCCGTTTTTGGGACAACGTTACAGTTTTTATATTAATAAAAAAAAATAAAACAATTAATAATTTGAATTTAATTTTAAGCGTCAATAGCCTATTGGATTAGGGTGTCGACTGCAATACATAACATCGCAGGTCCTGAACCTGCGATGTTATGTATTCCCGTCATTCGACTTTTGTCGTAAACCACTACAGACACATTGCAGCTTAGTTGGAATTTTAATGTTGGAATGGTTGGAATATTAGACATGTAATGGTGTTCTTTTTATAAAAAAAAAATATTTTACAAAAAATTTAATTCACACAGCGATTTTCGAATCAAGCCTGTATACTGACATCGCCTTAAAAAGATTTATGAATCATAAAGATATTTGTGAGTTGAAAAAAATGGAACCCTTTCGGAAGCCGCTCGAGACGCCCGATTTAATACCTTTCAGTATATAACCGATAGATTAATTCGATAAATGTACGTTGTAACCCACAATTATGACTTTATCGGCAAGAAATTATCTTTTATTATGGTAGACTTTTTTGGATATTCGCTCTAGAGGTTAGACGAATATTATTTAGTTTATTTATATTTAAATATAATTTTTATTTTTATTTATAACGACAATTATAAAGATTTGTTTTGTGTTTATGTATGATCATTTATGTGTCATAATATATGACACAAATAAAATATTTATTTTAACAGTGTTAGAGCCACGCATCAGCTTTTGCTGTTGTATGAATGGGCCGGCTCGACCGGGGAAGTACCACGACCTCACAGAATACCGGCGTGAAGTAGAAGTCTAACAAACTTCTGCGTTTCGTCTGGTGAGTGCAGGTAACCGGAGGCCCACACACCCTCCTCCTCCAATTCTGGGGTGAGAGGGCACTCTAAGGCCGGCAACGCATCTGCTATGCCTCTGGTATTGCGGGTCTTCATGGGCGGCGGAAATCACTCACTTGAGCCACCTGCTCGTTTGCCTCCCTTTTCTATACAAAAAAAATGTACTATGTACCTTTGGCTTGGGCATAGACGGCGTCGGGCTTACCAACTGTCATATTGCCCAAAAATGTCTTCGATGGCAGATGGGTCGAAAGGATTCTAGACCTCTGTCTACCCCTGTATTGGGAATGAAAACTTAATGTACTTCTATTTTATATTTTTTTTTAGTTCGTTACAGAGAATAGAGTAGAGGATGATCCTCCGCGCTGTTTCACCGCGGAATGGCAGACTTAACACGTCCAACAATTAAAAAAATAATTAAAAAAAGATTTTGGAAGGTTGTTTCTGAAATAGGATATTCTTACTACTGATAAATCTATTGCATGATGCATGAATAAAGGGAGCTATTTTTTATCTATAATTATTTCATAAAGTTCTTAGCGACGATTTTATTTATACAGTAGCCCGAGATAAATGTATGTAGTTACATTTTTGTAATAATTATAATCATGGCAACAAAAATTCCATACCGACACTGTATTACAATGTTGGTACGGTTAGCAAGCAAAATTAAAAATGGCATTTAGATTACAAGCCTATTTGGAATCTATTGCTAACTATATTAAATTCGATCATTCTACTGAATCTACTGCTATCTGTATCGACCTTCGCAGACAATATCAGTTGTCGGACTCTCTTACCAAATGAGCTGTAAAAGTAAAATGTAAACTGTAGGCATTGCTGTCTAGCATTGCAGTTTTCAAAACTTTTTCATTAATCGCTTTACTAAACCATCCTAAAAACTTACGCATACACAATATGCTAGATGTGTCCTGCGTGGACACACCGTATTTCATTGTGTCACCGGCTATGAGGTCCAGGGATCGATTCTTGGACATATCAATGTAGAAAACCACTTTTTCTATATGCTCTGGGGTCTGGGTGGTTGTGATACCATCGTTGTTTCCGATTGATGACACAAGTGCTTTATGTAACGTTTGTGACGTTGTCTCTATCTAAGTATGTATTTATTTATTTATATTTTGTTGAACATGTGCAAATTATCTTTACCATCTTGTGCCTAATACGCCAACTTAGATCTTTTTAAAAAAAAATCCGCATTGAGAGTTTATTTTCCAGTCAGAGTCCATCTTGAGATGCTGTTTGCCTTAACCAGTCTCAGTATTTCGTTATTGATTTTAAGCTTTTTGTCAATCAGAAGGATGTTATTTGGAGATATTTTGAGAAGAGTCCTTGTTGACACTGTTTTATTTATAGCCTCTGTTGCTTCTAGAAAAAAAATACTCACAGTCAAATAAGTAAAATTCCATCAGAGCCAGCAGACTTAGTCTCCAAGCCAGAAGTATTAATCGTACATAACAATTATTTTATTTTTTATTTATATTATTTACATATTATTATAATTATACTTTTTATATTATAATATATATTTATTTTTATATTATTTTAATTTAAGTCACGATAGCCGAGTGGTTTCGAGTCAAGAGACCCGAGTTCGATCCCAAGGTGGCAGGGGTTCGTACATAAGTTTTTGAAACAACCAATGGGTGTTTCAAAAACTTATGTACGAATTATATCGTTGGCTTAGACATAAAAACGGCGGCGGGCTCACAAACTGTTACGTAGTCCCGAAAATATCATCGGTGGAAGGTGAGTCAAAGGGACTTAATTGTCTAGACTAGACCTCTGACTACCTCTGTATTGGAAATTGCGTGAAGATATTTATTAATTTTATTATTTTTTTTTCCAATAACTGGTTTTGGTTTTAGTTAAAATTTTTCGTTATACGAGTATACTTTGTGATTAGCATCCATCACATTATTTTCTGCTTAAACTAAAATTTGATAAGTAAAGTATGCCTCGTGTAAAGAAAAGTTTGAAAGAAATAGAAAGAAATATCTTCACACAATACCCAATACAGCGGACTTTGGACTACGTCTTGAAGGATCTAATATTATTTTATATATTTATAGTTTTCCTATAAATCTATATGTCGATATCGGTTTATAGGAAAGCTTTAAATATATAAAATAAAATAAAATAAATTTCTTCACGCAATTCCCAATACAGAGGTAGTCAGAGGTCTAGTCTAGACAATTAAGTCCCTTTGACCCAACATAACAGGTGGTGAGCTTGTCGCCGCCTTTATGTCCAAGCCAACGATGAGAATCGTACATAGGTTGAAAAAAGCCAAGCCAATGATATAATTCATACATAAGTTTTTTTTTTGAAAAACTCATTGTTACGAGCCTGCCACCTGGGGATCGAACTCGGTTCTCTTGACTCGAAATTCCGACCACCCAACCACTCGGCTATCGTGAAAATAAATCAGTTTCGAAAAAAAAATAACGCAACTTGTTTCTTCTGATTTGAATTCCGAAAATCCATCTACTCGGATGTCGTGACTTATTGACGTCGTGTGGCGTTCATGATTAGACTGGACATATAATGTATACAACATAACTATTGAGGATTCAGTTTTGCCGCTCGAACATTAACAAAAAACTGTGGATTATTAAAATTATTTTTATTTGCTTTTCTTTATATTTGCTGACTATACCCACTTTGAAATTCCCGACTGCCCGCGGCCATTTTGTGAACGTGGTTTTTAAAAACTTTGTCGGTGTGTTTAGAACTGGATATTTTTTAAGACATTATTTTTTCATCAAACGTCCTTCAATTTCATCGTAATGGCTGTAAAATATTTGACGTGCGCTGTATCCGGTGTAATTCGGTCATTTGAAAATTACTATTGCATTTATAATTTACATTACAGTTAGATCTAGTTTCAAAGCTAGATTCTTTATAAGAAGTTAAATATGTTCATTGTATTAGAATTCATTGTTGCACCCTTGTACATATTCACTTTACAAGTGGAATACAAGTGAGTACAAGTGTGCAATAATGAAGAGACAATAATCGCAAGTATAAATTATGTCAATTGTAATCGCATGGTGTTACATCTTCTTCAAATATATGCAGCACCGTCTGCCCAATGAATTAAACTCTTCTTCTCCCTCTCTCTTCTAGCCAGCTATTTCCAATACAGGAGTAGACAGAGGTCTAGACAATGAAGTTCTTTTGACCCACCTAAACATGAAAATTTGTCTATAGATTTCCTTTTATTTTCACGTACTTCCCAATACTGCGGTCGACAGAGGTCAAAACTATTAAATCGTTTTCCGACACACTTTTCAGCTTAATGCCATCTTAGTGGCCAAGCCACTACTATCACAATATACTTACATGATTACATTGAAGTCACGATAGCCGAGTGGGTGGTCGGAATTTCGAGTCGAGAGACCCGAGTTAGATCCCCAGGTGGGTACCAATGAGTTTTTCAAAAACTTATGTACAAATTTCATCGTTGGCTTGGACATAAAGACGGCGACGGGCTCACCACCTGTCACGTTGTCCCGAAAATATCTTCGGTGGAAGGTGGGTCAAAAGGACTTTTGTCTAGACTTGACCTCTGTCTACCCTTGTATTGGGAATTGCGTGAAGATATTTTTTTTTATTTTTATTTTTTTTTTGTTTTATGATCACATAAACATTAACAACTCAAGTACAAATATTCGTGTTCCTCACCACCCGTCACGTGTCCCGAAAATATCTTCGGTGGAAGGTGGGTCGAAGGGACTTAATTGTGTGTTAATTGGGAATTGCGTGAAGATATTTATTTTTATTATTTATTTATCACGCAAATGTGTGAACAAACTCCCAGTGGGATTCGAAACCGCTTCGAAGTCAAGCCCGCTAGCAACCAAGATATCGGATCGTACAGATTTCTGACGAATTTTACGTCGATAATATAAAAGTTTATTCATTATTTCTTAATTTATTTCACGTGTAGTAAATACATTAATTTTGCGATATTGAGTTTTAACACGACGGTTAAAAAGAGATAAATGCGTTCCAATCTTGATATCGCTGATGTTGAAAAGAGCAAAAAAACACGCTGGTCAATCATTAATATTCATTGGGGATATTTTTAAATATTCAAAATAACTCCATCGATGTCACGAAGACGCGGCGTACATGGAAATGTGCTGTCACAAGCTCCAATCTAAAATCAATCTAAAGTTAAACGTATAAAGTCTAAGTCAATTGTCTAATATGTTTTCTGTAAGCTTTATTGTTATTAAAATGGTTTTGCGGTCAAAGACAGAAATAAATTATTTCTTATAAAATTTAGATTATCTTCTTTATGATGCGTTGTAGAAAATTCAACTCTTCTGTATTACGTTTACGGTTCAAAAACTTAGTGAAAAACATTATAATATATTTCATTGAATATTCTTATCATTTGTATGCTATAGGGTTTCAAATTCATGATGTAATGTGATTGCACGCTTTTCAAAACAAACTTTATGTGAAAGGTATACGTTACATATTTGTTCGCATTCCTACAGCATTAGATTTTTGACATTGTGGCTACCTTGCACTGAGGCGTAGGTTTGATTTGAACCCCGCCTACGGCGGTTTTATTATGAAATAGATATTATATTTATGTGGTTTGCTTTGTTGTCCTTAAGAATACTTGATATCAATATTAGTGGTTTTAAATAATTACGGATGCCTGCAAATATTCACTTTGGGTTAAAAAAATAATTAGGAAGACATTTTATTAAATGGTAAACCTATTGGTTTTGTTTTTTAGATTTTGTTGAATAGATTTTGTTTCTTTGATGAGCTTACCTAGAGAGCTTTCAAAGTTCTATGTCGGTATGGATTTCTATTTCGTACTACTCAGAGTAACTTATTTTTAATAAATAAATAAATACATAGAAACTTCAGTTACGTTGCTGTAATCCCAAAGTAAGTTGCTAATGCAGTTTGATATGGAATTAGAAGCTATCCAAGGTACTACAAACACACAAAAAAATATCTGCATGCCATTCCCAATACTGGGGTAGACAGAGGTCTAGAAAATTATGTTCCGGACAACATGACTTGTGAGCCTGTCGCCCTCTTTACGTCGAAGCCAACGATGTAAATCATACATAAGTTTTGGAAAAATATATTGATCATATCACCTGGGGATCGAACTCAGGTCTCTTGACTCGAATTCCGATCACCCAACCACTCGGCTATCGCGACTTTCTAATTGTGAAATCCTATTGGATTTTGCACTGTCATCCTTAGTTGACTAAATTGAGAATTTCATTGTGTTTCAATCTTAATCCGTCATTAATGGCACAGACGAATCTATTCTATATACTTTGCTTACATAACGTCCCCCAGAAATCCACAGCTACATACAGCCTTCACTATTAATGAAGAATTGCCATAGATGCCACTCTTGCCTAGGGAACTAGCGATCGCAATACCAGAGACCTCAGACGCTTCTGCCCGTCATCTTAAATTAGTTCGGATATTCGGAATAACTACTCCGCCATCTGTCGGTTGCCATTTATATTGCCAACGATTTTAACTTCGTTGCCTTTTGCTACATCCATTAGCAGAACTGTGTGTGGTGAATTATAATGCCGATAATTCATTCTATAGATTTTTATTGGCTTTTTTATTTATTTATTTACGTATGTTATTGTCCCTATAATCGTAAGGACGAATTCCACCTTAATCCTTAGGAGTGTCAACACATTTTGATTGTTAATCAAGAACATGTGCACGTACACGCTTACAATCAGTTGATATGTTCAATTGTAAGCAATTTAATGAAATAAAAAACAAAGAAATATGTTGCTTTACAAATTAATTACTGTCATTAGGGTTACTGTTTTGTTGTAGCAATTATAACTATGAAATAGTAATGTTCGTATAATAAATTCAATAGAATTTTTCACCTGTCTAGTGTAACCTGACTGTGGTCTAACAGGGTTAATACGACAACCTCCGTGGATGAGTGGCGTAAACACCGGTTTTCAAGGTGTATGTATGTATGTAGTTAGTTATTTATTTATTTTATTTTTATTTATTTTATATCTTGGTAAGTAGACGGTGATACATATATTATTTAAAATAAAATTAAAAATAGTTAAGTTGTAATTAATTATATGATTATCAAGACTATCTAACTTTACCTTTGACTGATTAAGAATAAAGTACATTAGATATTTACTTATTTATTCTCACGCACAGTCCTTGACGGGGTAACCAGAGAACCAGATCGCCAAAGTCACGATATTTATATACTTCTTTCGACCCTTTCAAATTCATCGTTTTCTTCATACATGCACGTCTCGTTATCCGAGCACTCTTGACCCTTCTCTCATCGAGCAATTTACTCACATCGTCTTCGAAAATTTAGTGTCGGCCTACCTCGACACTTTTTAGTAGTTTTCGCGTAAGTTTTCGATCTTTATTCATTCGCTCAACGTGCCCAAGCCATTAATAATAAATAATAAAATTTATAATCATGTGTTGGTGTTTGCGGTAGCTTCTTTATTTTTTATGATTCCACAACACAACTGCTTAAGCTACTTACTTTGAGATCAGAGCAATATGTGATGTAATTTCTATCCGTGTATCTATGTGTGACAATGTAGACTTTGTAATAAATGCCACCATTATGCCCATGCAAAATAGATAAGATCGGTGGATCGTTCGAGAAACCCATATATCCCTTTTCTTCCCTTTTCTCAAACTCTTTTTTAAATGCAGGAAATGGATCCACAGCTTATAGCGGTGCGTGTGTATATGTCATGTGGCGTGTGACATCGTCTTAGAGTAATACCGTCTCCTTATTCTGGTGGGTATCGTACGAAGCCTCGTAAACGGTAATGGCTACCAATGGTTTGCTAGATAACCATTCTGAAAAATATTAGTGGTTATGATCGATAGATAGTGCAATAGTCATCTCGGAAAATAATACCTAAATTATGCTACTATAATTAGCAACGTCTACAGTCTAGTCTACTGTAGAGGTGTCTGGTACTGCTATCGGCAATTCGCTTGCCAAGCATGGCGATTATGGCTAAGCCTCTTTAAGTAAGAGGCCTATGTTCTGCAATGGACCGTTAAATGGACATTTAATAATAAATATCGACTTAAATATTAATTAAGTCACGACAGCCGAGTTTTTTTTTAAATTAGGAAATAAAATAGGAATGGGTTTTTCTCCTCAGATAAGGGCATGTATAGCTTTTCTTAACTTCCCCTGGGGATCCTTACGTAATAAATGAAAGGATACTTAGATAGTTTAGTCTAGAAAAATTAAATAATTTTAAAATAAAATAAATAAATATCTTTACGCAATTCCTAATACAGGGGTAGACAAAAGTCTAGTCTATACAATTAAGTCCCTTCGACCCACCTTCCACCCAAGAGATTTTGTCGGGACAACATGACAGGTGGTGAGCCTTTCGCCGTCTTTATGTCCTAGCGAACGATATAATTCGTACATAAGTTTTTAAAAAACCCTTTGGTACCAGCCTGCCACCTTCGATATTATTTACTTAGCTTTAGGTCCAACTATGACATTGTAAAAAAATCTACCAATCTTTTTATGTGTAATTTTTAATTTTTGACTACAGGGTCTCCACATGTAACGTTGTCGATAGTTGGTTCTAGTTAATTGTGGTTCGAAAGAACAACAGTGTTTAGATTTAAAACAATCGCAGTATTTAAAATACTGTAATGAATTTGAGCGTGTCATTATTAACATAACAGTAACATTATATGCATCGCTGGGCATAGACAGGTATTAAATTTTAGTGATTTAATTTTTATTTTTTCCACGTTCCTAAAGTTATCTGTGTACCATCTAATCACGGTAGCAGCAGATAATAAAAGCTGCTGTTCCCCGAAAGGTCTGTCGTAATTATAACATTGGGTAAGTTGCAAGAAGGCCTAAGGCTAGCAGGCGAGTTCTGCCTCAATGATGTACAGGCTGGCTACATTTCCCGATTTATTTATTATCTTTTTTAATGTTTTTAAAAAAAAAGAATAAATCTTCAGACATTCAGTTATTATTTATCATGTATGTATATAGTAACAGTAATAATTCAAATTTATTTATTTAAAAATAGTAACAGGTTTCTTTTTAAGAAAACTAGGTGAAGCGAATTCTTTTTAATATTTATACGTTCAACACTGAATTATTTCCAGGCCTTGACTATAATGATTAGTACAATATTTATTTTTTGATTGAAAACCGGCAAAATAGTTTTACGTAAACAATATAACATATATATTGTTTACGTAAAACTATTTTGCCGGTTCAATATAAAAGGAAAGGAAAGAAAAATTAAATTGAGTACCGCTATCCTAATGATTGCCATGATCATGAATTAAATTATTTTTTTAATTTTTTTATAAAATTGGAATATCAATAACAACTTTTTTCCTTAATCCCATTTCTTTATTTCTATAACTAGGTGACTAATGGTGAAGTCTATTAAATCATATATGTTGTACGTATGGGCCGACTGGGCCGACCACAGCATTAGAAGCAGAAGTATATTGTGCGTTTGATCCATGGTGAGTCAGTGAGAGGTCCACATCCTATAAATCCTCTATCTCTCTCCTCCTACCACAATCTCAATTCATATTTTAATAGTAGGCAACACTTCTGTGATTTGATTGCCTTTAATTTTTATGAAAAAAAACAAAAGAAAAAGAAACACTGTTTTATAAAAATTATAATTTAATACTATTAATTATAATTAAGCAATAATTTTATAATTTGATTTGTATTGTGAATGCTTGAACATCCCGTACGTATCACTTCTGGAGTTACAGCGAATGAGCCCCCGCCTCAGTTTTTGAAGAAACAAAAATACGTTATAATGATATTCCTGTTTAACCTCGACAATCATTTGTAATCTATAATTATTATTCTTGTGTGTGAAACCACTCCTGGCGCGTCAGCGTTGTACGACCGTTTGAATTATGATAAGGAGGAACTTACTACTACTAAACAGCCTGTAAAGGCCCACTGCAGGACATAGTCTCAAACCAGAGGGTTTGCTACAATCGCCACGCCTGATGAGCTGCTAGGCGATCGCAGTACCATACGCTTGCATCTGAGACGTTTCTGCCGCCACTGGTTCGCTGAATTTTAGTCTGGTATATCTCGAAATGGTTATCCCGCCATCTGTTCAATGAGCCATCTTGTTGTTGTCGTATTTCTAAAAATTTCTTTGGACATTGGCTGGAAATTCTTACAAAAGTGCGGCGTTACTTTACTCCGGGACAGCTTCTGACCCTATATAAAGCTCAGGTCCGGTCGGCTGTAGAGTACTGCTGCCACATATGGGCTGGAGCTCCTAAATATCAACTGGCAGCCTTGGACCATCAGGCTTTCCGTCCGATTACAATGTGGGTGTCTTCAAGAGAAGAGTGAATAGGCTTTTTCTAAGCTAGTGTGACTACCAACAAAAACTACATCGCCACTTACCATCAGGTGGGATTATAGTTAAACGCTAGCTTATAATGTTAAAGAAAGTCTACATATCAATAGGACAATTAAATATCAATAAAGTAGACTTTTAGCAACATAGACTTTTTTTAATTACATGGTCCCATATAAATACAAAATATATTACGAGGAAAAAAGAACGATAAAATTTGGTCGAAATCTGTAAAAAGTGATGTTTTGTTATACATAAAAAAACAGAACGATATGATATCATAAAAAATTCCTGTATCTGTCAACTAGGTTAGTCGGGCTATAGAGATAGATATAAAAAGTTTGATGTTCAAATATTTCAAAAATTCATTTATTACTCTATGGTTGTATTTCCTACTTTATCTGTGACGTCTACCACAAACATTACGGTCTTGTGGCCACACCTTTCGACTTGCGAGTTTGGGTATAATTTTAATGGGAATTATAGGGTGTAGTGTTTGCGGTACGGGCCATGCCGTCGACAGCGACACATAAAATTATTAAAATACCTACTAGTAAAGTACAGAATCGCTATTCGTAGCTACAGATTTCAGTTGAAAGAAATGAATGCTTTGTACAATGTGTTTTTTATAATTTTGGACGTGGGCCAAAATTTTTTTAAATGTTTACTATCATCGTCAGTCACGATAGCCGAGTGGTTGGGTGGTCGGAATTTCGACTCAAAGACCCGAGTTCCATCCCCAGATGGCAGACACGTACCAACGGATTTTCGAAAACTTATATACGAATTATATCGTTGGCTTGGACATAAAGATGGCGACGGGCTCACCACCTGTCACGTTGTCCCGAAATTATCTTCGGTGGAAGATGGGTCTATGGGTCTTAATGGTCTAGACTAGAACTCTGTCTACCTCTGTATTGGGAATTGCGTGAAGATATTTTTATTATCATCGTAACCCAGACAACGTCTAGTAGTATTACCAGATATGATTGTATTCTTGACAACCCAGTAGCATAGTTGGTGGTAAACCTGCTTTCGAAGCTATGGGTCGCGGGTTCGAATCTCGGTAGGGACAAATATTTGTGTCTATGAATATAATTGTTTGTACTCGAATCATTGATGATCCAGTATATTGGACACTAAGACGGCGATAGGTTAATCGAATGTCTTGTCATGTTGACCACAATAGTCTTCGTTGAAAGGGCTTAAGGTACTTATTTGTAGAGACATCGGTCTACTCCAGTATTTGGAATATGCGTATTAAGATATATATTTTTTAAATTAATATAAGCTTATGAACGAATATTTACGAATACAAGGTTGGCTACAAGCATTTATCAGAGCTTTTGGGACAAGGTAACAGGCGGCGAAACTGTCTCCATCATAGTTTCCAACCAAATTATACAAACTCTACATAAGTTTCGGTCAACACAGTGGTACAAGCCTGACTCATGAGGATCGAACTCGGGTCTCTTAAAACCTAAACCTAAAATAGAAACTCACTTTCTATTACAAGTCTTATTAGTGTTGTGTAGTGTGATATAAATGTGAAAGCTTGTATTTTTGGCTGTTTATAAGCTTGATCGAGTTAGTTATTCACGCCAAAAAGAGTGAACTAATTTATGTTACATTTTAAGTTTAATATTGGGCGTAAAGATAGTTGGTACCCGGTAGTTACATATAGGATATTTTATCCCGGAGAGATGCATGGTTGTCGTAGGAGAGATCCGAGTTTAGATATCCTTAAGTTACTCCGAGAAATTAAATCCCGTGATACGAAAAAATAATCCCGTGGAAATTTCGAGACAAGGCGCGAACGAAGTAAAACGAAGAAGCAGGAACATTTACTTTAAAAATTAAACATTTAGTTTAAAATAAGCCAATTAATTTTAGGAGTCACGATAGCCGAGTGGTTGGGTGGTCGGAATTTCGAGTCAGAGACCCGAGTTCGACCCCCCGGTGGCAGGCTCGTAGCAATGGGTTATTCAAAAACTTATGTACGAATTATATCGTTGGCTTGGACATAAAGACGGCGACTGGCTCACCACCTGTCATGTTGTCCCGAAAATATAGGTTAGGTGTGTATAGGTACATGTAAGGTGGGTCCAAGGGACTTAATTGTCTACACTAGACCTCTGTCTATCCCTGTATTGGGAATTGCGTGAAGATATTTATTTATTCAATTAATTTTAAATAAAAATCAGCGCCATCTATTGTCATCAAGTGATGCTTGGTCAAACAGTCGTACTAATTTAAATAGTATAATTGATGGAGGTGTGGAAGGTGTTTGTGCGGAAAACATTAGGGGATGGCTATATTGTAGTAACTTTAGGGAGGTTAAGATTTATAAAACTCATGGGAAGATTTTGTTGGAAAACAATCTTTTATACAATTTAAGCAATATATCGAATGTAACCGAAATATGTCTCTCTGATGTTCCTCTGCTAAATGTATAGTAAATAGTATTCTGCTATTTTTTTTTGTCCAAAGTCGACTTCGCGGTTCGTTATAGCGCGCATTAAAAATCACTTTGCTTCGCATGCGATTGCTGGGTTATATGTAAAAAAATAATGAATACGTAGTGACATTCTTATAGCATAATCGCAGCGTTTATCGCGTGTTGTTGGACGAATATTATATTTTTATAACTAAAATAACAACAGTATAATGGTGTTTATAATAATATGCATTTCAATATGCTTCAATGACTTATCATTTTATTGAGATGTTATGAAATCTCGATGAATATTATTTGCGGATGCTTATGTGGCAATGTGTAAGACATTTATAGAGCGTAAAATTAAACAAAATTATGTTTAAGGTTTCATTTGAATGCATATTTTATTATAAAAATTGTTATGAGCTATTGATTAGTGGTTAGGAATTGTCGTGTTAGGATAAGTGGTGTTATAGCGACATAAGAATACCGCCACCTTTCTTACCGTGGGTGTCGTAACGGGCGACTTAGGGAAAGGCGTTTCAAATTATCTATCGCGGATGGCGGGATAACCATCTCGAGAAAAAACAGACCAAAATAAAGCAGACCTGTGACGGGCAGCAGTGTCTGTAGACGCTCTATAGTGTATCTACAGTGTCTGGTACGCCGATCTATAGCCAACTCTCGTTTACAGGAGGCTTATATGTCTATAGGTATAAATGTTTAAATGTATAATTGAACTCTGTAGTCAATAAAATTAAAAACTTATTAATATTCCTTAAAATAAATCATTATAATCAACTTTAAAATAAAAAGAAAAAAAAATCAAGAAGAGGACAAGATAAAGAACATCCATCGAATCGGGACGAAATTCTTCACCGGTCGTGAAGTAAAGAGGCTCTATAAGGAAGATTTGCTATAATCGAGAGTCCAAGTTTGATGGTTTTTTTTTGTTCGATGGATATATATACTGCCATAGACGCCATGGTTGGCAAGCAGATCAGGCAAGCAGATCGAAGGACCAGACAACTCACACGTCAGACGCTGCTGCCCATCTGCACTCTGGTTATTTTGGTCTGATATTTCTAGAACGCTATTCAACACCCCAAGTCGCCTCTTAGAACATCCACTGAGAAAGGGGCCACTTTTTATGGTATTATTTTATCAAATAATTATCAAAAATGGTTTAAACAGTTTCGCTCTTGACCGTAAATCGTTCAAATAGCCGCGCTACAAATATATGCGAAACATCACGATCCAATGGAATGTCGAAAACTCGTTTCTGTATTTTAGTTATTCCCAAAATAAAAAGCGTTAAATTTTTCAGATTTATTCACGACGGGTTAGAGAAAAATCTTGCTCTTCGACTAAATACTGACACCTAAATGAATGTATCCATCCGTTTCTCCACACTATACGAGCAAGAACTAACTAAACAGAAACAAAAGGGCCCGGCAGTGCGCTGTCGCCGTTGTTGAATTGCATTTTGTGAATTCAAAATGCCGTAAAGCAAAAAGTTAACGTGACATCATGTCTGTACGATTTAAAAATTACGTTTACCGTTCATTTGAAATGGAATTAAACGAAAAATTGATTCTTTGACATTGGACACGTATGTTATTCTCATGTATAGTCAGATTTTCTTTTCTATAGCTACGATAGTGGAGTGATTGTGTCTTCTTCTTCACGTCAAGAGAAGATACCCAGGTACATATGAGATTTTCAAAAAATTATGTACGATTTCACTTAGACATATAACGTTGGCTTAGCCATAAAGACGACGACAGGCTCGCCACCTGTCACGATGTCCCAAAAAAGCGTCTTCGGTGAAAGGTGGGTCGAAAGGACTTAATTGACTGGACCTCTGTCTACCCCTGTATTTGGTATGGCATTTAGAATTTTTTTTTAATTTCTAATAAACACTAGCGTTTCGTGACAGAAGATTGATCGAATGATATGAAGAAACAGGCGAAATAAACTCCGTTTCCTTTAATAAATATTTTTTTTTCTAAATATATTTTACTGTATACATAAGTATTCAACTGTGTATATTTTAAATACGTATGTTACAATAAACTGAAATGAAAAGTTTCTAACAAACTATTTTTATTTCCCGACGTTTCGGATGCTTCACAGCATCCGTGGTCACGGGCCGAAACGTCGGGAAGTAAAAATAGTTTGTTAAAAATTCGCGTAAATACAAGAAATCATTATGAAATGAAAAATTTTAAAATTGCTTGGGAGCGATCAACTGATTCACAGTAATTGACGTAACTCATTTAGTCCTTTAAGTCATTGTAATAAATCTTTTTAAAAGCTTTTGTTTAGTATTTTTAAGCCTATCGAAAGTCTATAACTTTATGATATGCTTAACCCTACCCAAACTTATATTTAAGTTAGATGTAGCTCCCCACCTGTCACGTTGTCCCGAAAATATCTTCAGTGGAAGGTGGGTCAAAGGGACTTAATTGTCTAGACTAGACCTTTGTCTACCCCTGTATTGGGAATGCTTGGAGATATTTATTTATTTGTTATAAGTTAGATATAACACACAGAAGAGCGTAATCAAACACATAACGTAAAGTAACGTAAAGTCATGTTAGATACACAAACACTTCTCTTATATTATTTTCTGTATAGCTCTTCTGTCAGTTACCATCGGATGACCTGATTTCTCGAGTACAAACATTGTCCAAAAGCTGCTGATTTGGGTAAACTAACTTTTAAATAACCTTGATTTATGATATTTCATCATTTGTTCTTAAACCTTTTCATTGGCAAAGAATCAACACGATGACATATAACCATTAATAGATAGAATTTTGGACAAAATGTCAGATGGTGAGCGGAGCTCCTCGTCGTTCTACACAATAAAAAAAATCAGGGAATCTTAAACTCTCTGATTTTTTTTGTTTCTATAATAGAAAAAGTATTTTTGTCTTCCGTGGACGGTGGGTCGAAAAGACTTAATTATCTAGACCTCTGTCTATCTCTGTATTGGAAATGGCGTGAAGATATTTCTAAAAAAACTGTTTCTATAAATCTTACTTGAGTGCAAAAATCTCTGAGAGAGGACTCGATGTGGAAGAATTAAGAAACTACTAAAAAAATTATCATTTACGAAAATTTCTCCGTTCATCATCTTTGAATAAAACACCATACGATGTACATAATAATTTTAAAAATAATGTAATTTTGACATGAATTTTAAATTAAAATAAAATTGACATATATCTTGCCTATTGGTTTCATGGGGAAATTTGCATGTTTATGAATTAAAAGTAAAGAAGTACTTCGGTGGTTTGTAAAATTTGCTAAACCGAACAGAAGCAACGTTCTAATCTCTGTCAAAGAATATGTCTGTGAAGGTGTTTGCCTACGATTTCGCCTTTACATTACACGTGTAGTAATGCTACTATAACTGTATGTTTTATCACCATAAGCATTTAATCTAGTATTTGGAGTAATCACGACTGTATTCGACCTTTGATTAATTTCGCAGTTCTATACATTAGCCTATGTCATATTATATAATGATATGGCCGCATGGTTATGGCGTAAGAATATCCCACCACGTTTCATTCCGTCGGTGTCGTAAGAGGCGACTAAGCCAAAAGCTTTTTAAATACTAAATAGGCCAATGGCGAGATAAACATTTTAAAAAATATTAAACATATTTCAGCAGACTTAGTGTGAAGGTGCTAGATGTCTACTACTGCGTTCGCCAATCCGCTTGCTAAAGGTATTAATTATGACAACTCCTCCCTTATTGAAGAGACGTTTGTTCTACAGTGGACTTTTATAGGCCCTTACAATGGTGATGATCATAATGAATTCATGTAATAAGGTTATTTCATATGATTTGCTAATATAAAGATGTTGTAAATAAATCAGTCTATGTCAATAAAGCTGTCCCTGTAATTCATCTTTTCTGAATGTATTTAGAACTTTTTTTTTTAAATCTATTTCTTCTTTACGGCCTATCAATAATCTACTACTGAACATACACTGACTCTCCCAAAGCTTTCCACAAAGAACCGTCTCCAGCCACCTGCTTCCATAGACTTCCCGCAACATTCGTCATTCCATCTCGTGGGGGGTCGTCCTACACTGAGTTTACCTTTTCGAGGTTGCCACCTGAGAACCTTTTTTCTCCAACGGTTATCAGTTCGTCGAGCTATGTGGCCGGCCCATTGCCACTTCAGCGTGCGGATCCTTACGGCTATGTGTTACCTTAGTTCTGCTGCGATGTCTTCGTAGAGGATTTTATGACGCAGAGAAACACCGAGCACGCCTTTAGCGACATCTCAGATCCATATGTCATCACTGGCAACACGCACTGGTTGTAAACTTTCGTTCTAAGACTTTGAGGTAAACTCGACGAGAAGATGTGGCGTAGTTTCCTGCCCAGTCGAGTTGCCCAGTGACTGACCTCTGGGTCAAAGTTGGACTTACTCAGTGTAACAATTTGTCTCAAGTAAACGTAGTCGTCGACAAATTCGAGTGTATTGTTCCCAACAACAACTGGCATTGGTCTGACATGGACATTAGACATTGTCTTCGTCTTGTCCATGTTCATCTTAAGACAACCCTGTTCGGAGACACTATTGAGGTCATTGAGCATGGTACTAAGCTCCTCTAGCGATCATGTCATCACGACTATGCGTAGGCACACCGAAGTTGAGTGATAAATTTCCTATTGATTTCGTGATGAATAAATCTATTTATTAAAATAAAATAAAATAAATATCTTCACGCAATTCCCAATACAGGGGTAGGTCTAGTCTAGACAATTAAGTCCCTTCGACCCGCCTTCCACCGAAGATATTTTCGGGACAACGTGATTGGTGGTGAGCCCGTCGCCGTCTTTATGTCCAAGCCAACTATATAATTCGTACGTAAGTTTTTTTTGAAAAACCCATTGGTACGAGCCTGCCACCTGGGGATCGAACTCGGGTCTAAAATCGGGTCTAAATAAAATAATTGTTTTATGACATGCAGTGGCAATTATTATAATTTAGCTACTCATCAATAGATGGCGCTACACGTAAAATCATGTTAAAAGGCGGAATGCCGAGTAACTGACATTCAAGTTTTTTTTTATTTATCTGCATTTGTTTTAACGAATGTACACAAGTTTCGCCTATTTCCACTGACTTAAGACCATGAAATTCATTTTATATCTGTTAATGTAGTTTGCATTTTTTAGCGAATAGATAAACTCTTTTTAATAAAAGTGAAAGATTTATAGTATATTACTATAGTATAATGTATTTTTAAAATTACTTTGGTTATTTATTAAAAATGTATTTAGTTAGAAGTTTTATAGTAACATTGTCTTGAATTCGATGAAAGTTAATTTCTAACTACTCTAACTAAGCTACAATGCTTTTGTCAAGTGGTGAACGACAACAGTAGAAAGGCGGGCCAGAGCCTGCGACGTCATGTTTCGCAGTCCGCACCCTAAACCATTAGGCTATCGCCGATTACATATGAGATGAGATGTAAAATATGATGAGTGTGTGAATAAATACTGCTTTACACTGTTTTACTCATACAAACGGTAAAGCTACTATATGTACGCACAGTTTCATAGTGGACATTAATAAGCAGAATACATTTAATGTTGCAACTAATTAATATTTAATAAAAACATAATTTAATGTTGCTAATAAAATATTATAAACTTTCGTCCCTTCGTTGCGTTGTCGCCAGTGCGTTAATTAAAGATGTGCGTTGGAAACAGACTGGTTTGCTCTTAGGTAGTTACATTCCTTTTTATTAATATCTAAAGTATGAGTGGTCAGTAATATGATGCAATATAAAAAAGAAAAAATATTTTAGGTTCATTTTTTTATACAAGAATAAATTACAGAAATAGGCTAATGTCATTACACCAGTGTTTTGTATTTAATGCTCATCTCATTCTGAATATTTTGTACTAATATCCGATTGTTTTCTTGATTGTCAACGTTTTATCTTAACAGTCTTCAAATACTACTCTAATTTTAACTCCTTAGTCGATGAAAACACCATTTTTCCGAAACATTCTATTTAGTACATCAATTAGTAAGATGTTATTATAAGACATTAGTTAATATACAACATAAGACATTACTTACTTCCAAAAAGACGACAAAGAAAAAGAAAAGTAATGGCGAGAAGAGGTCTATAAGTGAAAGTGGGAGACTTGAAGAGTAAAGTAACGAGGATATTGAAATATAGAACTTTTACTACAATCTCTAATTATACTCAAATGTCGTAACAATATCTATAGTACAAGCGCTGATGGGGTTGCCGTGACGCTGCAGTACTGGTATGCTCGCGAAGACGCTCCTGAATGACTTCACGGCTATCATAAGAATTCGGTCCGCCGCAGTTCTAGAGCGCCTGCGTGCAGCCTCCTGCAGAATCTAGAATGTATTTACTGATCTTTCGGCCTCGCCTTATGTATGCATGTGGGTGCAATTCAATATTACTAAAAAAATACTATAGATATAAAAATATAATAGCATTAAAATGATATAAAAATTACAATGGCAGTACAGGGTACAATTGTTATGGTACATATTATCACCATCTGTTATCTTAGTAATATAGCTACTTGTAACAAAATGAGCTTATCTTGTTAAATATAAAATGAGGTAATCTTTACCGCTCTTCCTCTTTAATCTTCAAGATTCAATAATAATAATATACTATCTTCACGCCATTCTTAATACAGGGGTAGACAGAGGTCTAGTCTAGACAATTAAGTCCCTTCGACCCACCTTCCACCGAAGACATATTTAGGGACAACGTGCTCTAAAGATTTTCACATCATGATGTATGTAGATAGTATTTTACTTTTCTTTATATAAGTCACGATAGCCGAGTGGAAGGGTGGTCGGAATTCCGAGTCCGATCCCTAGGTGGCAGTACCAATGGGTTTTTTCACAATCTATGTAAGATTCATATCGTTGGCTTGGACATAAAGACGGCGACGGGCTCACCACCTGTCAAGTTGTCCCGTAATATCTTCGGTGGAAGGTGGGTCGAAGGAACTTAATTGTATAGACTAATTGGGAATTGCGTGAAGATATTTATCTTTCATTTTATTTATTTTACTCATCAAGTAGGTACATTTTAAATTGTAATTACATAAACTCATCACACTAGCGTACGTTGCTAGTGATAGGGTTTTAGCGACGGAATAATGGCAAAGATAGTATCTTTGTGACATTTTGTATCTATAACATATATATATATATATATATATATATATATATATATATATATATATATATATATATTTATATATATATATATATATATATATATATATATATATATATATATATATATATATACATATATATATATATATATATATATATATATATATATATATATATATTCTACTAATATTTTCAAGTAATATATGTTGAGTTTTATTGGCGCTCATATTAAAATCTATAATAGGATTAGCTTTAAAATAAGCCTTAAATTGGTCATTCTTCTCGTGGATGTGTCAGAAGGGCTAAATTAGAAGTTAGTGGTAATGGCTACTGACACATGGTGGGATACCTGTCTCGAAAAATAATGAACTAATAAATTTGACTGTTGACGAGCAGCAAGGCAACAGTTTGAGGTGTTGAGCAGCGTGGGCTTTCATAGGTCATTAAGTAAGTATGTATATATTAATAATAATATAATATAAATAAATAAAAATAAATAAACATTTTCACGTAATTCCCAATACAGGGGGAGACAGAGGTCTAGTCTAGGCAGTTAAGTCCCTTTGACCCACCTTCCATCGAAGATATTTTCGGGACAACATGACAGGTGGTGAGCCCGTCGCCGACTTTATGTCCAAGCCAACGATATAATTTGTACATAAGTTTTTAGAAAAACCCATTGGCCAACGATGTAATTCGTGCATAAGTTTTTGAAAAACCCATTGGTACGAGCCTGCCACTTGAGGATCGAACTCGGGTCTCTTGACTCGAAATTCCGACCACACAACCACTCGGTTATCGTGAGTCGTAGAACCAATTTAGTAAACATTTTTATTTGAGCGAGTTTGATGTTAGCCATGCTGAACTTTCTGTTATTAAATTAATGAGAAATTTAAAAAATCAATTCCGTCTGTGTCAGTAATTTTTTTTATCTCTCATTATTTTAATTATTATTTTATGTTTGTAAGTATGTATATACTTTATTGCACGCCACTAAAACTAAAAAAATCTCATTAATCATTAAAAGAAAATAAGATTTTAGTAATAGAAAGCTACATTACTATACATATATATTTTGACAATTATAAGGACTTTAAACAAGCCTTAATGGTGTAAAAAAAACTTTTTTCAGCGACGGGCGCTTTAGCGCTCAAGTTGTCCCAAAATAAGATTCCGTGAAATGTGGGTTGAAAGGACTTACTATACAGACCTCTGACTACTACATTATTGGGAATGTGTGAAGAGAGAAATTAAAAACTTTCATAATAATTATTTAATACCAGCTGGGTCTTGGGGTAACGCGAAATCATAATTATTTTTCTAACACAACAGCTGACTTACATTCTTCTATTCGGGAACAGTAAATCCCTGTATATCTCCTTCAAATTCATTCAAAAATATTTTACTTCTGCTTACATTGATCTTAAGATTCATGAATAGGGTGGCTCCATAAGAAGAGACATCATGCGTTTCAGCTTCGTTTGATAAGTGAAGTAACTGGAGCCCTCGTCCCTGCTTCCCCCCTTTTACAGATTTCAACTGATGTATGTGTATTAATATTACATCTGGAATTAAAATGAAGTGTTAATAAAATATTTCTAATTAATAATCAAAACCTATAAAACATTTATTTAAAAATATCGACAAGGTGCGAGATATCGTCTTCAATTTTCTCCAAATGTTTCATAAATAATCATAATTGTTAATAATTTTATAATTATCGAATTTTTAACCACGAATATTTACGCAGTATAATTAAGTAATTAAACGAAAGTTATTGCTTATTTTATATTAAAGAATATAGTAAAAATAATATCAGATTTGTTATTAAATACACATACATATAGTACAAACAAGCCTTTGAAATCATTTTTGTTTTTAAGATAAGTGGTTTACTCAATTTCTTAAATTTCAATTCTCCATGTAATTTCGTTGAGAGACCTATTTAATTAAAATGGTTTATAGTAAAAATGCTGGTTTGTTCACCATCTTGAAAATTCAAAACAACATATTCTCGATTTCTGAAATTTTTTATACTATGTTAAATTCAAATGGTTATCATTATGGTTAATCTAAGAACAAAATTTTCTTTTTGAAAACAACATCAAACTACTCTAAAGATTTTTAATTTCCTTCTACGGCAACTTGTTTTTGGGTATTATTATTTTACACATTTTAGGGAGAAGGGCGCTAAAATATTTTTCAATTAACGTAATCAACTGCAGGCCGTTTAATAAGAAAATAGAGATACAGGACTCTTTCATAGAGAGGATTTGCCATAATCGCCATGCCTGGTAAGCGGATCGACAATAGCAGAAGCCGTCGTCTCGCACCACTTTGTTGCGCGTCCCTGATTAGCTTTTTTATCTTTTGAAATTATACGTTGACAGTTACATTATAAAAAAAATCATTACCACTAAGTTTCTATATTATGAATCACAACAAACTTATCTTATAGATAAATGTAATAATAGTAAATGTTACGATAGCCGATTGGAAGGGTGGTCGGAATTTCGAGTTGAGAGACCCGAGTTCGATCCCCAGGTGGCAGGCTCGTACCAATGGGTTTTTTCAAAACCTATGTACGATTCAGATCGTTGACTTGGACACCCTGTCACGAAATATCTTCGGCGGAAGGTGGGTCGAAGGGACTTAATTGACCTCTGTGCACCCTTGTATTGGGAATGGCGTGAAGATATTTATAATAAATGTACTAGTACGTTTATGAGGTAAGGGGCCAATTAATTAAAACTAGGCCTTCTATTCCTAGTCCCTGTTAGTATCCACCGTGAAGATTTTATGTTTTTGCGCGGCGAATCAAAAGAAATCGCAGCGGCTAGTGGCTTTGATGTCATCGATTAACAAACAGACGGGAAACCGGGCAGCGTTCAAATGTACCTACTGGTTAAATGAAAAACTGTTACAAAGATAATTATTTAATTATCAATCGTATACACCTGCTGTCTCTGTTATAATAATTCCCATTGACACTTTTCTCACTTTAATATGTCCCGCGCAATCGACAACCTTTTGGAATGAAATGAAAGATCATCATCCTGTCTTTTAATAATGATCAAAGCTTACACGTAAAAATAAACTGTTAAAAATATAAGAGTTCGTAGTTATCATTGTGTGGTATCTTTGGTGGTGACAGTCGATTAAGAGAATCATCGTGAAAAATGCAAAGCAGGATTCGTAGATTTTCATTCAAAATATAGACCAATTGCAGGGAAAATGTCTCTTTCATTCTTTTTCAACGCTAGCTTGTTCTCTGTCTACCTCAACGATGTTGACTGGATGACAATTTTGGCTTCTCAATCAGGGTGCCGGGATACGTGGCTTTTAAAATACAAGAATAAAGTTTAGCATATTTGTAACGGATAGCAACGACTTTGGTGTCAGTTTGGTTTGTAGAGGCAGATGATTATGTCAGACCATCTTAAGGGCGAAGAGTATTTTTTTTAGAAAGGGGAGGTAAATGAGCAGGTGGCTCACGTGATAGTAAGTGATTACCGCCGCCCATGAACACCCGCAATACCAGATGCGTTGTCTCCCTTAAAGTGCCCCCCCCCCCAGAATTGAAGGAGGGGGGGGGGCACCGGTTACCTGCACTCACCAGGCGAAACGCAGAAGTTTGTTAGACTTCTACTTTACGCCGGTATTCTGTGAGGTCGTGGTACTTCCCCGTTCGAGTCGGCCCATTCATGCAACAAAAGCTGATGCGTGGCTCTACCACTGATATATATCCAGTAGTACATTTTACTTAAAGATAGAAGAAGATTATAGAAGTAGTATGTCTATTTATTTAGTTGATTAACTTTTAACTAATAATTGACAATAGGATTATTCATCTGCGAGTATTGGACTAATCTTATACAGATCTGCGTTCCAAGAATTGATTGATTTTTTATGTAACGTTTGAAGACTGTACAGGAATAACCCAAACAGTTAATAAGTGACGACGTTCTCGTCCTCGCAAGCCTTTGCACGAATGTCAACTGATCAAATACAAATAACATATATTATTCAACATGCAAAGAACAATAACATATCAAAAAATCAAAACCTTATTCTATACCAATTTATATACCAAGCGTCGTATCGTCGACGGAGTAATCTTTGCCCCTCGTTTTCCAGATATGCGCGCCGTGCTATGTCCGCGCAGGTTTTTGTCTTCCATTCCCTTCTTGCATGCACCTCTCTCGCTCTGACCAGACGCACCGCTCCCCGGGTTTTTGCCCGGGCCGCGCCTGTGCGGTTTCCAGGACAAGGAATCACTGACCGGGACAGTTCGAAGTCTTCGCTTCTATAAATACAAACAATTGTTACTTTTACCTCTTTATTTATCATCGTTTTTGTGCTTTAAACTGAATCTTATCGGTATGAATTGTTCAAATCATAATCTAACAGAAAATACACAATAATGTATAAAAAGGAAACTTATGAAATTGTCTACACCTCTGACTACCACATTATTGGGAAAGAAAGATGACAAGATAACCTAGAGAACTGAGAAATCAAATACATTATTCTTAAATTTATTAACGTGGAAAACTATAATAGTTTATAAGTACTTAAATAAGTAAATTAATAAGTAATAATTAAACATTCAAATGCCGATTTTTGCCAAAACACATAGACATAGATTTATTTATTCTCATTGTAATTTACTATATTTTTATTTATTCTCAGTGTACTTACGCAAGAGTATTTGCCAGAATTAACACCAATACCTTGTGGATTGGCGGTCCCAGCACCAAACACCTGCTACTTAAGCAGTGCCTACGGTCCTCTTAATTTTGGTCGGTTATTTTTCGCCATTGTTATCCTGCCATATTTTGGAGCTACTCGTATGTTATCGTAGTTTAAAAGGTTTTCCTTAATCGCCTCTTACGTCACCAACGTATGAATAGGGGGTGATATATTCTTACGTTTATTCCACACGGTAGAATTTTAGGAGATTAAAAAGCATTGGTTTGTTACAAAAGTGTGCATTATGTTGTTACAGTATGTTACATTTCATTAAAATTTATAGCCTGGTTTTTGTTACAACAAAAGGCAGTCTATAAATATTAATGAAATGCTTTTTCATTTCCTGTAATCTATTGTTTTTCGTCCTCAGATTTTATTTATTTTTCATTTTGTGACATTATAATATTTAAATATTAATAATATTTACATAGGCAGTTAAATAAGAAATTAAAAGATTTACATATGTTTTAAATGTGACATGTGAAACAAATTTAAACTTTAAATAGGTACATAATATATTTTAAATTTGACGACCTCCGTGCACAAGTGGCGTTCACACCGGTTTCCATGGTATCGCCAGCTCTGCGGTGCCGGATTCGATTCCCGATCGGGTCAGTGTAGCAAAACACTCTTTCTACATTTTCTCGGGTCTAGGTATTTGTGGTGCTGATTCCATAAAAAAGTATTTTAGCTACTTTCTTTGGGATCAGAGCAATGTATGTGATGTTGTGCCTATCTTTCCATGTTTTTATTACTATTATAAAAAAAATGTTTTATGAATTGTCACCAGTTGAGCTGTGAGTCGCTTCTTATTTGCGACAGCATCAGGCAGTGCGATCGCCAATCCAAGGGCCAAGCACGGCGATTGTCTTTTGGATTGGAATAATTTACTAGGGATGCTATTATGGATTTTACAAGCCGCTATGTTTGTATGTATGTGTATGTACAAAGCAAAGCTAACCTTTTGTTTTAAAAAATATCTTCATGCCATTCCCAATGGTGAGGTAGACTGAGGTCTAGAAAATTAGGTTCCTTTCACCCACCTTTCGCCGAAGACATTTCTTTGCGACAAAATGAAAGGTGTAAAGTAAGTTGCCGTGTTTAAATATAAATCGTACATAAGATTTGAAAAAACCCATCGTTACGTAGTCGACTAACTAGAGATTGAACACGGGTCACTTGACTCGAAATCTGATGACCCAACCACTCGGTCATCGTGACTACTTTTGATTTTTAACTGACGAAAAACTCGGAGGATTTTTTTATTTCTATTCTCAATACAAATGATCATGTCAAATATACATGAATTATAATTCACGTGCAAGTATCTTTTTTACTAGGGTCATATTAAGTGTCCTGGTACTAATTCTAACAATATGGTTATCATGATTCTAACTGGCAAAAAGTAAATACTGTTCCCACAAAAAATACTTTTAAATATATATAAAGGAAGCATTTAACATATTTAATAAATATTTAATAAATCTTCGTAAATCGAGCGATGCTTGGAGGCTTGAATAGATTCATTTTTTATCGGAACTTCACGTCTTGTGAAGGAAATAGTTGCATTGTAAATGTGTTAGATTTTTTTCTAAAACTGATAAATCAAACTTTGAAAATAGTGATGTACCTTAATTCATCATTCGATGAAGATTTGCTGACAGTTATTTTGGCTTTGTAGTATTTGCGTAGCAGTTTACCACTTCCTATCGTCTCGTGGGCATCGTAAGAGGTCCCGAAATTGCTATTGGGTACCGACTGATGGCGAGATAATCATCTCTAAAAATACCAGATCGAAAATCAGAGCGGAATCAGAAATATTCGTTCGTCTGTATTCGATTGTTTAATAGCTTACCAAGCGTATGTATGCTGAATCAAGCAAATATGGTGAATCCTCCTTGCGGGAGAGGACTATGTCCAGCAGTGGACTTCTCAAAGCTACACTCATATAACATAACATTAAAAAAAATTACCCATCCAAGAATCGCCTAAATTGCCTATAGAATTTAATATAAAAAAGCTTATAGTTAATTTACATTTTTAATACCAGATGAAAGGATAAAACTTCCTCCATGTACTTTTTACCACATGATTACTCTTGCCCCTCTCCCCTTCCCAGTGTGACGTCACGGCACGTGCCCTTTCCGCTCGGATACATCCTTTGACAGTTTGATTTGATTAGAGCATTGTGGCGAATTACGAAGGAACGTAGAGGACAAAAGACTGACGGGGCATGCTTTGATTGTTGTAGTCGTTTCGGGACTGCGTCGTTTGTTGGCTATCGTCTTAATATTTAAAGAAATATAAAAAATTTTGAATACGTATACTGTTTCTACGACCTTCGTGGTCGAGGAGTAATCAAGGTGTCGCTATGAGATGATGTTGAGATGGGAACAGTTCTGGATGTTTGTGGTACATTCGTTGTTACAGATTCCATAACACAAATGTTACTTTGTGTTTGTAATAAATAGAAATTTTAAACTAAATTTGCACAGATACAAATATATAAGTTATTTATAGCAAAATAGAAATGCTATTAAATTTTATTTATTTATTTATTTATTTAGGTTCACCGACAAGGATTACATCGTAGCAATTAACACCAAACTTAAGTATTAAAGATTTTAGGTAAATGTATCCTTAATTATTACTTTTTTATTTTAAAAAAAATAAAAAAGTTTTCTAGGTTTAGTAATTTCATAATATTCTATGATGCTGTTTGTTGCGCTTAGGAAAGTCTTGAAAATTTCAATAGATATGCTGGGTTCATATCTCTCATAAATACCAGACCAAAATTTAGCAGACCGGTACTAGGTAGCAGCGTTTAAACTGCGAGGTGGTGCATATTAAGTTCGCCTATCCGCTTGCCAAGCTTGGCGATTATATCAAATCCTTCTTATGAGTCTGAAAGTCCTTAACAGACTATGTAAGTCTTTTGCAGGACTTTCATAGACTGTTCCCGAACTATGAAAGGCCTCCGTTTAAGTCATAAAAGTAAGTAGTTTTAAATAATAGACGTTATTTATGACTTCAATGGGAAGAAAAGGATTCAGATCATTATGCCCGAGACTTTACACAACTAATCATATATTATAAGGGAGTAGTATGTCTTTAGTATGGCTTTAGTTCTAGAATTCCGGTGATGTGGTTATCACCGGAATTCTAGAACAATCCGTCGGCTCGCCTCAAAGTATGTGAACTTTGTCAAAGTGGAATATGAGCTCTCACTTGAGCTTATTTCCAAATACGTCCTCGATACTTTACATGGATCATCGTCTAACAATGACGATTTGGATTCGAATTAAAAGAATATTAGAAGATTCTATTTGCAAGTAACAGCAGCATGTGACTTTTTTCAAGTTTTTTTAACTCTCATGTTTTACATAGTCATACTTTATTTATACATATATAATACATTAAGACGGCGACGGGCTCACCACCTGTCACGTTGTCCCGAAAATATCTTCGGTGGAATGTGAGTCGAAGAGAATTCATTGTCTAGTCTAGACCTCTGTCTACCCCTGTATTGGGAATTGCGTGAAGATATTTATTTACATTTTTATATTACATATTATATTTGTATGTACATGGTTTGTTTATTTACAGTTTGTTCTAAATTAGTACCTTTATTTTTTTATTGATGCACCAGCTACTATATTTAGCCACGCCACGGGTTGACGGGCAGTGACTGCCAATAGGCATTAAGTCTGCCCTTTGCTATTTTATTTTTAAGGTGAAACAATAAAGTTTTTAAATAAATAAATAACTAAATAAATAAATAACTGAGTGTGTTCTAGAACTGAACTGACAATAATAAATATAAATATCTTCACGCCATACTGAGTTAGACAATTAAGAGAGACGTCTAGACAATTAAGTCCTTTCGACCCACTTTTTAGCGAAGACATTTTTAGGACAACGTGACAGGTGGTGAGCCGGTAGACGTCTTTATGTCGAAACCAACGATACAAATCGTAAATATGGGGTTTTTCACCCTTTAGTACGAGCCTTCTATTTGGGGATCTCAATACAGGGGTAGACAGAGGTCTAGACAATTAAGTCTTTTCCTCAGAAAACATTTTTAGGACAATGTGACAGTTGGTGAGCGGCGCCGGTGCCGCCTTTATGTTTTTAATTAGTTATTTTTGCTTGTTTTAATATTTAATAGTAACGATAGCCGAGTGGTTGTGTGGTAGGAATTTCGAGTCAATAGACCCGATTTCGATCCCCAATTGCTCGTACCAACGTTCGAATTATATCGTTGGCTTGGACATTAAGACGGCGACGAGCTCACCACCTGTCACGTTGTCCCGAAAATATCTTTGGTGGAATGTGGGTGGAAGGGACTTAATTGTCTAGACTAGACCACTGTCTACCCCTGTATTGGGAATTGCGTGAAGATATTTATTTATTTATTTATGGATATATAAGTCTCCAAGAAACAAGAATCGTATAAAATAATACGAAACCATAGACACGCCACGCCGCACACACGTGCGTGTGTGTGTTTGAAAAACCCATTGGTACTAGCCTGCCACCACGAACTCGGGTCTCTCCACTCGAATTCCGACTATCGTGACTTTACTTATAGATCCGATTTAATTTATATATTTCATCTCTATTGCAAATGTTGTTAACAATTGAAATTTTATTATCTTGAAATTATAACTATTCAAATTGAGATTTGATACACGAAGTATCGAAATCATTGTGTCTTCTTTCATGATTAATTTTAATCTCATTGTAAAAAAAGCTTTTAACAATTATCCCTTAAAGAGACGATGATTGCGAACGGACGCTTCTGAATCTATTACAATATGTTTCCCATCTATTCGATTGGAATAATCCACGGGGGAGACACGTGACCTTTTTACACGAGTTGCAAATGGAATTGCAATGATCCCGTGAAGGCAGGGGGCATCGTTAGTAGAGTTTGATAAAGATTGCTAATTTTTACCACAAAAATTAATCATCATGATCAATGAGGAAGGTTTGCTTTAATCGCCACGTTTGACAACCTCACCAGTCATCGTACAATACACCGTGCAACTTATACGTTGCTGCCAGTCACCGAACAACTGAATTTCTGGTCTGGTATTTTTTGAGATGGTTATCCCACCATACGTCCATGGCCAATTCTTACGAAGCCCACATAATGGATGCTTCTTCTTTACAGCTTATCACAAGTCCGCTGTTGAACATACCCCACCACCAACGCTTTCCACGACGAAAGATCCTCAACCACCTGCATCCATCGACTTCCTGAAAAATTTTGCAAGTCGTCACTCTATCTCGTGGGGGGTCGTCCAGCACTGCGTTTGCCTATACAACAAGGATAAGAGTTGATTAATTCCTACGCTTTACCCTATACCTTCCTATCACACGCCCAAGATACTCATGACTTAAAATTTACTAATCAATTACTATAACCATTGTAGTTAGCAAGATTCTTTTCAAGCCGTACCCTAAGTGCAAAATACAATAAGGGATAATCGCGCATCGCCACGGGGTGCAGTCAAATCTGTCCAAATATTATGTTAGAAGGGGTGTGATACTTGTGCAATCATTAGGCGCTTTTGTAGTGTACACCGATGTGTGAATGTAGCTAATTAATTTTGAATGGATGAGGCATTTTTGGAAGCGTCTGGGTCCGTTCCATATTCTTTTCTTCTACTTCTTACAATTCTGCCACTAGCTAAATTGCTGTGTAACAACTGTTAACTAAAAAAAAAATATATTCACGCAATTCCCTATACAGGGGTAGACAGAGGTCTAGTCTAGACAATTAAGTCCCTTCGACCCACCTTCCACCGAAGATATTTTCGGGACAACGTGACAGGTAGTGAGCCCGTCGCCGCCTTTATGTCTAAGCCAACGATGAAATTCGTACATAAGTTTTTGAAAAACTCATTGGTACTGCCACCTGGGGATCGAACTCGGGTCTCTCGACTCGAAATTCGGACCACCCAACAACTCGGCTATCGTGACTTTATCGTGACTGTTAACTAAATAATATAAATGTTATTCTTTTATTGTTTTACACAATATATTACGTTAATAAGTAAATATTAAAAAAAGTGTTATAGAATTTCATTGTTCTATTATTGGGAGAGAGTTTATCAGGGTGCGTTTTACAAATTTGTTTGTTCGAGAGACCACATTCTCCACTCTCTTATAAAAAATAAATGTTTTAGACGCATTCTCAACATAGTTTAATTCTAAATAATATATGTATAATCCATTGCCATTCTAGCTTGCTAATTCTATCATACTGTTGATTGACACTATACACTTATCACTCTATGGTGTTACAATATATTCTTAAGTAGAAAAAAATCTAAACAAATTAATTTATTCCTAATGAGGAGGAGGCTTTGTAACGTTTTGTCTTTCTGTCCTTTAAATTTAAACAATAAAAATTTAATTTATTAAATGTAGCTTACCACATCCTTCTTTTCTAAAATCGATGGTGAAACCTCATTGTGTAATAGGCTTAAATTAACATATAACTGGATCTCGTGAGACCGTTTAGTTTTGTATTAGGTTCATAATCGCAAATAACATGTTTATCTATGATCTATATTTTTATTTATTTATTTTCGTTAATATTTTGTTTTCTGTTCTGTTCTGTGTTCTACACATGTTTATGTGGAGATATTGAAGATGGAAATGTTAAATAAGACGAGGGGATGCTTTAACATTTTAAGTTGTTTAGTTAAATGTCATCAACATCATTATCATTTTCTGTTTTACAGTCAAGTCATAAATCTTATAGTGATGCCGGAAAATGTACGATTTATGTGGACCGTCTTGTGAGATTCATGCATTTCCCAATGCAGGGTTAGCTAGTACTTTCCTTCCCAACATTTTACCAGAGCTTCTTTTCAATAAAAACAAGTTTTTGCTTGACAGATTTGTTGCATTGTGAGTCCTTTAGTCGCCACTTACGACTCCTTATTAGGTGGTATATTCTCACATCGATACCACCTGATGCGATGTACATATAATAAAAGATTATTATGACATTTTTTACGTGAAAAGTAAAATTTTAAGAAAAGTTAAGTTACGTAAGATAACCTAAAAATAATCGATCACTTTTCATGATACCCACATGGAATAAAATATTCACCAAACATCTAAATACGCCTACTACAATAGCACATATTGGGGGTATGTAGTATCCCGGAATATAAAATCAAGTAATATTCCTAATTGGGTTTTAAATTACATGTCAAAAATAATTACGAACCTATGTCATTCATCAATTACAAATTGTAATTAGACGATTTAATTTTCAAATTGTTCTCACTAATTTATGTCGCGTGTTCCATTCTCTATGTATGATAATTTTGAATTTACTTTAAATATAATAGACCACATTATGTTATTTAGTTTCTCAATGAATAATGACTGTAATAGTCCTTCAAAACCAGTTTTTTTATTTATTTTTCTACAATATTAAGGTAGACAGAAGTGTTGAAAATTAAGTCCTTTCGAACCATATGGCCTAGTGGCCATTTAAGTGCCCAAGCAAACGGTACAATATACTTACATAAATACATATTTTACACACAAAATTGTCACATATGCATAAATACATATCTGAATCGAGCACAAACATTAATATCCTATACACAAATATTTATTCTTAGCGGGGTTTGAACCAGCAACCCATAGTTTTCAAGGTAGGGTTAGAATTTCAATATTTTAGTCTAAATGAAGAAAGTAGTGGTACATTCTTACTCAGGAACCATACGGCTACGTTATATACATGTATCAAATTGAAATAAAAAAAAAACTGAAATCGCCGCAACTACAAATTCTTGGAATGAGACAATAATTGAAGTCGATTTTCTTTTTTGTTATCGGTCTTGTTTATGTTAATCGTGTAGCTCATCCATTGTTACATATTCATAGATGATTAATTGCGCTCAGAAGCAAATAGCGTTACTAAAGTATCTATGTATTGTGTGCACGTTCTTTATTGTCGATGTGTTGGTTAGGTGTTTCAACACTATCGATGTTGTTATCATCAACCGTTTCCACGGAAAACAAGACAGAGACGCCATCTAATCGTTAGCGGCTTTTTCGCTTTATTTTTTTTTTTACTTTTTTTTATAACAAAAATGACACGTACGTCGCCGAGACGGTTCGTTCGGAAATCCGAAATTATACGTTCTCTGTCCACAGGCCATCTATAATTTGGCGCTATAATTCGTCCGAACTCACTTTTTGTTTGTTTGTAGACGCATAATTACGTTGTGTTCGAAGGGTCGTTGTCGTTTTATGAATCTTTCCGGTACTTTTTTTTTTAGATTTCCAAATTTAAAAAATTGTTTCCGACTGTCGAGTTTGTCATTAACTTTAGCTTAATCCATAGTGTAATTCTCCTACACTTTTACATGTTATCTTCAAGTGTTTCTTTGCTGTTATTTTTATGCAAAGCAATTTTTTCAGGGAAAATTTTTTTAAACACAATAAAAATTATTATTCAAACTAGGTATAACGCTCGTAGGTATAAGGTATTTCATTGACAATGTCAGTTTTTGATTGCATTAAACTTATTTCAATGTTTACTGTATCATTTTCTACAATTTTTCTTAATCCTACACCTTGTAGTTGTAACTATCGATCCTTGGATGTTTGTTACTCTTTATATACTGTTATTTGCTACTCTTTATAATAATCTGAATTTTTATTCTAAAAAATTTACGGTTGGTGTTAGAGAGATCTAAAACATGATTTTATTAATGATTTTCGGATTTAGAGTCCGAATTAGAGGCGTAGGCTATTTTAACTCCAAACTAAGGGATCGCACGTGAATTTCTGGCGGAACTAGTATAATTTTATAAATGTGTAAGTTTACATACGTAACGGTTTGTTAAAGACCACTGCAGGACATAGGCCTCTCCTAAAGGGAGGATTTGCCATAATCGCCAAGCTTGCCAGGCGGACTGACGATTGCAGTACCAGACCACTCACACCTCAGACGCTGCTGCTCATCTTCGGTCTGATTATTTTGGTCTGACATTTTTAGGGATGATTATCCCTAAAAATGTCCATCTATCGGTTGCCATTAGGATATTCTAGGCTCTTTCGTTTAGTCGCCTCTTACGACACCCACGGGAAGAAAGGGAGTAGCAACATTGTTACAGCGTTACCAAACGGTAAGTGTGTAAGTTTAGATGTTTGTTAATGAGTCAGTACAAAACGGCTAAATAAATTCAATTAAAAAGGAAAGTGTATGGTTTCTGAGCGAAAAATATGAAGCATGTTTTTGTTTTACGGAATTAGATTTCCAGAAAAAGATGTAACTAGCTTTTTATTTCTAGAAAATGAAGGGCTCCACGATAAATTAGATATGGTTCTTGCATGTGCATGTGTTAGACAAGATTACACCATCAACTTATCACAGTTCAGCATATAACATATTTAATACTTAATTTGCATTTTGAATCACGATAGCCGAGTGGTTGGGTGATCGGAATTCGAGTGAAGAGTTCAATCCCCAGGTTACAATGGATTAAAAAAAAAACTGAAATCGCCGCAACTACAAATTCTTGGAATGAGACAATAATTGAAGTCGATTTTCTTTTTTGTTATCGGTCTTGTTTATGTTAATCGTGTAGCTCATCCATTGTTACATATTCATAGATGATTAATTGCGCTCAGAAGCAAATAGCGTTACTAAAGTATCTATGTATTGTGTGCACGTTCTTTATTGTCGATGTGTTGGTTAGGTGTTTCAACACTATCGATGTTGTTATCATCAACCGTTTCCACGGAAAACAAGACAGAGACGCCATCTAATCGTTAGCGGCTTTTTCGCTTTATTTTTTTTTTTTTTACTTTTTTTTATAACAAAAATGACACGTACGTCGCCGAGACGGTTCGTTCGGAAATCCGAAATTATACGTTCTCTGTCCACAGGCCATCTATAATTTGGCGCTATAATTCGTCCGAACTCACTTTTTGTTTGTTTGTAGACGCATAATTACGTTGTGTTCGAAGGGTCGTTGTCGTTTTATGAATCTTTCCGGTACTTTTTTTTTTAGATTTCCAAATTTAAAAAATTGTTTCCGACTGTCGAGTTTGTCATTAACTTTAGCTTAATCCATAGTGTAATTCTCCTACACTTTTACATGTTATCTTCAAGTGTTTCTTTGCTGTTATTTTTATGCAAAGCAATTTTTTCAGGGAAAATTTTTTTAAACACAATAAAAATTATTATTCAAACTAGGTATAACGCTCGTAGGTATAAGGTATTTCATTGACAATGTCAGTTTTTGATTGCATTAAACTTATTTCAATGTTTACTGTATCATTTTCTACAATTTTTCTTAATCCTACACCTTGTAGTTGTAACTATCGATCCTTGGATGTTTGTTACTCTTTATATACTGTTATTTGCTACTCTTTATAATAATCTGAATTTTTATTCTAAAAAATTTACGGTTGGTGTTAGAGAGATCTAAAACATGATTTTATTAATGATTTTCGGATTTAGAGTCCGAATTAGAGGCGTAGGCTATTTTAACTCCAAACTAAGGGATCGCACGTGAATTTCTGGCGGAACTAGTATAATTTTATAAATGTGTAAGTTTACATACGTAACGGTTTGTTAAAGACCACTGCAGGACATAGGCCTCTCCTAAAGGGAGGATTTGCCATAATCGCCAAGCTTGCCAGGCGGACTGACGATTGCAGTACCAGACCACTCACACCTCAGACGCTGCTGCTCATCTTCGGTCTGATTATTTTGGTCTGACACTTTTAGGGATGATTATCCCTAAAAATGTCCATCTATCGGTTGCCATTAGGATATTCTAGGCTCTTTCGTTTAGTCGCCTCTTACGACACCCACGGGAAGAAAGGGAGTAGCAACATTGTTACAGCGTTACCAAACGGTAAGTGTGTAAGTTTAGATGTTTGTTAATGAGTCAGTACAAAACGGCTAAATAAATTCAATTAAAAAGGAAAGTGTATGGTTTCTGAGCGAAAAATATGAAGCATGTTTTTGTTTTACGGAATTAGATTTCCAGAAAAAGATGTAACTAGCTTTTTATTTCTAGAAAATGAAGGGCTCCACGATAAATTAGATATGGTTCTTGCATGTGCATGTGTTAGACAAGATTACACCATCAACTTATCACAGTTCAGCATATAACATATTTAATACTTAATTTGCATTTTGAATCACGATAGCCGAGTTGTTGGGTGGTCGGAATTTCGAGTCGAGAGAACCGAGTTCGATCCCCAGGTGGTAGTGCCAATGAGTTTTTCAAAAAACTTATGTACGAATTTCATCGTTGGCTTGGACATACAGACGGCGACGGGCTCACCACCCGTCACGTTGTCCCGAAAATATCTTCGGTGGAAGGTGGGTCAAAGGGACTTAATTGTCTGGGCTTGACCTCTGTCTACCCCTGTATTGGGAATTGCGTGAAGATATTTATATTTATTTATTTATTTATAACAATATATTTCTTTTTTATAATTTTAAAACTCGTCTATAAATATTCATAATACATTTTTCCAAAACAAAATAAACTACTTTAGATATTCCTTTTTTATTAACTAACCTAAATATTATAATTTTTCGGTAACAGTTTTCCTACGTCAATATCTATTATTAAAAATAGTTCACTCAATGACCTAACGCAAGATGTCGCCGGACATAAATTGCTTACAAACCGCAATGTTCATTCAACTAGACCGACAGATGGATCGATCCATCTTATTGTTTTATTATTCCGTACTTCTTCCAAGAATTAAAGTTCAATGCGTGAAAGAGAGGCCGCTATATTCATTAAAGAAAGACCGAGATAAATTCAGATTTTTTCGCTGTAATAGTAGGGATGGCTGTATTTTAATTTTTGTCGATAATTCTTGCGGTTTGTAAACACCGATAAGGTCAGATACATTCCTAATAGTTGTACGTGCATCGAAATCGAAATGCTGGATAATTTGAAATTCGAATGCTTGTAATTATTTCCCGAAATGGCTAAACTGCAATTAAGGGAAATACCATCCCATTTCTTTGATACTACTGAGTATTACAGCCTTTTTTTTTAGTTTGTCAAAGTGAATAAAACTTGATTTAGGAGTGAAGAACGTAAAATAATGGCGTAGAAAAAGACCGTTGCCGGATATTGCCCTCTCTCATAAGGAAAGAATTGCGATAATCGCCACGTCGGGCAAGCTAATTGGCGATCGCATTACACACCGTACGTATACCTTGCGTCTTAGACACTGCAGGCTTTAAGGTTTGCTTAATTTTTATCTAGTATTTTTAGTGATGTTTCCCCGCCGGTAGTATAGTTGGCCAGTGATAATGAAGTATTTTCCTTTAGTCACCTCTAGCGACACGCACGACATGAATGGCGATATTATATTCTTATGCCGTATTTGTACGACAATATATATATATATATATATATATATAAATTGTACCTATTCTAATCCTTACTAAGAATGGAATAAGTATATTTTTAATTAATTAGATATTTTTAACTAATTACCTATCGAGTTTCACCAAGAGAGTACAAGCATAAGCTGTGTTGTGTTGTTTTATTTAAAAAATAAAATATTGTAAATATGTGTTATTTAAATACAACAATATATTACTATTATATATACTCGTAATATGTATATTTTTGTTGATTTTTAGAAACTATGCCATGCTGAGGTTTGAAACGAATCATCTGATACATATGGGATTTTAACCATAGACCTCCGTTGTACCATGGCGACTATTTTGTATAGATATTATTATATTTTGATGTTTTTATTGCTGTAAAGTTATAAACAGTCTTCAGGTGTGGCGCGATGGCTCGTAAGTCAGGGCACGCCACGAAACAGCGGATGGCGCGGTTTTAAATCACGACCGTGTCATTTAGTGTACTAAATATATAAATAAACAAAGATAAGTCACGATAGCCGAGTTGTTGGGTGGTCGGAATTTCGAGTCGAGAGAACCGAGTTCGATCCCCAGGTGGTAGTGCCAATGAGTTTTTCAAAAAACTTATGTACGAATTTCATCGTTGGCTTGGACATACAGACGGCGACGGGCTCACCACCCGTCACGTTGTCCCGAAAATATCTTCGGTGGAAGGTGGGTCAAAGGGACTTAATTGTCTGGGCTTGACCTCTGTCTACCCCTGTATTGGGAATTGCGTGAAGATATTTATATTTATTTATTTATTTATAACAATATATTTCTTTTTTATAATTTTAAAACTCGTCTATAAATATTCATAATACATTTTTCCAAAACAAAATAAACTACTTTAGATATTCCTTTTTTATTAACTAACCTAAATATTATAATTTTTCGGTAACAGTTTTCCTACGTCAATATCTATTATTAAAAATAGTTCACTCAATGACCTAACGCAAGATGTCGCCGGACATAAATTGCTTACAAACCGCAATGTTCATTCAACTAGACCGACAGATGGATCGATCCATCTTATTGTTTTATTATTCCGTACTTCTTCCAAGAATTAAAGTTCAATGCGTGAAAGAGAGGCCGCTATATTCATTAAAGAAAGACCGAGATAAATTCAGATTTTTTTCGCTGTAATAGTAGGGATGGCTGTATTTTAATTTTTGTCGATAATTCTTGCGGTTTGTAAACACCGATAAGGTCAGATACATTCCTAATAGTTGTACGTGCATCGAAATCGAAATGCTGGATAATTTGAAATTCGAATGCTTGTAATTATTTCCCGAAATGGCTAAACTGCAATTAAGGGAAATACCATCCCATTTCTTTGATACTACTGAGTATTACAGCCTTTTTTTTTAGTTTGTCAAAGTGAATAAAACTTGATTTAGGAGTGAAGAACGTAAAATAATGGCGTAGAAAAAGACCGTTGCCGGATATTGCCCTCTCTCATAAGGAAAGAATTGCGATAATCGCCACGTCGGGCAAGCTAATTGGCGATCGCATTACACACCGTACGTATACCTTGCGTCTTAGACACTGCAGGCTTTAAGGTTTGCTTAATTTTTATCTAGTATTTTTAGTGATGTTTCCCCGCCGGTAGTATAGTTGGCCAGTGATAATGAAGTATTTTCCTTTAGTCACCTCTAGCGACACGCACGACATGAATGGCGATGTTATATTCTTATGCCGTATTTGTACGACAATATATATAAAATAAAGCTAGCAGTAAGACAAAGCTAGTCGTAGAAGACAGGATAAAATGCCCACTTTGAGATGGACAGACCACACGCTTTAGTCCCATGAAATGCCATTTCTGGAGGCTTTCAGACTGCCACGAGACCGAATACGCTGGAGATAACTTTTATGCGACAAGTTGAAAAGGCAGATGGGGCTACGATCCTCAACACTTGAGGGACCGACTCAGGAAGAGGACATACATACATACATGTCGGTCTGTTAAAGTCCACTGCAGGACATAGGCCTCACCCATAGGGAGGATTTACTATTACTATTGCCACGCTCGGCAAGCGGATTGGCGATCGCAGTACCAAATCACTCGCATCTCAGACGCTGCTATCCATCTGCAGTCTAATCTTTTGGTCTGATATTTTTAGAGGTGGTTATCCCACGATCTATCGGTTGCCATAACGATATTCAAGGCTTTTTTCCTTAGTCGCCTCTTTCGACATTCACTGGAAGAAAGGAAGTGGTAATATTCTTACGCCGTTGCCACACGAAAGAGGACACTGCAATAGAGAAATATGTCATTAATCAATTAGATTGTCTCATCTGGGAGATCAACTCATCTCATATGACTTAAGTACGATACCCGAAAGAAATTGTTATCATTGTCTTAGTCTCTAGTGAAGATGGCGGCAATGCGACAGTTGAAGCATCTTCGTGAACTGCATGATCCACAGGGACTCACGATAGCCGAGTGGTTGGGTAATTGGAATTTGAATCAAGATATCAGAGTTCGACACCCAGGTGGCAGATTTATGACGTTAGCTTGGACATGAAGACGGCGACAGGCGCTCCACCAGTCACGTTACTCCAATGTCTACGTCATTATCTTCGATGGATGGTGGGGTGAATGAACTTAATTCTCGTCCAGACCTCTGTCTATCTCTGGATTGGGAATGGCGCGAAAGATATTATTTTTTACTTCACCGAGTCGAAGATATTTAGGCTGAAGATGTCTAGGTGTAAAAATGTAACGACAACATTAAAGAAATGAGTAGTTTAATGTCAATAATTATTATTTTTAAAAGCATCATTGTTTCATAAAAAGTCACGATAGCCGAGTGGTTGGGTGGTCGAAAATTTGAGTCAAGAGACCCAAGTTCGATCCCCAGATGGCAGGCTCGTACCAATGGGTTTTACAAAAACTTATGTACGAATTATATCGTTATTTTTGACATAAAGTCTTCAACGGGCCCACCAACTGTCACGTTGTCCCTATAATATCTTCGGTGGATGGTGGGTCAAGGGGACTTTATTGTCTAGACTAGACCTCTGTCTACCCTACTAGACCTCTGTCTTCCCTGTATAGGGAATTGCATGAAGATATTTATTTATTAATTTTATTCGTTTCATAATGCGGGTCAATTATAATTGTAGCACATTCAATGGCACACAATTTAAAACAATGGACAAGAGTCACAGGGAATGTCTTATAAAAACAACGCAATCTGCAACATTGTAGTCGGCGATGTAACCTGCCAACTGGGACAGACCAGGCGACTCGGACAGCTCAGATAGAGGCGACTGTAAGAAAAGGGAAAAAAGCTATTTTAATCACTAATTAGGATAAAATCACTAATAAAAGTTACGATAGCCGAGTGGTTTGGTGGGCGGAATTTCGAGTCAAGAGACCCGAGTTCGATCCCCAGGTGGCAGGCTCGTATCAGTGGTTATTCAAAAACTTATGTACGAATTATATCGTTATTATTGACATAAAGACTTCAACGAGCCCACCAACTGTCACGTTGTCCCTATAATATCTTCGGTGGAAGGTGGGTCAAGGGGACTTTATTGTCTAGACTAGACCTCTGTCTACCCTTCTAGACCTCTGTCTTCCCTGTATAGGGAATTGCATGAAGATATTTATTTATTAATTTTATTCGTTTCATAATGCGGGTCAATTATAATTGTAGCACATTCAATGGCACACAATTTAAAACAATGGACAAGAGTCACAGGGAATGTCTTATAAAAACAACGCAATCTGCAACATTGTAGTCGGCGATGTAACCTGCCAACTGGGACAGACGAGGCGACTCGGACAGCTCAGATAGAGGCGACTGTAAGAAAAGGGAAAAAAGCTATTTTAATCACTAATTAGGATAAAATCACTAATAAAAGTTACGATAGCCGAGTGGTTTGGTGGGCGGAATTTCGAGACAAGAGACCCGAGTTCGATCCCCAGGTGGCAGGCTCGTATCAATGGTTATTCAAAAACTTATGTACGAATTATATCGTTGGCTTTGATATAAAGACGGCGACGGGCTCACCGCCGGTAACGTTGTCCCTAAAATATCATCGGTGGATGGTGGGTCGAAGGGACTTAATTGTCTTGACTAGACCTCTGTCTACTCCTGTATTGGGAATTGCGTGAAGATATTTATTTATTTATAATCATTAATTGTAATGGCTACCAACAAATGGTCGAATTTATTTGCTTTAACACTTGCTCACTTATAAGTCACGATAGCCGAGTGGTTGGGTGGTCGGAATTTCGACTCAAGAGACCCGAGTTCGATCCTCGTGAATTGCGTGAAGATATTTTTATAAATGTAATTAGTGAAAATTGGATTCACCTTTTGAGCAAAATTATCCTCATATTCTTTTTACTAAAGGGATGGACAAGCTTATCTTCTTGTAATTGAGTAATAATTTATTTAACTTTCCACAGACAATATGTTAGAAAAAAGACAAAAAAATATGTTGTTATTTAAAAAATTACTTCGCAACCCTCCGCATGACAAATATAAAAAAAGGTATGTGCTACCTGGTCCGAAGAGAAGAGTCTCTGCGGTCGCTCATCGTAGAGTCTACTCGCTTGAGGATGCCTTGTTTTGAGGCGAAACACGTGTCGCGTTTTCGGTGGTGGTGTGTGTTACCTGGTTTGAGTGTAGTGGTGGTGGTGCATACAGTGGAATTGGTGCACACATCTGTGGAATTGGTGCACGCATCTGTGGGAGGGAGGGTGGTGCTCTTCTTCTCTTCGGACCAGGTAGCATATACCTTTTTTTATATTTGTCATGCGTAGGGTTGCGAAGTAATTTTTTAAATAACAACTTTACAATGAATTTCCGCAAAGTAACGCCTGAGTCAATTAACTATACCAAAAAAATATGTATATTACGAGATGGTTCCCATTCAGTCGGTAGCCAATAACATTTTTAAGGCTTACATTTTCATTGTCAGCGTAGATTTCGATCACCTTTCATCAAGACATTTTTTGAGACAACGTGACAGACGGTAAACCCGTCGCTCTCTTTATGACCAACCCAAGATATCGGTAAGAAAGGAGATGATAAATTCTAACATAGACATTTTACGGTTTTTTTTTAATTTGTGTAACTATTGTCACATTATCTTTGACCGATACGACCGTAAAAGTTTTGATGCAAAAAAAGCTCCGTCGGCTTGGTACGCAGTAGTTACCCAGTTGTCAACTTAGGCAGGTGGGTTCACTACAATGCGATGTTTGACATAAACTTGTCCATCGACTTAAGACCGTGACTCAATAACAAATTATTGAACGATAAATGTCAAATCAGCCGTTTGAACGAGCGACAAGAAATTAACGGCGTGTTAATTTGATCGTGTAAGTATTTGAGTGTAATACGTTATGGCCTCGTTAATTTAGAGACTGTCTCTAATTGTCTTTAACTTGACAGTTTATAAAGGCATTTATGGGAGCAATTTTTATTGATTTCAGATTTATTGATGTAAACTATTTTCAACGAATATATTCTGTTATGTTACCTTGGCTTACCGAAAACGAAACGTAGAGATTCGCAATATCGCAAGTTTGAAAGATGATCTTATCACTAAAATAGATAAGGACGTACTTATCAAAGTACGTCCTTACACGGTTTGAACACGTTGAACCAATGAGTGGTGAAGATAGTACATCGCGCGAAAGTTAACAATAACAGGTGTCGAGGTAGGCCGAGACAAACTTTCGAAGACCATGTGAGAAAATTGCTGATGATTGACCATGTATTAAAGAAATTATGAATTTGAAATAAGCGAAATTATATAATATAATAAATCATTACTTTAGTTTCGTCTCTAAGTTTAATAATTTTTTTTTTCATTGTTATTTTTCTCTTCAATTTACAATATTCGTTTGTGTCTTTCTTTCCTCTTTCGAAAGAGGTATGTAAGGATCGTAACACCAGGCGATATGTTCTCTCTGGCAATTATGCGTGAAGATAAGTTAGTAAGTAAGTACTTTCTAAGAATCATGATTAATTCATGAAAAATTGTTGGGCAAACGTATATTCTCAATACTTGAGCGGGTGAATCGAATAGGTAGCCCGCACACGGTGTTCCGTGCGGTTTTGCGAGGCTCACGTAATTACAACAATATCTTTGGTTATTTCTCAGATATGCCGGTATTCTCACGATCTTTTACTTCAGTGCTGTTTTTTTTTTATCAAGAAGGTTACTTGTGGAAAATCCTAGGAATTGATTTTTAGGCAAGGAATTACTCTAGAGAAATATTTTAAGATGGAATTTAACATTGTAAGAGAGGTCTATTTCTTTTAGAAACTGTCAAGTAAATTTTTCAACATCGTGGAAACCGCGTGCACTATTAGTTAAAATAACGGTTCCTGGATCGATTTCAAACACTTTTTCCTCATTTCTCTGGTCTGCGAGTTAGAGATACCTTCGTTGTTTCTGATTCCATAACACAAGTGCTTACTTCGGGATCAGAGCAATGTATGTAATGTTGTACCTATCTAAGTATTATTGAGGTCATCGTTCTCCAATTTTTCGCCGGTATCATTTTAATAACACCCAAACACTAATTAACGAAGACACTCCGCAACCCTATCGGGAAGCGATACAAAGAGACCGAATCGAGTGCGACAGATGGCATAATTAACTTTCGTAGTTCTTCAGCGGGGACAGGAAGCGGGGAATAAAGAGTGATATTTAAAAACAATGCAAGTAACGAACACGAATGTAACAATGGAGTGGCGGCGCAACGAGCACAATGGCTGAGCTGGGAGAGTCCTCAGGACGAGTGAATGGAGGTCGCCGTTTCAAGTGCATCTTGTGTATGCTCCAACAATTTCCAACGTTGGAGTATTCTTATCGATTTGTTACTGAATTGAAATTGAATTATAACATAGTTTCATGTTACGTAGTTTGATATTATTTGCTAGTGCTTTTTTATATCTTCTCGCAAATACCTATGGGTAGGCAAAGGTCTAGATAATTAAGTTTTTTGATCTGTTATCCACCGAAGCTTATTTGGGATATCGTGACTGGTAGTGAGCGTATCGCCGTCTTAATGTCCAAGCCAACGATATTAATCTTACATAAGTATTGGAAAACTCGTTGGTAGGAGGTTACCATCTGGGGATCGAACACGGGTCGCTCGACTCGAATTCCGATCACCCAACCACTCGACTGACGTGACTAATGTTATTTATTAATTAAATATAATAGCGTAAATTCTTCCAAGAAAGTGCTTTAGTCGTTTTTTAAAAGAAATGCTCATATTACTATCGGTTTAAGTGATCTTTTAAGTAATTTTGATCGCCAAAGTCTCTCTATTTCTAGGTAAAGTTCATTAAGTAACAAAGTCCTGGGCTAAGTAGACTTGGACACGAAGATGGAGAAAGCCTCACAACCTGGCACTATCCCAAGGAGGAAGGTGAAAGGTGAGTCAAAAGGATGTAATTGTCTAAACCTCTGTCTACCCCGGCATTAGGACAATGCGTGACAATATAAAAATTTATTTACCCCAATACAGGGCGTAGCTACCCTAGTTTTGGGAGAATGCTTGAAGATAGTATCTAGAAATGTTTTTTTTATTGCGCGGATTATCTCTTGTAATTGTTCTATTAAAAGAGCGGATAAAATGATAGAGATGGCGACGGCTTAAACTAACGTAAAAATTTAAATGGTAGTTTGATAAACGACTAATGACAGCGAAAAATGGATTTTCTTCTCTACAATATTGCTTCTTTCAGAAGAAGCATAAACCAAAGTTAATGCTGTGGAAATTCGATCTCTTCGTAAATTGTGAATAACCTGGGCAGAGTGAAAACGAAACGAAGAGACTCAAAGTGTGTAAGATTGTCTCATGATAAAAATGGAAACGTCCGTTCTTTGATGGTTTCGGCATCTTGAAGAGCGAAGAGATTCAGTATCTTTTCGTTTCATATCTTTCAGTATGAGTATTTATTCAGAAATCTGCAGAAGATATAAGCGCGGAAGTTAATAGTAAAATCGGTCGAAGTAGTCTGTTAATTTTTGTTTTATTACAGTGTGTGTAATAAACTACAAAAATGAAATAGAGTCACGATAGCCGAGTGCTTCGATGGTCGGAATTGAGTCAAAAGGATATAATTGTCTAAACCTCTGTCTACCCCGGCATTAGGACAATGCGTGAAAATATAAAAATTTATTTACCCCAATACAGGGCGTAGCTACCCCAGTTTTGGGAGAATGCTTGAAGATAGTATCTAGAAATGTTTTTTTTATTGCGCGGATTATCTCTTGTAATTGTTCTATTAAAAGAGCGGATAAAATGATAGAGATGGCGACGGCTTGAACTAACGTAATAATTTAAATGGTAGTTTGATAAATGACTAACGACAGCGAAAAATGGATTTTCTTCTCTACAATATTGCTTCTATCAGAAGAAGCATAAAACCAAAGTTAATGCTGTGGAAATTCGATCTCTTCGTAAATTGTGAATAACCTGGGCAGAGTGAAAACGAAACGAATAGACTCAAAGTGTGTAAGATTGTCTCATGATAAAAATGGAAACGTCCGTTCTTTGATGGTTTCGGCATCTTGAAGAGCGAAGAGATTCAGTATCTTTTCGTTTCATATCTTTCAGTATGAGTATTTATTCAGAAATCTGCAGAAGATATAAGCGCGGAAGTTAATAGTAAAATCGGTCGTAGTAGTCTGTTAATTTTTGTTTTATTACAGTGTGTGTAATAAACTACAAAAAATGAAATAGAGTCACGATAGCCGAATGGTTGGGTGGTCCGAATTCGAGTCAAGAGATCTGAGTTCGCTCCCCGGGTTGTGTGTTTTATAAATTTTGTACAATGTATATCTTTGGCTTGGACATACAGACGGCGGCGGGCTCATCACCTGTCACTTTGTTCCAAAAAAATGTCCTCGGTGTGAGGTAGGTCGAAAGGGCTTAATTGTATTGACCACTGTCTACCCCAGTATTGAGAATTGGGTGAAGATATTTTTCGGTGTAAGAGAGAAAAAGTTTTAATTAGTAATTGTACTAACGATATCTGAAGAAAACCCACTAAATAGTGCAATTACCTTATCAAGTAAACTAAGGTCAATTTTTAGCGACATACTACACATAACTTGTAACGTCACAAGTCAACTAAAAATCCAGGCACATTAAGGTGTTGGCACCAAACATGGGACGTTTTAATGAATGAATATATTCTTTTTACTGTCGTTATGTTTCACGTAACACAAACATCTGTCGCCATAGCGCATATCGCGTACGTGATAGGAATTTTAAAGGCAATATAAATAGCCTTATGATGAAGCCGGCGCGTCACTATTTATACAAATGTAGACATTATGCCTAAAATGGTGGGTTCGCTCTCCGACTTATTCATATGTCAGTAATTTTTATAATAATTAACATATTAATATAGATGACTAAACCTTTGTGGTTATTACACTTAATAAGTTTCCAATAAGGAGCGGAACGAGCAATTGAGTTTTCATGGCACATCAAACACATCCTCTTTTATCTTTTTCTCAATGAAAATAAAGTCACGATAGCCGAGTGCTTCGATGGTCGGAATTCGAGTCAAAAGATCTGAGTTCGCTCCCCGGGTTGTGTGTTTTATAAATTTTGTACAATGTATATCTTTGGCTTGGACATACAGACGGCGGCGGGCTCATCACCTGTCACTTTGTTCCAAAAAAATGTCCTCGGTGTGAGGTAGGTCGAAAGGACTTAATTGTATTGACCACTGTCTACCCCAGTATTGGGAATTGGGTGAAGATATTTTTTACCGAGAACATTCTTTTTCGGTGTTAGAGAGAAAAAGTTTTAATTAGTAATTGTACTAACGATATCTGAAGAAAACCCACTAAATAGTGCAATTACCTTATCAAGTAAACTAAGGTCAATTTTTAGCGACATACTACACATAACTTGTAACGTCACAAGTCAACTAAAAATCCAGGCACATTAAGGTGTTGGCACCAAACATGGGACGTTTTAATGAATGAATATATTCTTTTTACTGTCGTTATGTTTCACGTAACACAAACATCTGTCGCCATAGCGCATATCGCGTACGTGATAGGAATTTTAAAGGCAATATAAATAGCCTTATGATGAAGCCGGCGCGTCACTATTTATACAAATGTAGACATTATGCCTAAAATGGTGGGTTCGCTCTCCGACTTATTCATATGTCAGTAATTTTTATAATAATTAACATATTAATATAGATGACTAAACCTTTGTGGTTATTACACTTAATAAGTTTCCAATAAGGAGCGGAACGAGCAATTGAGTTTTCATGGCACATCAAACACATCCTCTTTTATCTTTTTCTCAATGAAAATAAAGTCACGATAGCCGAATGGTTGGGTGGTCCGAATTTCGAGTCAAGAGACCCGAGTTTGATCCCCAGATGGCAGGCTGGTGCCAATGAGTTTTTCAAAACTTATGTGCGAATTATATCGTTGGCTTGGGCATAAAGACGGCGACGGGTTCACCACCGGTCACGTTGTCCCGAAAATATCTTCGGTGGAAGGTGGGTCAAAGGGACTTAATTGTATTGACCACTGTCTACCCCAGTATTGGGAATTGGGTGAAGATATTTTTACCGAGAACATTCTTTTCGGTGTTAGAGAGAAAAAGTTTTAATTAGTAATTGTACTAACGATATCTGAAGAAAACCCACTAAATAGTGCAATTACCTTATCAAGTAAACTAAGGTCAATTTTTAGCGACATACTACACATAACTTGTAACGTCACAAGTCAACTAAAAATCCAGGCACATTAAGGTGTTGGCACCAAACATGGGACGTTTTAATGAATGAATATATTCTTTTTACTGTCGTTATGTTTCACGTAACACAAACATCTGTCGCCATAGCGCATATCGCGTACGTGATAGGAATTTTAAAGGCAATATAAATAGCCTTATTATGAAGCCGGCGCGTCACTATTTATACAAATGTAGACATTATGCCTAAAATGGTGGGTTCGGTCTCCGACTTATTCATATGTCAGTAATTTTTATAATAATTAACATATTAATATAGATGACTAAACCTTTGTGGTTATTACACTTAATAAGTTTCCAATAAGGAGCGGAACGAGCAATTGAGTTTTCATGGCACATCAAACACATCCTCTTTTATCTTTTTCTCAATGAAAATAAAGTCACGATAGCCGTGTGGTTTTCGAGTCAAGAGACCCGAGTTTGATCCCCAGATGGCAGGCTGGTGCCAATGAGTTTTTCAAAACTTATGTGCGAATTATATCGTTGGCTTGGGCATAAAGACGGCGATGGGCTCATCACCTGTCACGTTGTCCGAATATATCTTCGGTGGTAGTTCGGTCGTCTGTTAACTGTTAGATCAGACATAATATATAATGTTTATGGATCTCACGATAGCCGAGTGGTTGGATGTTCGGAATTCGAGTCAAGAGACCCGAGTTCGATCTGCAGGAGCTCGTATCCATGGGTTTTCTGAAACGCGATTTATGTCGTTAGCTTGGATGTAAACACAGCGACAGGCTCGCCATCTGTCCGGTTATCCCAAAAATATTCGGTAGGAAGTGAGTTGATAGTAATTAATTGTTTAGACCTGTGTAAGGAAGGGACTGAAGATGGTTTTTGTTAATTTTGCCTGGTATTTTATCACTTCAGATGTCAGTAACTGTAAAGAAGCGTCGAGTCTTTTTCCTTATATACCTTTAAATGGTTAAATCAATATACTTATTGTACTTAAATCAATATAATATGTAAATAAATAAGGACATTGTAGAGAGATTGATTGAGGCCACTCCCTTTCTTCCGGTGGCTATCGTAAGAGGTGACTGAGGGAAACAGCCTTGAATATCGTTATGGCATCCGATAGAGGCGGGATAACCATCTCTAAAAACAAAAGATCAAAATAATCAGACTGAAGATGGGCAATAGCGCCCTAGGTGCGAGTGGTACTGCGATCGCCAATTCGCTTGCCGAGCGTTGCGATTATGGCACATCCTCCTTATGGGAGAGGCCTATGTCCTGAAGTGGACTTTAATAGGTCGTTATGTATATATGTATGTATGTGTATATTTGGGTTTTAGATGTTAAGTGTCCAAGTCAAGAATACATTTCGTACAAAGTTTCAAAAAAAATATCTTTGGTACTAACTAGCCTTCCTCCTGGGTATTGAACTCGAGACTCCTGTTTCTCCCATCACCTAACCACTCAAATATTCCGCTCAGCACGGCTTAAATACAGTAAAATTTAAATTTTTAACTATACAGATTGACATTAAATGATACAATTTATAGTAGAAGATAAAAGTCACGATAGCCGAGTGGTTGGGTGGTCGGAATTTCGAGTCAAGAGACCCGTATTCGATCCTCAAGTGGCCGTACCAATGGGTTTTTCTAAAAAACCTATGTACAAATTATATCGTTGGCTTGGACATAAAGACGGCGACGGGCTCACCGCTTGTCACGTTGTCCCGAAAATATCTTCGGTGGAAGGTGGGTCGAAGGGACTTAAATGTCTAGACTAGACCCTCTGTCTACCCCTGTATTGGGAATTGCGTGAAGATATTTCATTTATATTTCATAGTAAAAGATATAAAAAATAAAAAGATATAAGATAAAGAGTATGTAAGATATAAATCATCGTAGCAAGTTAATTATTATTCAATTAGAACAATACCGCATTACGCCGCGCAAATATGAAGTATTGCTGAGTGTCTACAACTGTTTCATTTGTCATTCGATCTTCATATGTAACACAAGTCGAAAGCCAGTGGCCGGTGGTTGGGAGACCGATATTCAAATCAGGCGACAAGAGCTCACTCCTCAGGAGGATTGCTCGTACCAATGAGTTTTTTTTTCGGTACTTATATTCGGTTTGTATCGTTGGCCTACTAAGGCGCTAAAGATGCATAATCAGTAACGTTGTACCAAATAAACCCCGGTGAATTGGGGTCGGATCCAATCCGATCCGGGGAATTGGGTTGAATCCGGGTTGTAGGTAGTACGATTTTTTAAATATTAAAAATATTGAATACCTATATCGTTGGCTCGGACATAAGGACGGCGACGGGCTCACCATCTGTCACGCGGTCTCGAAAAAATCTTCGGTGGATGGTGGGTCAAGGAGACTTAATTGTCTAGACTAAACCTCTGTCTACCCCTGTATTGAGAATTGCGTGAAGATATTTATTTATTCTTGTTTATTTAAAAAATCATTGATATGAGCTTACCTTCTGGGATATTCTGGATCTTGACTCGAATCGCAACTACCCAACCACACAGCTAGTGTTAAAAAAATCTCTAATACATCTAAATACTATCTACTAACTACCATCTTGAAATGAAATGCTGACCAAAATTCCCCAAAAAAAGAAACCGAAAATATGTCTAATTTATATTCATAAAAGAATAGCTTGTTTAAAGTAGAAAATATGTCGCTTAAGATATGTTGTTAATATGAAAATTATTTAGTATTTCTATTTACTAACTCACAGATCTACATAAATTTATAGCGTAAGACAGTTTATATAAGAGTATTCACATAAAAAGAAATAGATATGACTGAAAACATTACGGACGCCTCCCTCCTGGGGTGAGCGCTGGCGACACGGTTGGGGTGCGTTGCCATGGCGACCGTCGAGGGCGGCGCGCCTAACGAAGTGGGGATACAGACGTACGTGGAAATTTGGAACATTTGAATACCTATTTTTTTTTTGGTATACTCGGTAAAAGAAATTATTCTACGAAATCAAGATGCTAAAGATCCTAATCAAAACACAGTTACTTACTTTTCTTTTGTTTGCTTTTACAATTACACAAGAATTTCAACCGACCTTCATTATTTTATGATAATCTGCATTCTGTTTTCGTGGACAACTTGATACATTTGTTGTGAGTAATTAAATAATAAATAAATGCATATATAGACAGAGACAACATCACATACATTGCCCTGATCCCAAAGTAAGTAGCTTAAGCACTTGTATTATGGAATCAGAAACAATAAAGGTTGTACCTTTATTGTTTTATTGTACAAACAAGACCCGATAAAATGCAGAAAGAGTGGTTTTGTACATTGACCCATCCGAGAATCGAAGCTTAGACCTGACAGCCGACGACACTTTGATGAGAAGTAAGAAACAAATGGTAACTACGGAGGTACCATCGACAGCCAAATTCCAAGAAAATATAGAAAAGGTGTTTCCTGCATTAAACCGACTGGAATTCGATCCAGGGACTATTGATGGACGCCACTGGTCCACAGAGGCCGTGAATGAGTAAATAATAAATTTGATCGTGTGAACACATTTCCTTCAATTTATATAATTACTCATTGGATTTTTTTTTTAATTCGTAATACATTATGACACAAAGATAAGTGCTAATTGTTAATATCTCTATATACTTCAGTTTAATTTTTTGTTTGTTGTTTTATTTATCTTCACACAATTTCCTCTACTGAGTAGGCAGAGATCTACACGATAAAGTCCTTTTGACACATTTTTCATCGTAGCTTAATTAGGACTACGTGACAGGTGGTGAGGCCAGTGTCCATATATACATAAAAATGTACATGAGTACGGACGGACATTCATATTCATCGCATTAAAGTTTGCACCAAGTGGGATTCGAATTAGCTGCCCTTAGCTCCCAATGCAGGCTCCTCAACTATCGAATTGTCTATATAACGGCCTATTGAAGTCCACTGCAAGACATCGGCCTCTCCCATAGGGTTTGCCCTTATCGCCAGGCTTGGCAAGCGGATCGGCGATCGTAGTATCAGACTCCTCGCACTTTAGATGCCGCTGCCCATCTTTGATCTGACTTTTTGGTCTGATATTTTTAGAGATGGTTATCCTGCCATCTATCGGTTGCCAAAACGATATTTAAGGCTGATTTAGTCACCTCTTTCGACACCCACGGGAAGAAAGGGAGTAGCACACCGTTACCACACTAATATTGAACCGTTGAAGTAACATACGTAGAAATAACTCGGTTAAAAGTGATTTTAGCAAGTCCTACGAAATTTACTAGTCCAAATGGGAAATACGTAAATGTGTCTACAGTGATGCTGTCGGTTAGCGCCGATGCTCACAAGTTTTCCCATAAAACCCACCTTCCACCGAAGATATTTTCGGGACAACGTGACAGGTGGTGAGCCCGTCGCCATCTCGATGACCAAGCCAACGATAAATTCGTACATAATTTTTTGAAAAAAAAAACCCATTGCTACGAGCCTGCCATCCGGGGATCGAACTCGGGTCTTTTGACTCAAAATTCCGACCACCCGACCACTCGGTTATCGTGAAAAAGGTAAAGAAGTAGTAATAATAATATTTTTTCTATTCGTCAGTTTATATTTCATTTGCGTCATTTTCCGCGGTGACAGAGCAAGCCTTAAGCCTCCTTTCACGGTATTATAAATGCTTGTATACGTAAATAATGTAAAAAAAGTGGATTTCCATCCGACTTGCTGCTTCTCTCCTTCCCACAGAGAATATTACTTGCTCAGTGCGAAATTTTCTAGATGGTACATCAAATTGTAGGTAGGCGCTAATTATAGCATTAGTGACACTTTATATAAGTGTATGACTGAAGTTTACTTACTTACTAACTTACTTACTTAACGTTCACCGTAAGAAAATTCCTCTCGCGTATGAATTTGCCAAAATCGCCAAGTAAGTCAAGCGGATTGGCGATCGCGTCCTCGGATACAAAACACTTCAGACTCTGCTGCTCGTTACTGGTCTGCTTAAATTTGGTCAAGTATTCGAGATGCATATCCCGAAGGTTGGCAGCCATTGCCATTTTTGAGGACTTTACCTCGGTCGCCTCTTGCGACTTCCACGGGTAGGGAGAGAGGTGGTTGTGGTGGTAGATTTTTACGTCTTAACCGAATGTTTTTCTGCATTTTAAATTTCACATGTTTTTATGGCCTGTAACCTTTAAACATTTTTAAATAAATAAAATAAATATCTTCACGCAATTCCCAATACAGGGGTAGACAGAGGTCTAGTCTAGTCAATTAAGTCCCTTCGACCCACCTTCCACTGAAGATATTTTCAGGACAACGTGGCAGGTGGTGAACCCGTCACCGTCTTTAACATTTTTAGTAATAATTTTAGTAATTTTTGGGAAATTGGCGATATATAAATATTCTTGTCCGTCCTTGTATTCGTGTAACATTTTACCACCCCTTTCTTCTCGTCAGAGGCGACTAAGGGAAAAGCCTTGAAAATAAGCCACCGAAAGATGGCGGGATAACCATCACGGAAAAAATATCGGACTAAAATTCAGCAGTGGTGACGGGGAGCGGCATTTAAGTATAAGGTGTCTGATACTGCAAGCGCCAATCCTCTGCGGCAGAGGCCTAAGTTTTGCAAAGTACTCTAATGATGTATTATCAGAAATAAAAAGCATAAAGTATAGTATTACGTATAAATGATAAGCAAACGCTTTAACGTGTTTCCATTATAATAAATTATATTGTTTTTTTTTATTATTTTGTAACGCTGTATTCGAACTTTTTAAATAATGCGATGTGAAAAAGTTAGCGGCTAATTTAAAATATCGCCGGCCATTACTTATTACACGATAAAAATACGAAGTACATCGATTATAATGCGCAGTAATGAAACGTATCGCAGTCTTCTTTACTTTCAACTAATTTACATTCGAAATAACTAACCGAGTCGGGTATGTGTAAATTTTTTCATTCGAAAAAACGATCACGTATGTAACCCTTCAATGGTCGTAATAATATTTTCATAAAAAACGCACATAATAAAACAGGGATCTATGAGCTATAGTGTAACAACTGCCTCTCTCACACTCGAACACTACACTCATAATAGAAAGAGATGGTCACGTTTCATCGTTCCGTAATTTTATGTTATAATGATATGCCACACGACCCCCTGTTGTCAGCCGTCCCTCGTTACCTCGCTGACAGAACACAGGAGCGACAGAGACAGCACTAAGTAACCAAGTTTACTTGCTAATAATGCAATGAGATATTATACCAGACAGCTAAGAGCTTCGAAGTTCAGAAGATTTATTATAATTGAGAGTTCTTTTTAAAATGGTTACTAAAGCGGGGTAATATTTTTCATGGCTTCTCAAATGACAAATGGCGTGAACATTAATTTTGTTTGTATAGGTATTCAGTTGACAGAATATCCTTGTAAATAGTGTTTTAATGGAGACCATGTTTGTTTATTGTTCGGTGGGCAGTGGTTTGATAGTTTTTATTTGATTTTAGTATTAGTTTATGTGATTGCAAACATGGACGTTGTTTTTTTTTTTATTATTTTGTAACGCTGTATTCGAACTTTTTAAATAATGCGATGTGAAAAAGTTAGCGGCTAATTTAAAATATCGCCGGCCATTACTTATTACACGATAAAAATACGAAGTACATCGATTATAATGCGCAGTAATGAAACGTATCGCAGTCTTCTTTACTTTCAACTAATTTACATTCGAAATAACTAACCGAGTCGGGGTATGTGTAAATTTTTTCATTCGAAAAAACGATCACGTATGTAACCCTTCAATGGTCGTAATAATATTTTCATAAAAAACGCACATAATAAAACAGGGATCTATGAGCTATAGTGTAACAACTGCCTCTCTCACACTCGAACACTACACTCATAATAGAAAGAGATGGTCACGTTTCATCGTTCCGTAATTTTATGTTATAATGATATGCCACACGACCCCCTGTTGTCAGCCGTCCCTCGTTACCTCGCTGACAGAACACAGGAGCGACAGAGACAGCACTAAGTAACCAAGTTTACTTGCTAATAATGCAATGAGATATTATACCAGACAGCTAAGAGCTTCGAAGTTCAGAAGATTTATTATAATTGAGAGTTCTTTTTAAAATGGTTACTAAAGCGGGGTAATATTTTTCATGGCTTCTCAAATGACAAATGGCGTGAACATTAATTTTGTTTGTATAGGTATTCAGTTGACAGAATATCCTTGTAAATAGTGTTTTAATGGAGACCATGTTTGTTTATTGTTCGGTGGGCAGTGGTTTGATAGTTTTTATTTGATTTTAGTATTAGTTTATGTGATTGCAAACATGGACGTTGTTTTTTTTTTTATTATTTTGTAACGCTGTATTCGAATTTTTAAATAATGCGATGTGAAAAAGTTAGCGGCTAATTTAAAATATCTTCGGCCATTACTTATTACACGATAAAAATACGAAGTACATCGATTATAATGCGCAGTAATGAAACGTATCGCAGTCTTCTTTACTTTCAACTAATTTACATTCGAAATAACTAACCGAGTCGGGTATGTGTAAATTTTTTCATTCGAAAAAACGATCACGTATGTAACCCTTCAATGGTCGTAATAATATTTTCATAAAAAACGCACATAATAAAACAGGGATCTATGAGCTATAGTGTAACAACTGCCTCTCTCACACTCGAACACTACACTCATAATAGAAAGAGATGGTCACGTTTCATCGTTCCGTAATTTTATGTTATAATGATATGCCACACGACCCCCTGTTGTCAGCCGTCCCTCGTTACCTCGCTGACAGAACACAGGAGCGACAGAGACAGCACTAAGTAACCAAGTTTACTTGCTAATAATGCAATGAGATATTATACCAGACAGCTAAGAGCTTCGAAGTTCAGAAGATTTATTATAATTGAGAGTTCTTTTTAAAATGGTTACTAAAGCGGGGTAATATTTTTCATGGCTTCTCAAATGACAAATGGCGTGAACATTAATTTTGTTTGTATAGGTATTCAGTTGACAGAATATCCTTGTAAATAGTGTTTTAATGGAGACCATGTTTGTTTATTGTTCGGTGGGCAGTGGTTTGATAGTTTTTATTTGATTTTAGTATTAGTTTATGTGATTGCAAACATGGACGTTGTTTTTTTTTAATATAAGAACTTGAGTGACCAGGCTTGAGAGAGATATAGATATAATGTAATAGGAACATTTTTAATAAGTAATGTTTATTTTCATTTAAACAATTTTTTTTAGATGTGGTACCTAATGATTAAATATTTATTATTAATTGTAAATAAAAGTAAGGTTAAAATAAGTTGATTTAATAAACTTTGAAATATAATTGAATAAAATGCTATTTCAATACAAAATATTGGCCAAATCGTTCAAGATATGAGTATAAGTAACTTAATATACAAAAGTTACGACAGCTGATTGGTAGGGTGGTCGGAATTTCCAGTCAAGAGACCCGAGTTCGATTTCCAGGTGGCAGGCTCGTACCAAAGGATTTTTCAAACACTTATGTACGAATTATATCGTTGGCTTGGACATAAAGACGGCGACGGGCTCACAAATTTCTGCCCCGTACACACCAAGCAATGGGTTCGAACCCGGAACCCATTGCTTGGTGCTGTCACCACTACCTAGGCTATTGGGTGGTTATAATATTAGAAAATATTCGATGAAATTCAACAGGTCAGTGACGGGCATTTTATTAATATTCCATTGTTCTTTTCACGATAGCCGAGTAGTTAGGAATTGGAATTTCGAGTCAAGAGACCCGAGTTCGAACCAATGGGTTTTTCAAAAACTTATATACGAATCACATCGTTGGCTTGGGCATAAAGACGACGACGGGCTCGGCACCTGTCACGTTGTCCCGAAAATATCTTCGGTGGAAAGTGGGTCGAAGGGACTTAATTGTCTAGACTAGACCTCTGACCCTGTATTGGGAATTGCGTGAAGATATTTATTTATATAAAATAATAAAATTTATTCTTGTACATGGATGCCACATCCGGATGATTTTTTATGTCATAATTTTCAGGATAATTGTATAAAATAAAAACTGAGAGTGCCTTTATCTCTGAGATTGATCAATTATTATCATCAGTGATCAGAATTCGAGTCGATAGACCCAAGCTTGATCTATAGGGCTCGACCAATAGCTTTTTTCCCTACAAAATAAAATTACGTACTATTTGCATCGTTGGCCCCGTCACGTTTGCCCCAAAATGTTTCTTCGGCGGAAGGTGGGATGAATGGACTTTTTAAATCTGTTGCTATTGTCTAGACCTCTGTATACTACTGTATTGGAAATATATTTATTTATTTACTGATGACGGACAGCATCGATTTAGGTGCGAGGTGTCGGATACTGCGATCGCCAATACGCATGGCGGTAATGGCTATTTTCTCCGTTGGGAACGCTTTATGTCCTCCTGTATGTGATTTTACAGGCCGTTAAATAATTGTTTGATTTAATAAATTCGATATGCACAAATTAGAAAAATATCTCCTATTACCTATTCCAAATTCTAAAAAAAAGTCACGATAGCCGAGTGGTTGGGTGTTCGGAATTTCGAGTCCCGAGAAGAGACCCGAGTTCGATCCCCAGGTTGGCTGGCACGTACCAATGGGTTTTTCAAAACTTATGTAAGAATTATTTCGTTGGCTTGGACATAAGGACGGCGATGGGCTCACCACCTGTCACTTCACTGTCACATCATCTTCGGTGGAAGGTGGGTCAAAGGGACTTAATTTTCAAGACTGGACCTCTGTCTACCCCCGTATTGGGAATTGCGTGAAGATTATATATTTATTTATTGCCTATTCCAGGAGCGGTTAAAAAGCCTTTCCTAGACGCGTCGACCTTCCACCCCTGTTCACGTCCGACTGGCCGCGTACAATACAATTTGATTCCCCAATGTTCGACTACCCTCTTCCTTCGCGCAATTTGACGACCCACAATACGCAAATTGGTCCTTTCGTGGATGCGCGGGAGAATTGAAGACAATTTTAACGCTCAAACTACTGGAAACTTGCGCTTGTTAAGGCCCTTTTGTTATTTATTTTTATTGTTGATATAATTTATAGATTGACTTTCGAAGATTAACAAATAAATGCAAAGTTTTGTTACGGGCTTAGCCATTCGGTTGTTTCTCCCTTTTCCATCTTCTTTTTTGATCTTCGATTGTTTTAGTTTATCTATTTATAAGTTAATATTCTATTTTATCGAGTTTTCCCTTAGTCGCTTTTGACGACACTGACGGAAAGAAAAGGAGAGGCATATTCTTAAACCATTATGTGCGATTAACAAAATCTTCACGCCATTAATTGGTAATTACGTGAAGATTTCAAAGTACACAGAGGTCTAGACAACGAGGTCTTTTCGACCCAATTACCATTGAACAAATTTTTTTTGACTACATGACACGTGACGAGCTTGTTGTCGTCTTTATGTATACGCCAAATATATAAATCGTACATAAGGTTTTTGAAAAACCCATTGCTAGGAGCCTACCTGGGGATCGAACTCGGAGCTCTTGACTCGGATTCTGATCACTCAGCCACTAATATAATCTGCAGGCCATTCCCTATGCAGTAGTAGACAGAGGTCTAGAAAATTTAATCTTCACGATTTATGTTCCACCAAAGAAATTTTTTGGGAATAATCATTTCGAAATAAACATTCTCGTGTATACTTTCAGCCTTTAAAAATTCAGTGTACAGCAGAACGTTCGACTTTCCCGTAAGCTTAGTTTCTTAGCATGTGTTCTAGATATCTCGTACTTCAGAAGGCGTAGCTATTTACCGTTCTGCAAAATTTTGTTCAGGTATTTTTCAAAACCGTTATCCCGCGACCTATCGGTAGTCAATGTTATTTTCAAGATTTTCCCCTTATTCGCTTCTTTCGATATCCACGGGCAGAAAGGTGGTGGTACATTCTTACGTCGATGCCACAAGTTGTCATCTCAAAACGTATCAGATCAAAATTAATAAGTCTGGTTACAAGCAGTAGCGTTTATGGTGCAAGGTGTCTGGTACTGCGATCGCCAATACGCATGGCGGTAATGGCTATTTTCTCCGTTGGGAACGCTTTATGTCCTCCTGTATCTGATTTTACAGGCCGTTAAATAATTGTTTGATTTAATAAATTCGATATGCACAAATTAGAAAAATATCTCCTATTACCTATTCCAAATTCTAAAAAAAAGTCACGATAGCCGAGTGGTTGGGTGTTCGGAATTTCGAGTCCCGAGAAGAGACCCGAGTTCGATCCCCAGGTTGGCTGGCACGTACCAATGGGTTTTTCAAAACTTATGTAAGAATTATTTCGTTGGCTTGGACATAAGGACGGCGATGGGCTCACCACCTGTCACTTCACTGTCACATCATCTTCGGTGGAAGGTGGGTCAAAGGGACTTAATTTTCAAGACTGGACCTCTGTCTACCCCCGTATTGGGAATTGCGTGAAGATTATATATTTATTTATTGCCTATTCCAGGAGCGGTTAAAAAGCCTTTCCTAGACGCGTCGACCTTCCACCCCTGTTCACGTCCGACTGGCCGCGTACAATACAATTTGATTCCCCAATGTTCGACTACCCTCTTCCTTCGCGCAATTTGACGACCCACAATACGCAAATTGGTCCTTTCGTGGATGCGCGGGAGAATTGAAGACAATTTTAACGCTCAAACTACTGGAAACTTGCGCTTGTTAAGGCCCTTTTGTTATTTATTTTTATTGTTGATATAATTTATAGATTGACTTTCGAAGATTAACAAATAAATGCAAAGTTTTGTTACGGGCTTAGCCATTCGGTTGTTTCTCCCTTTTCCATCTTCTTTTTTGATCTTCGATTGTTTTAGTTTATCTATTTATAAGTTAATATTCTATTTTATCGAGTTTTCCCTTAGTCGCTTTTGACGACACTGACGGAAAGAAAAGGAGAGGCATATTCTTAAACCATTATGTGCGATTAACAAAATCTTCACGCCATTAATTGGTAATTACGTGAAGATTTCAAAGTACACAGAGGTCTAGACAACGAGGTCTTTTCGACCCAATTACCATTGAACAAATTTTTTTTGACTACATGACACGTGACGAGCTTGTTGTCGTCTTTATGTATACGCCAAATATATAAATCGTACATAAGGTTTTTGAAAAACCCATTGCTAGGAGCCTACCTGGGGATCGAACTCGGAGCTCTTGACTCGGATTCTGATCACTCAGCCACTAATATAATCTGCAGGCCATTCCCTATGCAGTAGTAGACAGAGGTCTAGAAAATTTAATCTTCACGATTTATGTTCCACCAAAGAAATTTTTTGGGAATAATCATTTCGAAATAAACATTCTCGTGTATACTTTCAGCCTTTAAAAATTCAGTGTACAGCAGAACGTTCGACTTTCCCGTAAGCTTAGTTTCTTAGCATGTGTTCTAGATATCTCGTACTTCAGAAGGCGTAGCTATTTACCGTTCTGCAAAATTTTGTTCAGGTATTTTTCAAAACCGTTATCCCGCGACCTATCGGTAGTCAATGTTATTTTCAAGATTTTCCCCTTATTCGCTTCTTTCGATATCCACGGGCAGAAAGGTGGTGGTACATTCTTACGTCGATGCCACAAGTTGTCATCTCAAAACGTATCAGATCAAAATTAATAAGTCTGGTTACAAGCAGTAGCGTTTATGGTGCAAGGTGTCTGGTACTGCGATCGCCAATCCGCTTGCCAAGCGTGGTGATTGTTTATCCTCCTTTTGGGAAAGGCCTGTCCTGCTGTGGACTTTCAAAGTTCGTTATGTTCTCGTATGTGTATTTGTATCATTATGTATTCGAATTTTTAAGCTTTATAAAATTGGAACAAGCAGTTTGTATATCATGTGCAATAGTAATAAATAAGAGTTTTAAAAACTAAAAAACCGAACTAAAAAATAGAAAATAAATTTTAATAAATTTAAATTAAGAATAGTGTTAATAAAAAAATATTTTATTTAAAAAAAAGCGTGGAGTGCTTTTTAAGATATTATCAAAATGATAATCACTCTACTCATATCTGTCAAAAAAATATTTATAACTATTGACACCATGCACCCCACGATTTTTTGAAAAAAAATATTTTTTTTATTCACACTATTATTAATTTTTATTTATTGAAATTTTTAACACTATTCTTAATTTAAATTTATTAATATATATTTTCTATTTTTAGTTCAGTTTTCTATAAAAAGCGTGTTTTTTAGTTTATTTAAACTACAATTTTTTTTACTTTTTAGTTTTTTTTTTAACAAATTAGTGTATTGTCGTCGGTCCTCGATAAGTCTACAAAGTTTTAACGAAATCTAGCCGTTTAAAGTGGGTCAAAATCGCACCCAAAGAAGTCGGTAACGAACATACATACATACAAGTGAAGCTAATATAAAACGTGTAAAAATATCCATGTATATATTTCATTGTTCTGCTTTTAGCAAGCTCACCATGAAGAAGAAACCTTCACATATACTTGGATGACTTTTATCACGTGTGACTTTAGTCACTTACCACGTGGGCTGCTGGTATTGTTCTATATTCTAATGATAAAAACATATTATTGTTACGAGTATTAGATGCAAGAATTAGTTAATGGAAGCTTAAGCTACCCGATATCAAGGTTAACGCAGAATTCGAAATAACGGAAAATTCGAAAATTTTAATCTGTATTGAAGAGACCGTCTTGTGAAACACCCTTAAAGAGACATCATTGTTAATTAAATGAAAAAAAAAAAACAAGAAATAACCAAATACGTACTCAGTACGTATTGGAAACGTATTTCCGTATTGGAAAAATTAAATTATCGATACAAAATCGATTTGATACATAACAATAATTATACTGAACATGACAGCGCATCGTCATTGGGGTAGATATTACCCCACCTTTAAAACGCCACACACTGTATTTATTTGTCCCGGAAACAAAAATTACTATATTTTTTTTTCAAAACCGCAGTCGCGACATGCGTTCGGCGCCTGCGCTGGAGCTCATTTAAAAATTTGAATTCAAAATTGGAACGTAATGGCGTCCCCGGCGGCCATCATTAAAAATAGATCATAGAATAATCTATAAGATACTAACAATAATTTTAAAACGCTTAATGCTTGATTTAGTTGTAATAGATATTTTATTACAACAGTGCCGTGTGGTGTCGGCGTAGGAATATAACACCCCCTTTTTTCCTTATACGTGTATATACCATGTCTTTGTTTTCTCAGCCACATCTTATTCTCAAACTCTTCACGCATCGTTCCTGATGGTGTAGCCAGATACACCAGATCACCATGTGTCACAATTTTTCTTTCGCTTTGTCAAATTCACAATTATTCTCATACAAAGAAAAGAAATACTGGTACCTCTGCGATTTCCTCACATGATATTTCTTGATTAAAGACCAGCCTAATGATAATTTTCAATTCTGTGTAATTTTTCTTTGTCTTTATCTTCACGCACAGTCCCTGACGGGGTAGCCAGAGATAACAGATCGCCAATTGTCACGATCCTTACTCTTTCGCTTCTTTCAGATTCATCATTTTCTTCATACATGCATGTCTCGGTATCCAAGAACTCTTGACCCTCCCCTCTTCGAGCAGTTTCCTCATGTGGTCTTCGAAAGTTAGTCTCGGCCTACTTCGACGCCTTTTATATTTTAACTTTCGCGCTGTATATTTTCTTCACCATTCGGTCTTCACTCACTCAACGAACGTCACTCAACGTTCATATCGCTCTACGTGCCCAAACCATCGAAGCACGCCCTTATCAATTTTAGTGATAAGGTCATCTTTAAAACCTGCCATATTGCGAATCTCTTCGTTACGTTTTCGGTCGGCCAAGGTAACGCCGCACATTTTACGAAGAGACCGCATCTCTACTGCATTCAACTTGCTTTTATGTTTCATCAGGCATACCCAGGTTTCACTGCCATATAACAAAGAAAGTAGTAAAGTATTGCAAGGCGTGCACTTTTCAGTACGCCTTGCTTTTTGACTAACGCAGTCAGGGCACCATTGACTTTGTTTCCGGCAGCGACACGCCTGTCCACATCTAAATCACATCTTCCATCTCGGCTAAACGGGCAACCCAAGTATGTAATTCATTCACCTGTTGTAGACATTCCTGATTAACCCATATTTTACACTTCGTTCTTTCTTCGTCCCTTTCAAATATTTTCTGTGCGATTAATTGGAAATTATCCATAGGCTGGATACTTGCGACACACAGACATTAATAGCTTCGACAAATAGTAGAATCTAAGGTTGTGAGTTGCTAGGTACTGCAATGAACAATGCGCCAAAATGTAGCGCTAAATGTAGCGATTTCGGCAAATTCCGAAAAAGACTTCCCCAAAGGGGAATGGAGATAAAAAAATGTAATGTAATGACTACCATGGGGTAGTCAGAGGTCTAGACAATTTAGTCCTTTCGTCTCACATGTCACAAGAGCTTATTTGGGAAGTAACTACTCGATATTAATCTATTAACCTATAATCTTTGTCCTGTATTACTTAAAGTCAAATTTACATCAAATTTATTAAAATTATTGGATGCATGCTAGGATAAAACTCCGCCTACAATGTTCTAATGTACTCGTAATGAAAAAAAAAACCTGTCCAGACTAATTGTCATTATCATAATGATGTACGGCGCCGCCATGTTTATAGAAGGCATTATATTAAAGTCGCCCGAACGCATTAAGTCTTATATAATATGCATGAGTTCGGATATATCCTGCGATTAGCCGGCCATTACCGTGGATGACCCCAAGTGTAGCTGTGAAATCTTTTTTTTTCAATCTCATTATTATATTTAAATATTAATTATTTGTTCTTTAATTAATTTATTAAGATGAAGATATGATATCTTCATCCTCATCCTTCACAGACTGGCAAGAGAGAACAGATCGACAAATGTCATGGCCCTTGTTCTCTTGACTTCTCTCGACCTTGATCTCTTTCGCTTCTATTACATTAGTTATTATTTTTATACAAGCACGACGAGATACCTGAAAACTCTTGACTATGAAGTCTTCCAGTAATTTGCTAACATGGTCTTCATGGCCTTCTTTTCCTTGCCATTCGTTCATCACTCATTCGTTCAACATGCCCGAACTATCGAGGCACGTGTTTAGCCATAAGTTTTAATGTCTTTTTAACCTGTCATATTGTGAAACTCTTCGTATAATTTTCGGTTTGTCTGGTAAACGCCGCACTTTCTACGAAGATAATTAATTTTATCAAATTTTATTGAAAAAAAAAAAACATTTTTGGCGCGAAAATGTGAAGTTTGACAGTGAGTTACTAATTTCTTTCCTTCTTCATTAACATACGTGTACCTACTAGCGAGTCAGTACAATATAATACTTGAGTCTTGTGCTGGTCAATCAATAATATACGTAGTGACGATCATCGAGTTGGTAGGGACCTAGACTTCAAAGTCTGCCTGAGGTTGTGGCTTCCAAAACTGCTGGGAGTCAGCATTTCTATGATGAATATGAATATTTACGGGTATAAAAACAATAACATGTAAGTAACATAGGTATGTTTCGTTATTTACTTAGAATTGTACAATCGATGTCGGTGTATGTAATTCCCAATATCACTTCGTTATTTGGAATACATATCCGACAAACAGTCGTATAGAATTTTAGATTTCGGCACACATTTCTCCGGAGCTTACTTGGGTCATTGGACTGGTGAGGAACCTGTCGCCGGCTTAATGTCCAAGTCAATATACGTCGGGTATTAGTGTTAAGAGCACGTCTCCTCCAATCATTACACGTATCATAGATAAACTATAATTAAATGTAAGGACTATAAGCTGAAATAAAGAAAGTTGATTTACTGTCTTCATTCACGCCATTCTATAGAACGAGAGTTACATTATTGCCAGATGCAAGAGACGCCTTAAATAGACATAAAGATGCGTTAACTTTTTCATAATTATCCATATTAGTTTAATATAATATTTTTTTTTATTTTGACACAAGCAAGTAAGTCGTTTTGATCCAACTTTTTGGACAATGTGACAAGTAGTGAACCAATTGCGGTTGTAATATCCTCTGCAATAATAGTAAATATACTTACATAAATATATATTTACATAGAAAAATATTTATATAATATAAATATAAAAATACAAATATTCGGACAAATGTTTGCCGCGGGATGCGAACTCGCAACCCCTAGCTTCAAGACGGCCACTATCAACTAGGGTAACTGGCTTTCATAATAATATCACTAATATTATACTTTAAGAAGTTCGTAAGTTAAAAAGTCACGATAGCCGAATGGTTGAGTGGTAGGAATTCGAGTTAAGAGACCCGAGCTCGATCCCCAGTTGGCAGGCTCGTACCTATGGGTTTTTCAAAAAACCTATGTACGAATAATATCGTTGGCTTGGCCATTAAAACGGCGACGGGCTCACTACCTGTGATGTTGTCCCAAAAATATCTTCGGTGGAAGGTAGGTCGAGACGACTTAATTGTCTAGACCTCTGTCTACCCCTGTATTGGGAATTGCGTGAAGATATTTATTTATTTGTTTAAGAAGATCGTAACGAAGCAAGTTCGCAGTTTATGTTCATATGTCAAGTACAAGTCTTCAGACTTGTCACGTGGTTATTATAGTATATTGTAGTATATTGTGTGACAAAAAAACCTTGTTCAATGTAGAAATCATCGAGAATTTTGAACATCTTGCGAAAATACCATAAAAATACATTTAGTTACCACAACTATTATTTATTATTGATCTTCAAGCATATCCCGATACGCAAGTAGTTAGAAAGCTAGATAAATTAGTCTTTCACAATCCACATTTTAAATTTGGGAACGACGTGAGAGATTGTGAGCTTCTCGCTCTCTTAAAGTCCATGTCAAGTAGATACAAATAGTGTTTTTTGTTTTTGGAAAACTCATTTGTATGAGCTCACGGAGATCCAATTTGAGTCTCCTGTTTCGGATTTCGACCGTTTGGCTGTCATTATAGACTAGTATAATAATAATAATAGCTGTAAGAGCTGTAATGACTATGTGGTGTTGGCATAAAAAGTGACATAGTGAAGTGTGAGAGGCGAATAGGTGAAAAGCTTTGAATATAACTAATCCTTTATAACCTCACCTACGAAAATCGACTTTACCGACGTACAAAAATACTAGATTAGTGGTAGACAGATGATATGTAGCTGTCTCTGGGCTGTGAGCTGATTTGGTTGTCGATTAGGTTTCTAAAGAGTGGCGATTATGACAAATCTTCCACGTGGAAGAGACCTATTTCCTATTTTGAACTTTTAGAGCCCGTTATCTGAATCTAGAAATTGTATTATGCTGGCTATGTAAGAAGAAAAAGAAAAAAAAAATAATATAACCTGTCGTTTTGTTGATTATCTTGATATAACACCTTAAAACGGTTCACTGTTCACTACATTTTCATTAGTCTTCTTGACCTTTAGTTCACACTTAAATATAGATACCAACACTTCACATCACTATTTTCATAAAAATATAACTACACATAAAAATAAAAAAAGTAATGCAATATTCGTAACGAATTGTTGTGTCTCATTTAAGAGTAAAAAAGAGCAAGAACAAATTATAAAACAACGGATTTAACGGTTTATATAAACTTTATCTTTTTACAAAATTAATAAAAAATATTTTCTCTACGATACTTATTTATGTGTCTATAATGACTAAAATTTAAACAATTTTTTTTTTCAAATAAAATTTCCTGTCTGTCTGCCCACTTCCAACGTTTGGAGCGTAATGATAAAGTATTGTAGACGACAAATTGTTCGTGCGGTTTGGAACCAATTACAAAGCAACCAATTTGTACCAGAAAATAAGTAATAATTTAGTTCCGATGCTCAGTTATTGGCGCTTCATATATTTTTTGCGTGTTTCAATGGCAGATAAAAATAATAAAAGGTGTATGTTATTAGAGACATAATCGAGGAGACTTTAACGAGTTGTTTGACATTTCTCTACTTGATAATCTTCTTTTATTAAGCCATTTTAAGTAATAGCCATTAATAAGTCACGATAGCCTAGTGGTAGGGTGATCGGAATTCGAGTCATGAGACCCGAGTTCGATCCCCAAGGCTCGTACCAATGGTTTTTTTATGTATTTCTTTTCTTTATCTGTTTTTTCATTTCGTACGATTTATATCGTTGGCTGGGACATGAAGACGGCGACGAGCTCACTACCTGTCATCATTAACACTAATATTGCCTAGTTGCACTTATAAAGAAATATTATTATTAATTGTCTAGACCTCTGTCTACCCCTGTATTGGGAATTGCGTGAAGATATTTATTTATTTGTTTAAGAAGATCGTAACGAAGCAAGTTCGCAGTTTATGTTCATATGTCAAGTACAAGTCTTCAGACTTGTCACGTGGTTATTATAGTATATTGTGTGACAAAAAACCTTGTTCAATGTAGAAATCATCGAGAATTTTGAACATCTTGCGAAAAATACCATAAAAATACATTTAGTTACCACAACTATTATTTATTATTGATCTTCAAGCATATCCCGATACGCAAGTAGTTAGAAAGCTAGATAAATTAGTCTTTCACAATCCACATTTTAAATTTGGGAACGACGTGAGAGATTGTGAGCTTCTCGCTCTCTTAAAGTCCATGTCAAGTAGATACAAATAGTGTTTTTGTTTTTGGAAAACTCATTTGTATGAGCTCACGGAGATCCAATTATATATATATATATATATATATATATATATATATATATATATATATATATATATATATATATATATATATATATATATATATATATATATATATATATATATATATATATATATATATATATATATATATATATATATATATATATATATATATATATATATATATATATATATATATATATATATATATATATATATATATATATATATATATATATATATATATATATATATATATATATATATATATATATATATATATATATATATATATATATATATATATATATATATATATATATATATATATATATATATATATATATATATATATATATATATATATATATATATATATATATATATATATATATATATATATATATATATATATATATATATATATATATATATATATATATATATATATATATATATATATATATATATATATATATATATATATATATATATATATATATATATATATATATATATATATATATATATATATATATATATATATATATATATATATATATATATATATATATATATATATATATATATATATATATATATATATATATATATATATATATATATATATATATATATATATATATATATATATATATATATATATATATATATATATATATATATATATATATATATATATATATATATATATATATATATATATATATATATATATATATATATATATATATATATATATATATATATATATATATATATATATATATATATATATATATATATATATATATATATATATATATATATATATATATATATATATATATATATATATATATATATATATATATATATATATATATATATATATATATATATATATATATATATATATATATATATATATATATATATATATATATATATATATATATATATATATATATATATATATATATATATATATATATATATATATATATATATATATATATATATATATATATATATATATATATATATATATATATATATATATATATATATATATATATATATATATATATATATATATATATATATATATATATATATATATATATATATATATATATATATATATATATATATATATATATATATATATATATATATATATATATATATATATATATATATATATATATATATATATATATATATATATATATATATATATATATATATATATATATATATATATATATATATATATATATATATATATATATATATATATATATATATATATATATATATATATATATATATATATATATATATATATATATATATATATATATATATATATATATATATATATATATATATATATATATATATATATATATATATATATATATATATATATATATATATATATATATATATATATATATATATATATATATATATATATATATATATATATATATATATATATATATATATATATATATATATATATATATATATATATATATATATATATATATATATATATATATATATATATATATATATATATATATATATATATATATATATATATATATATATATATATATATATATATATATATATATATATATATATATATATATATATATATATATATATATATATATATATATATATATATATATATATATATATATATATATATATATATATATATATATATATATATATATATATATATATATATATATATATATATATATATATATATATATATATATATATATATATATATATATATATATATATATATATATATATATATATATATATATATATATATATATATATATATATATATATATATATATATATATATATATATATATATATATATATATATATATATATATATATATATATATATATATATATATATATATATATATATATATATATATATATATATATATATATATATATATATATATATATATATATATATATATATATATATATATATATATATATATATATATATATATATATATATATATATATATATATATATATATATATATATATATATATATATATATATATATATATATATATATATATATATATATATATATATATATATATATATATATATATATATATATATATATATATATATATATATATATATATATATATATATATATATATATATATATATATATATATATATATATATATATATATATATATATATATATATATATATATATATATATATATATATATATATATATATATATATATATATATATATATATATATATATATATATATATATATATATATATATATATATATATATATATATATATATATATATATATATATATATATATATATATATATATATATATATATATATATATATATATATATATATATATATATATATATATATATATATATATATATATATATATATATATATATATATATATATATATATATATATATATATATATATATATATATATATATATATATATATATATATATATATATATATATATATATATATATATATATATATATATATATATATATATATATATATATATATATATATATATATATATATATATATATATATATATATATATATATATATATATATATATATATATATATATATATATATATATATATATATATATATATATATATATATATATATATATATATATATATATATATATATATATATATATATATATATATATATATATATATATATATATATATATATATATATATATATATATATATATATATATATATATATATATATATATATATATATATATATATATATATATATATATATATATATATATATATATATATATATATATATATATATATATATATATATATATATATATATATATATATATATATATATATATATATATATATATATATATATACACATAAAAATAAAAAGTAATGCAATATTCGTAACGAATTGTTGTGTCTCATTTAAGAGTAAAAAGAGCAAGAACAAATTATAAAACAACGGATTTAACGGTTTATATAAACTTTATCTTTTTACAAAATTAATAAAAATATTTTCTCTACGATACTTATTTATGTGTCTATAATGACTAAAATTTAAACAATTTTTTTTTTCAAATAAAATTTCCTGTCTGTCTGCCCACTTCCAACGTTTGGAGCGTAATGATAAAGTATTGTAGACGACAAATTGTTCGTGCGGTTTGGAACCAATTACAAAGCAACCAATTTGTACCAGAAAATAAGTAATAATTTAGTTCCGATGCTCAGTTATTGGCGCTTCATATATTTTTTGCGTGTTTCAATGGCAGATAAAAATAATAAAAGGTGTATGTTATTAGTAGTTGTTGGGGCTTAAGGCTTTGTTTTATTACCTCTTTCCACATTCATCAGGAATATGAAGATCGTGAAGAAGATACATTGTTACTAACATAAACGAATCACTGTACCAATATCGGAAACTTAAGATAAAATTGTGTCATTAGGAATATTATTTATTTATATAAAAAGTCACGATAGCCTAGTGGTAGGGTGATCGGAATTCGAGTCATGAGACCCGAGTTCGATCCCCAAGGCTCGTACCAATGGTTTTTATGTATTTCTTTTCTTTATCTGTTTTTTCATTTCGTACGATTTATATCGTTGGCTTGGCCATTAAAACGGCGACGGGCTCACTACCTGTCATCATTAACACTAATATTGCCTAGTTGCACTTATAAAGAAATATTATTATTAATTGTCTAGACCTCTGTCTACCCCTGTATTGGGAATTGCGTGAAGATATTTATTTATTTGTTTAAGAAGATCGTAACGAAGCAAGTTCGCAGTTTATGTTCATATGTCAAGTACAAGTCTTCAGACTTGTCACGTGGTTATTATAGTATATTGTGTGACAAAAAACCTTGTTCAATGTAGAAATCATCGAGAATTTTGAACATCTTATGAAAATACCATAAAATACATTTAGTTACCACAACTATTATTTATTATTGATCTTCAAGCATATCCCGATACGCAAGTAGTTAGAAAGCTAGATAAATTAGTCTTTCACAATCCACATTTTAAATTTGGGAACGACGTGAGAGATTGTGAGCTTCTCGCTCTCTTAAAGTCCATGTCAAGTAGATACAAATAGTGTTTTTGTTTTTGGAAAACTCATTTGTATGAGCTCACGGAGATCCAATTTGAGTCTCCTGTTTCGGATTTCGACCGTTTGGCTGTCATTATAGACTAGTATAATAATAATAATAATAATAGCTGTAAGAGCTGTAATGACTATGTGGTGTTGGCATAAAAGTGACATAGTGAAGTGTGAGAGGCGAATAGGTGAAAAGCTTTGAATATAACTAACCCTTTATAACCTCACCTACGAAAATCGACTTTACCGACGTACAAAAATACTAGATTAGTGGTAGACAGATGATATGTAGCTGTCTCTGGGCTGTGAGCTGATTTGGTTGTCGATTAGGTTTCTAAAGAGTGGCGATTATGACAAATCTTCCACGTGGAAGAGACCTATTTCCTATTTTGAACTTTTAGAGCCCGTTATCTGAATCTAGAAATTGTATTATGCTGGCTATGTAAGAAGAAAAAGAAAAAATAATATAACCTGTCGTTTTGTTGATTATCTTGATATAACACCTTAAAACGGTTCACTGTTCACTACATTTTCATTAGTCTTCTTGACCTTTAGTTCACACTTAAATATAGATACCAACACTTCACATCACTATTTTCATAAAAATATAACTACACATAAAAATAAAAAGTAATGCAATATTCGTAACGAATTGTTGTGTCTCATTTAAGAGTAAAAAGAGCAAGAACAAATTATAAAACAACGGATTTAACGGTTTATATAAACTTTATCTTTTTACAAAATTAATAAAAAATATTTTCTCTACGATACTTATTTATGTGTCTATAATGACTAAAATTTAAACAATTTTTTTTTTCAAATAAAATTTCCTGTCTGTCTGCCCACTTCCAACGTTTGGAGCGTAATGATAAAGTATTGTAGACGACAAATTGTTCGTGCGGTTTGGAACCAATTACAAAGCAACCAATTTGTACCAGAAAATAAGTAATAATTTAGTTCCGATGCTCAGTTATTGGCGCTTCATATATTTTTTGCGTGTTTCAATGGCAGATAAAAATAATAAAAGGTGTATGTTATTTATATTCATTAACAAAAAAGCTTGCTTGTAATCTTAATCGTCTTAATCGAGGCCTCGCAACATTTTGCAGATCAATCCGGTGCTTTTAGATTCCTTATCTTCAGGACACTAAAGGAGTCAGGAGCTCTCTAACCTTTATGGTATCTTGGTTGGCGTTATCTTATTTATAATTCCTAACCGAAAAGTCAGGAATATCAAATTGTCACTTGCAAATGGGACAATAGATGGCGCCGATGCCAAAATAAGGCATTAGTAACGAAAATAGAATACGCAATTCCCAATACAGGGGTAGACAGAGGTCAAGTCTAGACAATTAAGTCCCTTTGATCCACCTTCCACCGAAGATATTTTCGGGACAACGTGACAGGTGGTGAGCCCGTCGCCGCCTTCATGTCCAAGCCAACGATGAAATTCGTACATAAGTTTTTGAAAAACTCACTGGTACTGCCACCTGGGGATCGAACTCGGGTGTCTCGACTCGAAATTCCGACCACCGAACAACTCGGCTATCGTGACTTTTTTATATATTATATTTAAAAGAGAATTATTATTTATTTTTATATTTAAAAGAGAATACAGATTTAAAATTTCAACAGATGCGTGTAAGACACGGTGGCTCGGAGGTAAGAGCGTTGCCACGGTTCGGCAGATGTCGCGGGTTCAAATCCCGCGCGTATCAGTTGAAATTTTAAAAACATTTTTACTCTTTAATTTAATCACATAAAAACACTCTTATCTATTTTAGTAGCTAAATAGCAGGGTTATAATAAAGTTTGTGTTTCAGTTTGAAACGAATACATGGTTAGTGTGTGAAATAAACATGAAAGAGAAAACATTCCGCTAATATATTATGATTTTTTATTATTTTGGCTAACCAGCGTTTGCCTTTACGGGGTTTTCACTCCAGAACGTTTCTTTTCCAAAGGTTGTCAGTTCTTTTAGTTATGTGGTATTATGCCATATGTTATTAGTAGTTATTAAATATTTAAGGCTTTGCTCTTATTACCTCTTTCCACATTCACCAGGAATATGAAGATCGTGAAGAAGATACATTGTTACTAACATAAAAGGTGTATGTTATTAGAGACATAATCGAGGAGACTTTAACGAGTTGTTTGACATTTCTCTACTTGATAATCTTCTTTATTAAGCCATTTTAAGTAATAGCCATTAATAAGTCACGATAGTTTAGTGGTAGGGTGATCGGAATTCGAGTCATGAGACCCGAGTTCGATCCCCAAGGCTCGTACCAATGGTTTTTATGTATTTCTTTTCTTTATCTGTTTTTCATTTCGTACGATTTATATCGTTGGCTGGGACATGAAGACGGCGACGAGCTCACTACCTGTGATGTTGTCCCAAAAATATCTTCGGTGGAAGGTAGGTCGAGACGACTTAATTGTCTAGACCTCTGTCTACCCCTGTATTGGGAATTGCGTGAAGATATTTATTTATTTGTTTAAGAAGATCGTAACGAAGCAAGTTCGCAGTTTATGTTCATATGTCAAGTACAAGTCTTCAGACTTGTCACGTGGTTATTATAGTATATTGTGTGACAAAAACCTTGTTCAATGTAGAAATCATCGAGAATTTTGAACATCTTATGAAAATACCATAAAATACATTTAGTTACCACAACTATTATTTATTATTGATCTTCAAGCATATCCTGATACGCAAGTAGTTAGAAAGCTAGATAAATTAGTCTTCACAATCCACATTTTAAATTTGGGAACGACGTGAGATTGTGAGCTTCTCGCCTCTTTAAAGTCCATGTCAAGTAGATACAAATAGTGTTTTTGTTTTGAAAACTCATTTGTATGAGCTCACGGAGATCCAATTTGAGTCTCCTGTTTCGGATTTCGACCGTTTGGCTGTCATTATAGACTAGTATAATAATAATAATAGCTGTAAGAGCTGTAATGACTATGTGGTGTTGGCATAAAAAGTGACATAGTGAAGTGTGAGAGGCGAATAGGTGAAAAGCTTTGAATATAACTAACCCTTTATAACCTCACCTACGAAAATCGACTTTACCGACGTACAAAAATACTAGATTAGTGGTAGACAGATGATATGTAGCTGTCTCTGGCTGTGAGCTGATTTGGTTGTCGATTAGGTTTCTAAAGAGTGGCGATTATGACAAATCTTCCACGTGGAAGAGACCTATTTCCTATTTTGAACTTTTAGAGCCCGTTATCTGAATCTAGAAATTGTATTATGCTGGCTATGTAAGAAGAAAAAGAAAAAATAATATAACCTGTCGTTTTGTTGATTATCTTGATATAACACCTTAAAACGGTTCACTGTTCACTACATTTTCATTAGTCTTCTTGACCTTTAGTTCACACTTAAATATAGATACCAACACTTCACATCACTATTTTCATAAAAATATAACTACACATAAAAATAAAAAGTAATGCAATATTCGTAACGAATTGTTGTGTCTCATTTAAGAGTAAAAAGAGCAAGAACAAATTATAAAACAACGGATTTAACGGTTTATATAAACTTTATCTTTTTACAAAATTAATAAAAATATTTTCTACGATACTTATTTATGTGTCTATAATGACTAAAATTTAAACAATTTTTTTCAAATAAAATTTCCTGTCTGTCTGCCCACTTCCAACGTTTGGAGCGTAATGATAAAGTATTGTAGACGACAAATTGTTCGTGCGGTTTGGAACCAATTACAAAGCAACCAATTTGTACCAGAAAATAAGTAATAATTTAGTTCCGATGCTCAGTTATTGGCGCTTCATATATTTTTTGCGTGTTTCAATGGCAGATAAAAATAATAAAAGGTGTATGTTATTAGAGACATAATCGAGGAGACTTTAACGAGTTGTTTGACATTTCTCTACTTGATAATCTTCTTTATTAAGCCATTTTAAGTAATAGCCATTAATAAGTCACGATAGTTTAGTGGTAGGGTGATCGGAATTCGAGTCATGAGACCCGAGTTCGATCCCCAAGGCTCGTACCAATGGTTTTTATGTATTTCTTTTCTTTATCTGTTTTTCATTTCGTACGATTTATATCGTTGGCTGGGACATGAAGACGGCGACGAGCTCACTACCTGTGATGTTGTCCCAAAAATATCTTCGGTGGAAGGTAGGTCGAGACGACTTAATTGTCTAGACCTCTGTCTACCCCTGTATTGGGAATTGCGTGAAGATATTTATTTATTTATATTTAAAAGAGAATACAGATTTAAAATTTCAACAGATGCGTGTAAGACACGGTGGCTCGGAGGTAAGAGCGTTGCCACGGTTCGATAGATGTCGCGGGTTCAAATCCTGCGCGTATCAGTTGAAATTTTAAAAACATTTTTACTCTTTAATTTAATCACATAAAACACTCTTATCTATTTTAGTAGCTAAATAGCAGGGTTATAATAAAGTTTGTGTTTCAGTTTGAAACGAATACATGGTTAGTGTGTGAAATAAACATGAAAGAGAAAACATTCCGCTAATATATTATGATTTTTTATTATTTTGGCTAACCAGCGTTTGCCTTTACGGGGTTTTCACTTCAGGACACTAAAGGAGTCAGGAGCTCTCTAACCTTTATGGTATCTTGGTTGGCGTTATCTTATTTATAATTCCTAACCGAAAAGTCAGGAATATCAAATTGTCACTTGCAAATGGGACAATAGATGGCGCCGATGCCAAAATAAGGCATTAGTAACGAAAATAGAATACGCAATTCCCAATACAGGGGTAGACAGAGGTCAAGTCTAGACAATTAAGTCCCTTTGATCCACCTTCCACCGAAGATATTTTCGGGACAACGTGACAGGTGGTGAGCCCGTCGCCGCCTTCATGTCCAAGCCAACGATGAAATTCGTACATAAGTTTTTGAAAACTCATTTGTATGAGCTCACGGAGATCCAATTTGAGTCTCCTGTTTCGGATTTCGACCGTTTGGCTGTCATTATAGACTAGTATAATAATAATAATAGCTGTAAGAGCTGTAATGACTATGTGGTGTTGGCATAAAAAGTGACATAGTGAAGTGTGAGAGGCGAATAGGTGAAAAGCTTTGAATATAACTAATCCTTTATAACCTCACCTACGAAAATCGACTTTACCGACGTACAAAAATACTAGATTAGTGGTAGACAGATGATATGTAGCTGTCTCTGGGCTGTGAGCTGATTTGGTTGTCGATTAGGTTTCTAAAGAGTGGCGATTATGACAAATCTTCCACGTGGAAGAGACCTATTTCCTATTTTGAACTTTTAGAGCCCGTTATCTGAATCTAGAAATTGTATTATGCTGGCTATGTAAGAAGAAAAAGAAAAAAAATAATATAACCTGTCGTTTTGTTGATTATCTTGATATAACACCTTAAAACGGTTCACTGTTCACTACATTTTCATTAGTCTTCTTGACCTTTAGTTCACACTTAAATATAGATACCAACACTTCACATCACTATTTTCATAAAAATATAACTACACATAAAAATAAAAAGTAATGCAATATTCGTAACGAATTGTTGTGTCTCATTTAAGAGTAAAAAGAGCAAGAACAAATTATAAAACAACGGATTTAACGGTTTATATAAACTTTATCTTTTTACAAAATTAATAAAAATATTTTCTACGATACTTATTTATGTGTCTATAATGACTAAAATTTAAACAATTTTTTTCAAATAAAATTTCCTGTCTGTCTGCCCACTTCCAACGTTTGAGCGTAATGATAAAGTATTGTAGACGACAAATTGTTCGTGCGGTTTGGAACCAATTACAAAGCAACCAATTTGTACCAGAAAATAAGTAATAATTTAGTTCCGATGCTCAGTTATTGGCGCTTCATATATTTTTGCGTGTTTCAATGGCAGATAAAAATAATAAAAGGTGTATGTTATTAGAGACATAATCGAGGAGACTTTAACGAGTTGTTTGACATTTCTCTACTTGATAATCTTCTTTTATTAAGCCATTTTAAGTAATAGCCATTAATAAGTCACGATAGCCTAGTGGTAGGGTGATCGGAATTCGAGTCATGAGACCCGAGTTCGATCCCCAAGGCTCGTACCAATGGTTTTTTTATGTATTTCTTTTCTTTATCTGTTTTTTCATTTCGTACGATTTATATCGTTGGCTGGGACATGAAGACGGCGACGAGCTCACTACCTGTCATCATTAACACTAATATTGCCTAGTTGCACTTATAAAGAAATATTATTATTAATTGTCTAGACCTCTGTCTACCCCTGTATTGAGAATGGCGTGAAGGTATTTATTTATATTCATTAACAAAAAAAGCTTGCTTGTAATCTTAATCGTCTTAATCGAGGCCTCGCAACATTTTGCAGATCAATCCGGTGCTTTTAGATTCCTTATCTTCAGGACACTAAAGGAGTCAGGAGCTCTCTAACCTTTATGGTATCTTGGTTGGCGTTATCTTATTTATAATTCCTAACCGAAAAGTCAGGAATATCAAATTGTCACTTGCAAATGGGACAATAGATGGCGCCGATGCCAAAATAAGGCATAAGTAACGAAAATAGAATACGCAATTCCCAATACAGGGGTAGACAGAGGTCAAGTCTAGACAATTAAGTCCCTTTGATCCACCTTCCACCGAAGATATTTTCGGGACAACGTGACAGGTGGTGAGCCCGTCGCCGCCTTCATGTCCAAGCCAACGATGAAATTCGTACATAAGTTTTTGAAAAACTCACTGGTACTGCCACCTGGGGATCGAACTCGGGTGTCTCGACTCGAAATTCCGACCACCGAACAACTCGGCTATCGTGACTTTTTTATATATTATATTTAAAAGAGAATTATTATTTATTTATATTTAAAAGAGAATACAGATTTAAAATTTCAACAGATGCGTGTAAGACACGGTGGCTCGGAGGTAAGAGCGTTGCCACGGTTCGGCAGATGTCGCGGGTTCAAATCCCGCGCGTATCAGTTGAAATTTTAAAAACATTTTTACTCTTTAATTTAATCACATAAAACACTCTTATCTATTTTAGTAGCTAAATAGCAGGGTTATAATAAAGTTTGTGTTTCAGTTTGAAACGAATACATGGTTAGTGTGTGAAATAAACATGAAAGAGAAAACATTCCGCTAATATATTATGATTTTTTATTATTTTGGCTAACCAGCGTTTGCCTTTACGGGGTTTTCACTCCAGAACGTTTCTTTTCCAAAGGTTGTCAGTTCTTTTAGTTATGTGGTATTATGCCATATGTTATTAGTAGTTATTAAATATTTAAGGCTTTGCTCTTATTACCTCTTTCCACATTCATCAGGAATATGAAGATCGTGAAGAAGATACATTGTTACTAACATAAAACGAATCACTGTACCAATATCGGAAACTTAAGATAAAATTGTGTCATTAGGAATATTATTTATTTATATAAAAAGTCACGATAGCCTAGTGGTTGGTTGGTCGGAATTTCGAGTCAGGAGACCCGAGTTCGATCCCAAGGTGGCAGGCTCGTACCAATAGGTTTTTTTAAAAACTCATGTACGAATTATATCGTTGGCTTGAACAGAAAGACGGCGACGAGCTCACTACCTGTCACGTCCCGAAAATATCTTCGGCGGAAGGTTGGTCGAAGGGACTTAATTGCCTAGACTAGACATCTGTCTATCCCTGTATTGGGAATTGCGTGAAGATATTGATTTATATTGATTTATTTATTTTATTTATTGCTATTATATTATGGCTACAACTGAGTTCCATCCATTTTGTGGTCGTATGCTGCAGCACGGATTGTCATGTTTGTTATTTCAGTTACATCATTTATTATAAGGTTTCTTTAATATTCGCTTTCGTTATTTTATTTTGTATTGTCTTCGTGCTGTATTCGATCCACGAATAAAGGAATTTGTTTCTTTTTCTTTCATTAGGAATGTTATTTATTTATTTATTAAAGTGCAAAAGGCGGACACAATATTAAAAACCTTGTCTGCCTGTAAACCATGAATAATTAATTATTATTGTATTATATTATTATATATTATTATCCATTATAGTCTAAAATTTCTTTTGCCGTGGTTGTCATATGGTATCAAATAGTTATACCCCTTCACTTCGGTCGTAGTAAGAGGTGACTGAGGAAAAAGCGTCGTAAATTGAAGTGGTTACTAACAGATGACTGGATAACCTCCTCAGAAAATACTAGACCAAAATTAAACAGGCCGGTGTCTGGCATTGTAATCGCCAATCCGCTAGCATGGCGATTACGGCAAATCCTCCTTAAGGTCACTAAGCATAAAGACCACTATTATACTATCCCCCCTATGGAAGCCTATGTCTGCCTTGGTCTTTTACAGATCGTTAAGCAAATAAATATGTTAAAGGTTGTACATTAGGTAGTTAAAACATATACTATATCTTTTAACTACTTAATGTACATACATAGGTTTTCAGAGCACCGGTTTTCCAGGTGTCGACATCTCGAGGTCCCGGGTTCGATTCCCGGTCGGGTCAATGTAGAAAAACCACTTTTTCTACATTTTCTCGGGACTGCGTGTTTGTGGTGCCTTCGTTGTTTCCGATTCCGATACCACAAGTGCTTTAGCATCTTACATTGGGATCGGAGCATTGTAAGTGATGTTGTCCCTATCTATTTATATATTAATAACAAATAAATTTAACTATGGAGTCTTTGGTTTAAGCCAATTCACAGTTTCTGCAGGACGCATTGGCGTGGAAAAATAAGTTAAATATAATATTACTAATAAATATAATTTTAACATCACCTCTACAGGACCTTGAAAAATTGTTCCGAAAAACCAACCATTCAACTTCGCAAAAATATTTAAGAGCTATATTCAGAGGCAAATTGTTTCTGGTCAGGACAGATGGGTATCATCATGATTATATTACTAATCCCTTATTAGCTCGGACAAGTCTAGCTCCAAAACCTTCAAATTAACATAATGATCAGTTGGCTTAAATTATAGATGAAAAAGAGAATCAGAGGCTACGAACAACGAATAAAATATTTAAAAATATCTTTAACGCCTAACTGCCTAAGTGTAGAGGTAGGCATTATTCTACTAAATACTATTTAATTTTGTTTTATGTATCTTAAACGATTCTCTACCGTTTGACTTATTCCTAGAAGAATCTTTGTAATAGTAATTTCAAAATCATGATTCGTAGTCGGGCTCACAACCTGTCACGTTGTCCCAAAAATATCTCCGGTGGAAGGTGGGTCGAAAGGACTTAATTGACTGTCTACGCCTGTATTACGAATGGTGTGAAGATAAAATAATGATTCAAAATAAAGAACAAGATCACATTTTCAGGATGTTTATTCTATCTGTACGTGTCGGCGTTTCTTCATAATAATCGACAATGTTTTACTTTAAAGTTCAATGGGAAAGTATCCAAAACCATTGTAAAAAAATTAAATACCTTCACGTCCAAAGCCAATGTTCATGTCCAAGCCAACGGTATAATTCGTACATAAGTTTTTGTAAAACGCATTGGTACGAGCCTGCCACCGGGGGATCGAACTCGGGTCTCTTGACTCGATATTCCGACCACCCAACCACTCAATCGTGACTTTTTTAAAATCATTGTAAAGTCCATAAAAGGGTTGTTAAGTAAACTAAATAGGCTTAGATTTTTTAAACTAATATTTTATTGATAACAGTTACACGTTAATTATAACAGTAATACATTACTATCCTTCAGATATTTGAAAATATTTTCTTTAAACATCTACAGTACCTGACTTCGTTGCTTAATCTGTACAAGTCCTTCCCTCCTTGCCGTGTCAACGCTGAATTTCATACACAAACCTACGAACAAAACATCTCATCGTATAATGATCCGTTCGATGTTCGAGCTTAAACTGAAATTATGAATATTATAAATGATCCAACATACTCGGACGCTTAACCGTATTTTAATAACAATCATAATGTTCTCATTATTTTTCGGATTTTTGAATTATCAAGTGCGTCGACCACGGATGTTGGCGAGGCGTTAAATATATCTGTGTCTCTTATCTTTGTTAGTATTAGTAGTGATATTTCTCAACACTACGGTAATTAGAGATCTAGACAATTTAGTCCTTTCGAGTCATATTTACACATTCACATTCACGAGGAACATTACTTACGCACTTACATTAATTACGCACATGACAGGTGGTGAGTCTGTCGCCGTCTTTGTGTAGAGCCAACGATACAATATACTTATATAGATAAATACTTATATAAACTTACATACCTCTATTATTCGAGTACAAACATTCATATTCATCACACAAATGTTTGCTGCTAGCGGGATTCGAACTCAATAACCCTTAGAAGACAGCCTCACAAAAGTCTACTGTGTTGTTTAATCTTCTTCTTCCTTCTAACTCACTATGAGCTATATATGCTACCAATGTTATAACATTCACCTGCGTTGCAAATATATAGAAAAACGTGTCCTAAGTTCATTGGTATAGGAAGCCAATGCCAGTACGGACAATGAAGTTTTTTATTCCTTATAATTTCCTTTGATTGAAGTTCTCTAATATTTATGCAGTAGTGAGTTATCATCACTTCTTTTTGAAATTAGGAAGAAAACTCAGCTAAGTGTCAACCTGATGGAAAATTTTACTGTAGCCTAGGGACAGCAGCTAATCAGTTCGAAAATAGAAGGTTAAAAATTCGATTTTAGCGCCGAGGGCTCAGATAGAACGCCACATAACCCGTGATTACACTGATTTCCTATACCCTCTAAACCGGAAGACAGAGTTACTGTAATTTTGCAGCGGAAATAGATAAAAGTGTGGTAGTGACTCGGCCGACTTGTAAAAATACACGTCTATTGCCTTTTATATATCAAGGGTTTTACAAGGAGAAGCTGGATTCTGATAAGTATTAAATTGTCTATGACTGGATAACTCTATACCTAATTATAATAATCGGTATCACCGCTATAAATGTGAAAAAACAACGTAAAAAAGCGGCCGTAATTCGATCTGTGTTGTAGTCCCAAAATCGATTTCGATTAAAAACTTTTGTAGCTTGTATTAGTTACTCCCACTGTACCATCCGTATATAGAAGTGTAACTGATAGCTATAAGTAAAATAATATTATAACCGTAATTGTATTATGCAATTACTATAGCTATAAATAAATTAATTCCATAACCGTAATTGTATTACACAATTACTTATATTGGTATTTATGTGCGGTTAAAAATATTAATTATAAAATAATGACATTACGCACTTCAGTTTTTTATAAATTACAAAATTTTAAGAGGATTAATTCGAATAAATACATTTATAGACGGAGAGAATATCACATACATTGCTCTGATGCCAAACCATAGCTAAAGCATTTGAGTTATAGAATCGGAAACAACGAAAGTACCAGAAGCCTCTAGACGCAAGGAACTGTAGATTAAGATATTTTTTACATTGACCCGTCCGGGAATGTGAAGCCAGGACCTTTGAATTGGCGACTCTTTGAAAACCGAGTTGGCCTCCCGTTCACGAATGTCGTCGAAACAAATTTATTACTCATGTGATTAATAAAGTGAACTGAGTTACTTTGTTATTATAATATCAGGTCACCTTATAACTTAAAACTTATTTTATATATACAAAAGTAAACATCTGTGTCTTGTAATATAAATATGAATATCTTATATATAATAAATATCTTCACGCAATTCCCAATACTATACTAAATTTTAAATTAGTGAAAATTTTATAAAATAAACCAACAAAGTCAGGAATTAAATAACATTATAACATAATGGTCTTTCATTACACTTCATGGTCTTTGGGCATGTTCTTTCTTCTTTTTGGCTATTTCGATTAACTGCTCATATCCCGGTTAAAGCTAATTTCGTTAAACTAAACATCTCTTACTTACCTTAATTAGGCTATAAAGTCCACTGCAGGTTATAGGCCTCTGCTTTAAGGAGGATTTACCTTAATTTCCATGCTTAGCAAGCGGATTGGACAAGACGTTCGCGAGAATGCGCCACGCAATATTACATGTGTGAATAACAGTAAAACTGAAAGGAGATCCAGAGAAGTATAAATGATTTGAATATTTTTTAAATTAAATCTCAACTCTAGATGAGTGGTTGGGTGATCGGAATTCGAGTCTAGAGACTTGAGTTCGATCCCCAGGTAGTGGCTCGTATCAATGGGTTATTAAAAAAAAAGCATATGTGTGATTATATCGATGGATTGGACATGATTGTCCTTGGTGTCAGGCTCACCACCTGTCACGTTGTCCCAAAAAAATTCTTTGGTGGAAGGTGGGTCGTAAGGACCCCTGTCTGTCCGAGTAATGGGAATGGCGTGAAAATATTATCTTTTTATATCGCAGCTATGCTTGGTGGGCTTTTAACTTTAATGTTTCGGGAACAATCACTTCAAAAATTGGTATCGGAGTAATAAGTATCCAACCGTGGGAATCTTATTTAAGATACATATTAACCGCATCTTCCAAAAAATAACAAACTCTTATTTACTAACAAATAGTAACTATTATGAAAATAAAAGAAATTAACTTTTTTATTTAAAATCTTTATTTTGGATATTTTCTCTTTAAACACCAATTAAGATCATCACGCATATTATCAAAACTGGGGTAGACAGAGGTCTAGGTAATTAAGACCTTTCGGCGCACCTTTCGCCGATGCCTGTGTTGAACATTGCTTACTTTGAGATCACAGAAATGTACGTGATGTTGTCCTAGCTTTTTTTTATCTATATACAATGATTTCCATAAGTCGTGTAGCATCATTAGATATTAACTTACTTAATTGCTCGTAATAATTAACTGCAGAACATAGGTTAATAAATAAAAAATCTTCACGCCATTCCCAATACAGGGGTAGCAGAAGTCATCCAGCGAAGACAATTTTTTGGTCACCGAGACAGGTGGTGAGCCTGGTGGCATAGGTCTTTGCTTTAAGAATGAATTGTCATCACTGACGATCGGAATTCCTCGCAGCTTAGACGCTGCGGTCTGTTTTGGTCGTGTTGTAGTCTGCTACATATTAGATCTTCGTATTTAGTTTAGGACTTCATTATCTCCTCCTAGAGCTCAATTTAAAGGTTTACTTCAGTCGTGTGGTCGTTTAGTTTAGCACACTCGTTTTATATTTACTTATATTCACATGTCATCTGTCATTACTGTTTTCTGAATTAAATTATTCATTTGCAAAGTTTTTCACTTTGCCGTTTTTGACGACCCACACAGTAGGCTATTGCCGCTAGTCCTAAAAAATGTCCTCGGTGAAACGTGGATCGAAATGATTTAATTGTAAAACTCTTCGCATCATAATCCCTGTGAAAGTCTTTAATATTGGCCTAGCAGTTGCGACTTTATAAGGCTCAAGTTTGCTTCCACATACAATTTCCTATCTTTTGCAGCATCCCAGTGCCTACTGTTTCTATTTGGTCGCATGAAGAGAGACTGAAATCATATATTAAAATCTGTGATACAGATTTACATAAACAATTCTCCCGTAAAGTCAAGTTCGTAGTTTATCCTCAAGTTCCTTTCGAACCAGTTAGCACTAGGCTCGCGCGACGAAATAATTGCTAACTAAAAACCTACCATTATCCAGTCATAAGTTATTGGTCTCTGATGGATACCAACGTCAATAGTGGGAGAAATCTAGCTTTCCGACTGCCAAGACAACCTGTCCGACTTAGTTATTAAGGTAAATAATTCCTTTCAAAGCGCTGAAGGAAATTGACTTGCATTTCCAATAGCTAGAGAACGTTTTAGGGTGGCGACAAAATTATGAATATTATATTAATTCTAAATTTATTATGAAAGAAATATTTAAGTTCTGTATCTGAAAGTTATGTTTTTATTTAGTACATAATTTTTATAAATTAGTCTCAGTAGTACAGAACAAAAATATACCTAATATTTATATACATGTCTCCACGTTCATGATGGTGTAGACAGAGAGAATAGATCTTCATGCGTCGTAACCTATTTGGTTCTATTAGATCATAATTTACTTCATATTTACATCATCGCCATGATGATGAGTTTTCGCGCTGTATATAAATTAATTTTATTAAAAATATTAGATATTGAATATCATTACAAAGGAACCCTGTTATATACTTTAAGTTGTCAATATTTTGCGGTAAAACTGTTTGGTCTTAATCTCTATATAATCTCTTAACGAATAATATTTTAATTTTTACATGTGTACTGAAACATACTTTCAATTATTTACGTCCCTAATCTATTAAAGTATTGACTTGATAACGGAACATTCTTTATTACATATCTAATGTAATGTAGTGCAGATAATAAAAATATATGACATAAGAAGAAAACGAAGATCGACATCTAGAACTATTATTGAACGAAATCACCGCCATCTAGTTGTGAGTAGCTCAACTACGCCTACGTTACGCGGCGTTGGACGCAGTAATGGCGGCCGCCGCACTTCAAAGCGAATGGTACACTAATTGGAAAAACAATTTGCCTCAAACTAAATAGATTTATTGGCGCCAACTAGATGTTTATCTGTCAGCGTCGTTTTATTATTGTGCTAATTGTTGTAATAATTCATCGTTGCTCGTTTAGCTGATATTTAAATTAACATTCAGTAGTAACTTTTCGTTCATAGTTAAAGTAATGTTTTAATTGTGAGATTATTATAATAATTTTAAAATAATTGTACATTTATTATCTGTGTACTGTGAGTTATTGTTACTAATTACTTGCACTTGGTTTGTTTAAAACAATTTGTCAAAATAATTGTATATTACATGATATATCTAAATTCTTTGTCACCTGCCCTATATATTATTAGACTACTTGCATTCACCTGTAAAAAATATGTAATCACACATTTTTTACAGGTGAATGCAAGTAGAAAAGCATATGAAACTCGGAAAAATAAATCAACATTAGATATAATAATATCATTAACTCATTTTTATTTTATTTAGGACTAAGCCGAGATTTGGAGCATAAAAAGTAATTCCATAGCACTTTTAGCATGAAACGAAGTACACTTAAATATAAAAAGATACAATAACTATGTACTGCATTAAATTCTAACTAAATATTACTTTAAAAATGAATTGAAAAATTCTAAATATGTATGTTATTTATTGTTATAAGGAATGTCGGAGTGGTTGTGACATAGCATAGTAAATTTTGAATAAGATTGTAAAATGGCGGGCAACGTCACGTCTAGAGCTAGTGCATAATAAACAAGGCGTTTGTCAAGGAATGTAGCGACTGGCGGCACGAAGCGAATGTCGTGCAGCAAGTCAATGAACAGGGTGGAACTCTGTTATGAAGATAGATATCATTGTTATGAATAAAAATAAAATATCTTCACGCCATTACCAATACAGGGGTAGACAGAGGTCTAGATAATCAAGTCCTTTCGACCCACCTTCCACCTAAGATAGTTTTGGGATAATGTGACAGGAGGTAAACCCGTCGCCGTCTTAATGTCCAAGCCAACGATATAATTCGTACTTAAGTTTTTAAAATACCCATTGGTACGAGCCTATCACCTTGGGAATCGAACTCGAATCTTTTGAAACCGAATCCTAATCACCCAGCCACTCGGCAGGACTTATTAAAACGAATACATTTATTTATGTAGTTAAAATTAATGTATTAATTGCCTTGCCTTGTAAATGAGTCTATCAATTCCTAATGTATAATGAATATTTGAGTGTTCCAAACTGAACGCGCAATTCTAAACTAAATGTATTATTAATGTGAAAAAAAAAACTTATTTTAAAACAAGAGAGGATTCATAGAAATTTATACGAAGATATTACAAATATAGTAAATTTAGAAATTCTATTTGATGTAATAATTATTGTTGCACCAATAAAATACATCTCTGTCTAAACACCGTGGGAGTTGCCATTTGACACACGCCATTTCGTATTGAAAGAGACAGCTAATACTTATTTATCTCTGTTGCTCTTTTCAAGCGTTTGCGAAGGGTAAAAAACGGTGTGACGACAATCATGCCTTGAATTATAAGTGCAATAAGGTTTTCATTCTATAACATTTCATATTTTCTTAATCTATGGAGAAAAATTTAGACATTTTGTTTAGCAAGCAGCAGTATGGTTTCTGATAACCTCCATGGACGAGGAGCCTACACACTAGTTCACATGGTGTTGCCAGCACTAGCGTCCAGGGTCCGATTCCCGAATGGGTTAAAGTGGAAATAAGACTTTTTCTACATTGTTTCGGATCTTTGGATTTGTGTTACCTACGTTGTTTCTGATTCCATAACACAAGTGTTTAGCTACTTATTTTGGGATCAGCGCAATGTATGTGATGTATGTTTATCTATCCTATCTATGTTTGTATCAGTTTATTTATTTATAGACCTTTGAATGAGTCTGCCAATTAGTGGGCCATTTTTTGAATTGGTTACTTTTTTGATGTTTTTTTTTATGTAACGACGTAAGAATATTGTCACTTCCTTTCTTCCCGTAGATGTCGTAAGAGGCGACTAAAGTAAACAGCCATGAATATCGTTACGGAAACCGATAGACGGACAGGATAACCATCTTTAAAAATATCAGACCTAAATTGTCAGACCAAAGATGGGCAGCAGCGTCTGCCAGTGGCAGCAGGTGCGAGTGGTTTGGTACTGCGATCACCAATCTGCTTGCCAAGCGAGATGATTATGGCAAATCCTCCTTATGGGAGAGGCCTATGTCCTACAGTGGACTTTAATAGGTGGATATAAGTAAATGTATATATATCAGAGGTGTTGCAGGTCCTTCCACAAAACATGGTGGAATTAAGAAGAGAGGAGGAAATAAGAGAAAGGAATGAAAATGCATAAGCAAGCATGAAGAAGCAAATGCTGTTACAACACGTCGGTACTTCTTTATGACAGTAGTTCCAAAGTTAAGTCTGAGTCGTGGAGATTTTTGGCCACTTAATTAGGCATACTTTGTGTAAATGTAGAAAACAAATAAAACTTGTTAATTATTGTACCTAAATTAACATTTTATTATATACAGTATTATATTATTATTGTTCTAATATACGTAACACAATAAAGTTCACATTGAATGAAAACTTTTATTATATTTGGATTGCCTAAGAGTGTAATCTATGAATCTGAAAACAGACTATTTTTTAGTTAATTATTAAACAGATTAGACAGATTTAGATCCTTGGGTCGCATTTAAATTATTACTAATAAATTTCATTGACATCGAAAGTGCAAATTTTCCATGCTTTAATGTTTTTGTGTAGCATTCACGGGCATTTTATTTTTATATTTTCTATAATTATTATATTATCATCCATATTTTTCCCAATATAATGATAATAGGCAGAGGTCTAAACAATTAAGCATTTTGACCAACCTTTCACTGAAACTTATTTGGAACGTCGTGACAGCCTATTGCAGTTTTAATGTCTGCCTTTTTGTGTACGTTCATGTAAATTATTTCATATATAGATAGTAATAAATACATATATAGATAGGGGACAAACTCAGTTACATTGCTCTGATCTCAAAGTAAGCAGCTAAATTACTTGTATTATGGAATCGGCAACAACGAAGGTATCACAAACACCAAGACCCGAGACGAGGTTATATGGTGGAATAAGTGGTTATCCTGATGTACTCGTTCGGGAATCGATTCCTGATCTCAAAGGTGGCGCATTATGAAAATCGGTGTGTACGCCACTCAACCACGGAGGTCGTCAATCAATCAAATCAATCAAAAGTGCCATTGTGATCGCTATTCATCAACAGATGGCGCTAGTTGATGAAATCGTTTAACTTCTTGGATGGTCGTTGCATCGATTAAAATTTTTTAAACTTATGTTTTTTAGAAAAAAGAACTAATAACATTTAAATTAAAATTTCCTTGTTAGGATTCTTATATAGCTTTTTCAAATAAATAAATATCTTCACGCACTTCCCAATACAGGGTTAGACAGAGGTCTAGTCTGGACAGTTAAGTCCCTTCGACCCACCTTCTACCAAAGATATTTTTGGGACTACGATATAGGTGGTGAGCCCGTCGCCGCCTTTATGTCCAACCCAACGATATACATTGTACATTGTACAGTTTTGAATTTTGAACCTATTGGTACGAGCCTACCACCTGGGGATAGAAACTCGGGTCTCTTGATTCGAAATTCCGACCACCCAACCACTCGGCTATCATGACTTCATAAATACATATTTAAATAGGGACAACATCATATACATTGCTTTGATCTCAAAGAGCAAATTGTAGACAATATTTGTTTAGAATAGCTAAGTGACGAATTTTGTAGTTGTTTCATTTGCTTATGTTACTATATTAGTAGTATTTAGTAGTATATTATACAACATTATGTTATATAGCAGTATAATTTTGAGGAAAATAGAAAGAGTATTGAATCCGGCCCTGTCAGTTGATTTTTAAAATTTTTCTTCAAAGATTTTTCTCACATACAACAGCCTAGTTCACATACTTAAAAATTCACAAAAATATGTCAAAATTAATATATTTTTAATATTAATCTTGTCTATAATTTTTACCGCCAGATAATAAATCTACTTTTTAGTTCTTAGTAGTAGTAGTTCTTAGTCTTAGTAATTATTTTGGTACTATGTTAACTGATTTTTATATACATCAGATATAACTTTATCATATACATACATACATACCGGCCTGTTAAAGTCCTCTGCAGGACACAGGCCTCTCCTATAGGGAGGATTTGCCATAATCACCACGCTTGGCAAGCGGATTGGCTGAGTAACAGACCACTCGCACTTTAGACGCTGCTGCCCAACTTCGGTCTGATTATTTTTGGCCTGATTTTTTTAGAGGTGGTTATCCCGTCACCTATCGATTGCCATAACGACATTCAAGGCTGTTTTCCTTACGACATCCACGGTAAGAAAGGGAGTGGCAATACTTTTACGCCGTTACCACACGCATCCTCCCGAAGTTTATCAGTTTTCACTATGTGTAGAATATAATCTATATTCTATAATCTATACTAAATGAACATAATTGTATTGATGTATACAATCCATGTAACAAAATAATTATACCTTATCACTTAAAACAAAACAATGTTGTAATCACATTACACAATTTTAAGTGTAACAATTGCTTTACTCGATATGACATATACATGTCACGTCATATATTATCTATAAATATTAAGTAGGGTAGACATCTCTGTCTACTCTGACCCGATTTCGAGGTGACAGTCAGGCTTGTTCTAATGAGTTTCTTTAAAAAAAAAATAACTCGTATACCTTTTATATTGTGAATTGGTCGGAATTTCGAGTCGAGAGACCCGAGTTTGATACCCAGATGGCAGGCTCGTACCAGTGGGTTGTTCAAACTTATGTACGAATTATATCTCATCATCTGTCTCGTTGGGCTCATCACCTGTCACGTTGTCCCGAAAATATCTTCGGTGGGAGGTGGGTCAAAGGGACTTAATTGTCTAGACTAGACCTCTGTCTACCCCTGCATTAAGAATTGCGTGAAGATATTTATTTATTTACATAAAACAATATTTTTTCGGCTATTATAGTCCGCGGATTGGCCTTACCACAGTACCATACACCTCAGACACAGCCGCGCGCCACTAGTTACATTATTTTGGTTTGATATATTTCAAGACAGTTCTAGTGTTACTAACACTATCACCAAATTTATTGTAAAAAGAAACTAATTTCTGTAAGGAAAGAGACAACGAATGACAGCCGAATATATGTTAACATTTTTATAACAAACCGTATATTTGTATCACAGCATCTTACATTAATCGAATTGATCTGATTTACGGTTATATTGCACCCCTTTTCCTGTACACGAGGTCAAATAAAACTTTACAAACAAACACAGATAAAACAAACTTTATTAGATTAATCTGGAAAGGTCAAAATCCTTTGAAAGGCTGATCGTTTCTAAGCAAATATTTGGGGTAGAAAAGGTGGTAACCGAATGATAAAGCATCAATAGAGTGTAAATTCAATACTATTAGTGTTTAGGTCTAAATTCCTGTGTAGAAACGTGAAGTGTACACAAATTGAAAGGAAGAACCAATTACTGTCAATTCAGTTGAATTAGACAAACAGTGGGATTTTCGGGAGCCCCGAGAGCTACTTTAATAGATCAAGAGTGTCCGCTAAATTCTTCACTGGACCATAAAATTTTTAACCATGTGGACAGTACCTGTGAATAAATAATAATAAAAAATAAATACATATATTAATAGGGACAACATCACATAAATTGCTCTGATCCCAAATTAAGCAGCTTAGGTACTTGTGTTAAGGAATCAGACACAACTAAGATACCATAAACACCCAGACCCGGGAAAATGTAGAAAAGTGTTTCCTACGTTAACCCGACCGGAAATCGAACCGATCGGGGTTCGATTTCCGGTCAGTCTGGATATGTACATCGAGCGTAGAGCTGACGAGAACTCTTCGAACCGGGTTACATAAAATTGTTTATAACACTTGCCAAATATTTATTTGTATTATTAATTATTTCTAAGATATCATTTAATTGTTATTCATTTTACATACTAATAGTAATAAACACTGGGAAATTAGCTCTCAACAATTTATAAAATATACGTTTTGTAGATGTTGCTAAGAAATGTTTGTGGAAACATTATTTTCATTAACAAATCCTTTCGTTAGTAGAGTATTGCGATTTCTAAAAAAAATATCGTTTATTTTTACAATTTGCGTAACGCAAATGTAATTCGAGCTACTGTAATATCCTCGTAAGTGATTTAATTATTATTATTCGAGTATAAAGTGTTCAAAGTACCACTTGTGAAGAGTGTTGGATATGGTCTTCTTGTGCGAACGTGGTATTGAAAATATGCTTGCACATGCGGGACCCTTCATGAATTGAATACGAAAATTATTGATAAATTTTTATTGTAATGTTACAAGGTACTGTAACAGATTAAAAAAAACTTTGCGTAGTAAAGTATTTCAGTTGTTTTCCTAATAATAAAAATAAATATCTTCACGCAATTCCCAATACAGGGGTAGACAGAGGTCTAGATTAGACAATTAAGTCCCTTCGAACCACCTTCCACCGAAGATATTTTCGGGACAACGTGACAGGCGGTGAGCCCAACGAGACAGATGATGAGATATAATTCGTCCATAAGTTTGAACAACCCACTGGTACGAGCCTGCCATCTGGGGATCAAACTCGGATCTCTCGACTCGAAATTCCGACCACCCAACCATTCGACTATCGTGACTGTGTTTCTGACTGTGTTTTTCATCTGTTCTTTTTTCATCCTGTGTTTTTGACCGACTGTGGTTTTTTATCTTTTTACAAATACATTTAAAATGTGTACAACGTTCTCATAATAAATGATATTTTTGTTTAATGAAAGAACAACACATCATTGAAAATAAAAGTGAAATAAAATAAAGACACGTAATGTCCTTTAATTCGAAATACTAAGTAAAGTATTTACTTAGTTGAATGATGGTGATTACCCTGAATGTAATTCCGACTCCGATTTCTCAAAAATGGTAAATATCTTCACACCATTACCAACCCAGAGGTCTAGACAATTAAATCTTTCCGACCCACCATCTACCGAAGATATTTTCGGTAGATATTTTAAAGATATTTTTTTAAATATATTGAAGAGCGGAACTTCTGAATCGGATTAAGTATGAATTGTGTGAGATATGTATGCCACAGGCAGAAAGGGGGTGGTGTGTTCTTATACATAAAAATTGCTATTGAAATAATAATAATAAATAATGAAGTAGTACCATGGTTAAACGTGTGGTATCGGCGGTAAGAATTATTTAACCCGTCTCCCCCCCGCTTTCCGTGGTCCAAAAAACTAAGAGAATAATAAATGTAATGGTTACCAACCAAAAATATTGAAAAATGGAGACGGTCAACAGTTTCATCACTGCGACATGTCTGGTTCTGATATCGCCAATCTGATTATTTCTTCCTAGCCCGCTAATCTCCTTAAGGGAGAGGTTTATGTCCTGCAGTAAACTTTAATGGCCACTTAGTAAGTAAGTACCACGCTCTTCCACCAACAAAAATGTAACATCTGTTATGTACAAAAAGTCACGATACCCGATTGGTTTAGTGGTTGGAATTTCGCGACCAGGGACCCCAGTTTCATCCCCTGGTGGCAGGCTCACACCAATGGGTTTTTCAAAAACTTGTGTACGATTTATATCGTTGGCTCGGACATAAAAATGGCGACGGGCTCGCCACCTGTCACGTTGTCCCGAAAATATCTTCGGTGGAAGATGGGTCGAAGGGTCTTAATTGTCTAGACTAGACCTCTGTCTACTCCTGTATTGGGAATTGCGTGAAAATATTTATTTATTTATTTTTTGTTGTGTACAATTTTAAAAACCATAGAGGGCCATAATATTTACGGAATTTGAGGTTCTATTACTCCCTGTCTCTGTTAATTCGTTTTAAATTATTTTCTGGTGTCTACAGAGACCAGTTACATTCAGCAGATATGTTGCCTTTATTATCATACAAAAGTAATAAAATAAATAAGATGTCGTTTTCTGTAACTGTTTAAAACGTAACAGATGTGTAAATACGAAATTAATACTATAGTTACGAATCGTCACTTGAAAGAAGCCCTCTTAAAAACATGTCCGTATACAAAAAGTAACTTGCCAGTGCCATAACTCTTATTGCCTTTTCGATAGGATATATTTCGTCAAATTAAACGTGTTTAATATTTTGCAGGCTTAAGTGATATATCGGTGAAGAGAGTGAAGTTAAGTGCTTTCATTGTATGAATTTCAATTGATGCTTTGAAATTAAATAATTAGCGACCGCGTGGTTACGTAGTGATTTATGGTGAGTTTGATCGCAAATGTTGATTAGATTACGTTAAGGAGACATAAATTACTAAAATAGTAACATAAATATATTATAAATTATTTTCAGTGTCGTCACGGTGTTAGAATATACTAACCCTTTCTTTCTGCAGATGCCGTAAGATGCAACCAGGTCAAAAACTATGAAAACACAAATGGCTGGCCTGATGCTGGACGGCCATGGCCAACTGTCTCGAAGAATACAAGACCAAAGCAGAACCTTTATAGTTTTTATTTCAAAACTTAAGTAGAAGTAGCTGCCCCCTGCTACTATGCCCGCCGTTTAACTCTTAATGAAAGAAAGAAGAAAGAAAGTTTATTATCCAAAATGACGCCATCACAGATAACATAAAAAACACATAATGTACAAATAATATTGGCTATACAATACAAATTACAATATACTACATATTACAAACTAAACAATAATAATATAAAATAATGTAAAATATAAAATAATAATTATTTTTCTAAAATAAAAGTAGCCTAAGTTACTCCTTATAACATCAGCTTTGTGTCCAGTGAGTCTCGTTAAAATCAGTCCAGCCGTTTTAGAGATCAGCTGGAACAAACAGACAGACAGATAATTGTAAAAAAAAATGTTATTTTGGTGTATGTATTGACCGTGTGGGTAACGGTGTAAGAATATTGCCACTCCGTTTCTTCCCGTGAATATCGTTATGGCCACTTATGTAGCACAAGCTTAGTACCTGTCACGTTACCCCAAATAATGTCTACGGTAAAAGGTGGGTCTTGACCTCAGTTTATCCCAATATTGAAAATGGCGGTGAAAACATTTTTTTTTATTTTTAAGTATATTATAATAAATACCAAACATAGTGCTAACAGTTTGTTGTGCCATTCGTAATAATAATCCTAATATAATAATTAAAATAATAGTAAGTATTGTTTTCAAAAATTCAGTATATTTAATTTTACTTATCTCTATTTAAATCTTAATGTGTGCATTTTTACACAGGAGCACTTCCTCAGGTACTTTATCCGGTTTTAAATAAATACTGAGTATTCGATAAAGGTCCTTCGTTCTTACGTAATGGCCTGTAGGAGATAACCTCTCAAATAACAGGTATCATATTGGCGAGCGGATTGGCAGAACCAGAATATTAGACGGTGCTGCCAGTCACCGATCTAATTATTTTTTATCCCGAAAGTTTATCCCCAGATAGCAGGCAAGTACCAAAGGGTTTTTCAAAACTTATGTACAATTTTATCGTTACCTTAGACACAAAGAAGGCAACAGGCACAACACCTGTCACCTCTCCTGTCTCAAAAATGTTTTCGGTGGACTAACTTCGAATGGACTTAATTGTCTAGATCTCTGTCTAACCCAGTATTAGGAATGGCGTGAAGATATGTTTTTATTTTTCATATTTTGACTTTTTTCATTAAAGTAGGTAACTTCAGATACAAGATTACAATGAAATAGTTTTGTATATAAAAAAACTTGAGCGCCTCCTTATTCCGGTCAAACAAACAACTTGAATGGACCGAATGCGATCCATGCTGGGATCATCGGCAAAAAGTTCGCGAAAAGTATCCGATGTCATTTGCCTACAAGCTTATAACAGAAACCGGCCTTTGGACTTCCGTTTGTAGTTATTATGTTTGATTTATTATGATTATACATACATACATACATAAGGGACAACATCATATACTTTGCTCTGATCCTAAAGTAAGCAGCTTAAGCAATTGTATCGAATCAGAAACAACGAAGGTACTACTAACACCCAGACTCGAGAAGAAAATAGAAAACGTATTTTCTACATTGACCCGACCGGTAATCGAACCCGGGGCCTCAGACCTGGCGACAACAATAAAACCGGTGTGTGCGCCTCTCGTCAAAGGAAGGCGTGAAAATTAACTTACATAGATTATGTTCATATCCTTTTCCTAAAGAAGAGTCGGGTTTGATCCCCTGGAGAAAGTCTCGTACCAAAATTTTTTTCTCACCGCCTATCACGTTGTCCCAAAAATATATTCGGTGGAAGGTAAGTCGAAAGGACTTAATTGTCTACGAATATACTTGAGAATTTCGTAATTCATCTTATATAATAATAATATCCTCAAGGGTTCTTTTAGTCACATCATTCAATTTCGTTAGTCGTTGTTAGTTGCAGGCGCCGTTTCCTCGTTTTTCACCCCACTCCAATATACTGTACCGGACAGCTATGAAGTGTCTTCCTGATCGGGTCAATGAAGAAAACACCTTTTGTAAATTTTCTTGGGTCAGGCTGTTCATGATACCTTCGTTGTTTCTCATTCTTTAACACAAGTGCTTTAGCTACTTTGCGATCAGAGCAATGTATGTGATTTTGTCCCTATCTATATATGTATGTATTTATTATAGTTAGCAATTCAAATGTGGGCCAATGTTTACTGATTTCAATGTACGTTACAATCGTGTAATGCGAGCAAACGGCACAGGTAGCGGTGGACTGTCGCCGACAAAAGCGGATAGAGCCAATGTTCACTCAAGCACCATATCCCCATTGTTGCGACGGATAATGCCATGGTTTTGTAGCGAAAAATCAGCGGGTAGCGGAGACCGGGCCGATTCTGAAAGCCGGGTACAGTCGATTGAAATGGTGTTGGTGAATTTTAGTTCCTTATTTTATTCGAATATAAATGGTGGTAGTTTATAAGGTAACGTGTGGTATCAGCCGCCTGCTTGGTAGATATACGTGTAATTTTTGACACCCGTCGCTTGTTATTTCTGCTAGACTCAATAAATTTTCAATAAATTAATTATCTTCATTTATCGGTTCTCTCTCGCTGCCCTGTCGGGGATATATGTAAAGATATTTATTTATTAATTTTCTACTACGTGACAACTTAAAGTATTAGTTGTTGTTGGTTGATAATCTCATATTATACAGTATGTATAATTTTTATGTCAAATCTGATCTGGTTGGTTTATGTTTTATACTTGAATTAATTTAAATTAACAATGATAGTTTTATTTGTTCAGATTGAATTGTGTCATATTTGTTTATTCTGTGAAAATTGCTTGAAAAACTAACATGTCTAGTTATCTGACATAACTTTTGTATTTTATATAAGTTTCATAATAATTACGTTTCATCAAAAACAAATTCAAAATGTTTAAGTTAAAATAAATGTTCTTCTAATCAGTCCTTAAGTGTCTTTTTGGTCTGAAAGTGATCTCATTAGCGACATCTTCCATACAAGAGTTGCCGCTAACAATGATTTCAAACAGATATGACTTAGACAAATTAAAAATAAATCTTATTCGTTTCTAATAAGGCAAGGGAGCAGGATTTTGCCTAGTTCTTCCATCAAAAAAAAAAAAAAAACTTTAACTTAGTACATTGTACAGTACCTTTCATTTTCGACATTTATAAAATTTTTATTATGGTATACACTGCTGCCAACGAATGTACCGAGGCTGCGTATAGGTAATTTTATGAACAGATTATGACGGGTGTTGACGGAATATAAATAAAATCGCGGACGGCAGCCATTGTTGTGTATAATATCAATAGATGAGCAGTTTAGGGTTTTAACCCTTTGTGTATCTCTATTATACGATACTGTTGCAAGGCCAGACGAAATAAACATTATAAAGCCTATTATTAATACTTTCGAGTGTGTGTATTGGCAAATTAATCCGTGATAATCCTTATAATGAATAACGTTGTCTTTATTCCTATGATAGGCAACGAGTTGTGCACTTTTATTTTGGATTTATTAAACAACATGTATATAAAAGTATTAGCTACTTTGAGAGAGTATTGGAAATTTGCTCACAGTTGGGCAAAGACCTTCGCTCAAATATTATTTGTGAGCGATAAGAATAGGGATTAATTGAATGTAACATAGATTTAGAAAACGTTTGACATAATGTCAAGAAACATAGTTGATATATATTTGTCTTGAGTTAATTTAATTTTAGTATTGCCACGAGGAAAAGAATCCTACGACCCCGATACATATTTTTTATATTTTACTATTTAATGTTTAATATTGTCCGGGATCCGACGCTTCCAAATACAGGGGATTAAATAGAAATCTGCATTTTTTATTTGAATGAATACCAATAAGTTAGAGTTAAAGAAAAAATGAATTATTATAGTTTTATTACAACAATATTTAATAATTAACAGCAATATAACAATTCGAAGCGCTATAAAGTTCAAGATAGTAAACAGTTTATTTGTTTTTAAGTTTAATTATAAGTATTAAAAGTCACGATAGCCGAGTGGTTGGGGGGTCGGAATTTCGGGTCGAGAGACCCGAGTTCGACCCCCAAATGGCAGGCTCGTTCCAATGGGTTTTCAAAAACTTATGTACGAATTATATCGTTGGCTTGGACATAAAGACGGCGACGGGCTCACCACCTGTCACGTTGTCCCGAAAATATCTACGTAATATCTAAATAAGGTGGGTCAAAGGGACTTAATTGTGTAAATTACACCTCTGTCTACCCCTGTATTGGGAATTGCGTGGGTATTTATTTATATTTATTTATTATTTATAGTGTTAAATTAATATATATTTGCAAACAGTCAAATATCTCTATCCTTTTGTGGCGTAGGCAAAAACTAATATTAGCAAATGCAACCGGAATCACGCGTCGCCGCAAAATTAAACTAAATCAAATTCAATTCCGAAGAAACAAGCGTAAATCCTATTGTTTTATTATACTCGACACCTACAGAATTTTATTAATATTGAATACAGATAAAAAATGACCTTCGCATGTTATGTTCCTCTTGGGACCGGTATTTATGGACCATACCTTACGTTATTACGACAGGAGATTACATTTTTTTCAACTAAAATTACTGACTAAATTACAGGAAGACTATAAAAGAAACAATTGATAAATGCCGGGATTTTCCCCACTTCTAAAAACATTAAAACTCAAACCAATACTCAGACAATCGTATCATTAAAGCTCAATATACATATATAAATATCGGCCTGTTAAAGGCCACTGCAGGACATAGGCCTCCCCCATAGGGAGGATTTGCCATTATCGCCTAGCTTGGCAAGGGATTGGCGATCACAGTACCAGACCACTCGCACCTCAGACGCTGCTGCCCATCTTCGGTCTAAGACCAAAATTTCTTATATTTTTAGAGGTGGCTATCCCGTCATCTATCGGTGGCCATAACGATATCCAAGGCTGTTTCTTTTAGTCACCTCTTACGACATCCTCGGGAAGAAAAGGACTGGCAATATTCTTACGCCATTACCACACGGAAAGCTCAATATATAACGTTGCTTTGACTGATTAAATATAAGGCCATATATTTTCAGTCGGAGTCAATATTTGGTCAAAATAAGGTTTATATTTTATTACTGAAACTTCATCTGACTTTTCCTCTAATTTTGTAGCACATGTCCGGGTAATCTGAATGCTTACTATCACCTATGGTTCTATAAAAGATGTAATGTGGGTTAAAAAGTAAAGTACTAAACAGTCTAGAACTTTTAAACCTTTGAACATCCCAGTATTCACAATACTCTCTTGAACTTGTCTTGTGTTATCTTGAAAATAGGAAAGTAAACAAGACTGTGGACTCTGTGATAACATGCCGTGATGACTGATGGTGGTATAACTAACTCGACAGTTACCAGACCAAAATAAAGCCAGTGACGGGAAGCAGCAGCTAAAGTACCTTCGTACTTTACTTTATTTATGTATATCTACCCTTGTATTCCCAATATAGGAGCAGACAGAGGTCTAGACAATTAAGTCCTTTTGACTTACCTTCCACCGAAGACATTTTTTGGGGACAACGTGACAAATGGTTATCTTATAGCCGTCTTTATGTCCAAACCAACGATATATATAGTACATAAGATTTTGAAAAGACCTATTAGTACGAGCCTGTCACCTGGGGATCGAAATCGGGTCTCTTGACTCGAATTCCGATCATCCAACCACTCGGCTGTCGAGACTTGGAAGTTAATTAATGCTTGAGAAAAGCCTTGAAAACGGAAATAGCTACCGACAGATAGCGGGATTAACTTCTCGAAAAGACTACACTTAAATTAAATAGAACAGTTACGTGCATTATCTGAAGTGTGAGTAGCCCGGTACTGCGATTGCTATCACTTGACAGGTATGATGATTATGACAAATCTCCTTTACGGGAAGTCACGATAGCCGAGTGGTTGGGTGGTCGGAATTTCGAGACAAGAGACCCAAGTTTGATCCGCAAGTGGCCGTACTAATGGGTTTTTCTAAAAACTTATGTACGAATTATATCGTTGGCTTGGACATAAAGACGGCGACGGGCTCACGACGTTGTCCCGAAAATATCTTCGGTGGAAGGTGGGTCGAAGGGACTTAATTGTCTAGACTAGACCTCTGTCTACCCCTATATTGGGAATTGCGTGAAGATATTTATTTATTTATTTCTTTTCCTTTACGGGATAGATCATGCGTTGAACTTTCACAGTTCTTTACCCAACAACCAAAGTGTAGACCGTAGTGGAGTAAATCCCAATGGAGCCGCTCCCCGTTCTCTCAGAGCGGCGGTTCATTTCGTCAAGCGGGAACGTCCCGGTTCCTGACAAAAAAGACATTTCTATATATCAAAGCATCCATCAAAAGTAAATTAATACGAAGCGGCAGCGAAACGGCAGCGGAAAGATTTCGCCTTTTTTTTATTCTTCAACATTCTTTGGGTTCCGTAGGAAAGCAGTTGAACGATTCTTAGTCTATCTCCAGATGAGATAAATAAATATATCAATATCTTCACGCCATTCTCAAGACAGGGGTAGACAGGGGTAGACAGAGGTTTAGACAATTAAGTCGTTTCGTTGCACCTACCACTGAATATATTTTTCGGACTACGTGATAGGCAGTGAGCCCATCACAGTCTTCCTGTTCAAGCCACCGATGGAATGTGTACTTAAGTTTTTGAAAAAACCCATTGGTCATTGGCCTGGGGATCGAACTCGGGTCTTTTGACTTGAAATTCCGACCACCCAACTACTCGGCTATCGTGACTGTACGTGTAACGTATTCCGCATATTCCGCAGTGAATTTTTAGAAATAAGTAAGTAATAAGTAAAAGTTGTACTTTGAACTGATCTCATATGTATTTGTACTTTGAATCGATCTCATAAGTAGAAATCAATTGGCCGCAGCGATAAATTACTAAGGTTTTCTTGGTACGCAATGGGTTTTAAAACTTATTTGCAATATATCGTTGGCTTGGATATAAAGACGGCGACGGGCTCACCACCTGTCACATTGTCCCGAAAATATCTTCGGTGGAAGTTGGGTCAAAGGGACTTAATTGTGTAGATTACACCTCTGTCTACCCCTGTATTGGGAATTTTGTGAAGATATTTATTTATTTTATTTACGCTACACTTAAGAAATAAATAAATATAAATATCTTCACGCAATTCCCAATACAGGAGTAGACAGAGGTCTGGTCTAGACAATTAAGTCACTTCGATCCACCTTCCACCGAAGATATTTTCGGGACAACGTGACAGGTGGTAAGCCCGTCGCCGCCTTTTGTCCAAGCCAACGATATTCGTACATAAGTTTTTAAAAAACCCCTTGGTACGTGCCTGCCACCTGGGGATCGAACTCGGGTCTCTCGACTCGAAATTCCGACCACCCAACCACTCGGCTATCGGGACACCTAAGAAGAAGTTATATATAAGATACGTTTGTTCATAAACGTTATGCTTCATAAGTGAGCCTCCTACCAGACGCTGCTCTCCCTTATGAGGGATTACTTTTAAGGTTATTACGTCATCTGTTGTTAGCCATTTCCAAGGCTTCTCTTTTAGTCACCGCTATGGACAGCTACGGAATGAAAGTGATACTCTTACTCCTATAATACAACGCTACTTGTAGTTCATAACGATTAATATTACCTCAAAAGGTAATAAAAACGACTGTAGGACATAAGCCTACAGTCGTTTTTATTACCTTTTGAGGTACAGCTATTTTTATGGACATGTCTGCAATAAATGTCTTCGGTGAAAGGTGGGCCGAAAGGACTTAATTGTGTGGGCCTCTGTCTACCCCAGTATTAGGAATAGGGTAAAGGATATAGACCTCTCTTAAAAAGTTACGAATTTTTGCGATTTAAATCTCTCTCTCTCTCTTTGTCGCCTTTATGATTTAAGTTAGTAAAATTGAAAAGAAGTATGATGTTCATATTATTGTCGAATCTTGACTAGAAAATGTTAAATTTTTATACGATTTTAATAAGCAAAGTAGTTCAGATTATCAAATAAACAGTTACTTACTTTAAATAGCATCAGTTCAAAATTCTTTAAAAGAGCCACTTTAATGTGCTGTTAGAAAATTACTAAGCTGTCACACCTCGATTAATCTTAATTATTTTATCACATAACGATCTCTAACGCGTAGCGTAGGGTTCACGCTTGCCGAAAACTCCAACAGAGAAGAAATCGCGATTAAGCCGAGGTTACAATAAGAGACAGCAGGGCGCCAGCTTATCGGGACATACTGCTAATGTACACAGCGGGCGACGTGTGAACACGGCTTTAATGTTTGGTGCAAGTGGGAAAAGGATAAGATGCTTCAATGACGAGGGCTAGGGTTTATTGATATAATAAAAAATTCAAAATGCCAAGACATGAAACCGTTACAGCCGAGTGGTGTCTGATCCGTTGTCGGATTTCGAGTCAGACGATTCGAGGTCGTTCTCCAAGAGGTTCGTAGTTATGCGTTATTTCTTTTATAAATAAAATAAATAAATATCTTTACGTTAAAAAATATCTTCACGTAAAAAGTCATGATAGCCGAGTGGTTGGGTGGTCGGAATTTCGAGTCAATAGACCCGAGTTCGATACCCAGTTGGTAGGCTCATACCAATGGGTTTTTCCAAAACTCATGTACGACTTAATTGTCTTGACTAGACCTCTGTTTACGTGTTTTTGATTTAATGAATTTTATGTATTGTATCTTTTTGCTGCACTTTTTTTTACTCGTAAGAAGCTTATGAGGCATATAGAGATATGTGTAGAAAATCTCGGTGATGAATATCGTAATATATGCACTCTATCTCCCGGAAGGACGAAGTTATTTGAGAAAATCCTTTTTATTGACTTGGAGAATGAGGCGGAGACTTTTTTACCAACCGTCGAGTTAACCTAAATATGAAACTCAGGTTGCGAGTTCGAATCCGGCAAGGGAATATTTGTTTTATAATATTATATTTCATTGGTACATTTTTATGATGAGTATGAATGTACATACTCATGGACGTTTATCAGTACAAATTATATATGTATATCAATCTCCGTCGAGTTCTCAGGACACAAGCTCGCACAGAGAATCCTTGTTTGAGCTGTGTGAAGTGTGGTTTGGTTGGTACCTAAAGGGAAGTTACAAATATTCATAATCACGAAAATCGCTTATTCCGTCGCTCGCGACTATAACTTAAGCATGCTGAAAAGGACGACCGTTGATCTTTTTGTACACGCGTCCTTATAATGCGGTGGCTACTAATGTTTCATTACGTCCCACTGGGCAAAGGTGTTTATAGCCGCGATGTTGTGTTATTAGCTTATAATCCTGTCATATGTGAAGTTTGAATCGAGATTTTGTGTGTTATTTTACAACACCTTCAACTGATATACACAAATAAACAAACTGTTTAGTTGATTTTAATACGAGAACTTACTTTTGATGGATAAATCAAATGCTGTAGAATATTTATACGCAAGTGACTTGAACGAGTTTTTGAGAAGTAAAGGTTAGGGGGCTTTATAGATACAAAAATACAGCCTTCTCCCATAGGAGCGTTTATCATAATCGCGACGACACAAAGCGGATTGGCAATCGCAGCACCTAACATTTTGCATCTTAAACTCTGCTGCCCGTCACCAATCTGCTTATGCTTATGGTGATAGTTATCTCGCCATCTCCCGGCAGTCATTTATATTTTGAAAATATTTCTGTTAGTCGCCTCTTACGACACCCACGGAAAGAAGTGCCACAGATGTGGCATATTGGCGGTAATGCTTTATATCTACAACTATAAGGTATTTGATTCATATCTTATATCAATATATAATATTATAATATCTTCACGCTATTCTCAATACTAAAGTCGAAAGAGGTCAAGAATATAGGGATATTCCAGATATTTTCACTGACCCAATTTTAATCGAAGATATTTTTTTGGTAAACGTGACAGGTGGTGAATCTGTCGCCGCCTTCTAAATTGTACAAAAACTCGGGTTGCTTGACTCGAATTACGACCACCTAACCACTCGGCTATCGTGGCTGTAGTGTTGTACATAGAAACTTAATTTTGTTTCTGTAAATAAAGTATTGAATTAAATAGTGTTAATTACTAACGTCAGCACTGCTTTTATTCATTAACATTTAACGTACCTATATAGTAATATCGAATTATTCATGTCAAAAAATAGTGTAATCTAGTTTAAGGAAAATAAGTATAATTTATAAATATGTAAGGATATTGCATAGAGATTGATGGTTATAAATTAATAATAGAACTATATAAGTTGTTGCTATGAGTATTTCGATTTACTTAGTGTATAAAACTGTCGCAACTTTGTGGTAGCATTATTATTATTTTTTGGAAATATACGGCGTTACACTGCTCAGATATGATGTATTACTATAAGTTTTAGAGTATTTTATTGGTCATTCGATCATAGTTTTACATTGGAATATGATAGTCAAAATTAACTTTCTACAACAAGTAATCCCTGTCACCATTCGAATCAAATCCCTCCTACCCAGCTAGAATAGAGTCAATCTATTATACATATAACTGTGTATTAAACTTATTTTTACTTCTTTTTTACAGAAGTGCAAATTTTACCGTTCCTTGCCTTGACGAGATTCCACGATAGGGCAGACCTCTCAGACAAGGACATTTTTTTATGAATCTAGACTAGCGTTGACAGAGGTCTAGTATAGACAATTAAGTCCCTTCGACCCTCCTGCCACCGCAGATATTTGAGGTGGTGAGCCCGTCGCCGTCTACAAGCCAACGATATAATTCGTACATAGGTTTTTAAAAAACCCATTGGTACGAGCCCACCACATGATTGGACTCGGGTTCCTTGACTCGAATTCCGATCACTCAATCATTCGGCTATCGCGACATTATAAATACTTACACATATTATAACTTTCCTTCAAGTATCTAGTTATATTATAATTTTCCATGTTAGTCCCGAGGTCAGGGCGCTCAATTTAGCGCGCTAGTGACTAAGATTCGTACCCTAGGTTGGCACTACTAAACTTGTTATTAGCAATTTTAATCGCTGAATTTTCCTCAAGCTCGGGTGCAAGAAAATATGAAGTTAACTTGCTAATAATTATAAATAAAATGTATATTAAATCGATGGACTTTATCTGATCTAAACTAAACTGAGATAATGCATTTTCCCCGCAGTGGGCATTTAGATGTTAATGAATTAAAATATCTTCATACCATTCCCAATATTGGGATGGCAGAGAAATCTAGACAATTATGTACTTTCGACGAGCTATTCACCGAAAATCATTTCTGGGACAACGTATGAGCCTGTCGCCATTTTTTTATCAAAGCCAACGATACAAATCGTACACAAGATTTTTTTAAATAAACCTATTGGTTCCATCCACATCTGGGGATCGAATTCTGATCTCTTAACTCATATTCCGTACACTATTTAGAAGCTGCGGTATTTTATATTTTCCTTCAGTTTTAATTTTTTGAAAGTAAACAAAAATAAAAATAACTCCATGATAACCATATCACGAGCAAGCAGGAAACATTATAAATACATTTACATTGTTTCGTGCGTATTCAAAAGTAAGCCAGCAAAAACGTATAAATACAAAAGAGCGTTATACTTTTTTCCCCCGAGAGCTGACCACACCCCTGCGCGGCGCAACAAAAATGAAGGAAGAAGGGTGTTCTGTTACCCTATTGTGCTTTGTGTGTTATTGTGTAATGTATTTTTAAATCGCTTATTTCTGGATTTAATATTAAAACTCCTTGTAGTTGATATTTTTTAAACAGTAAGCTATGACTTTGGATATCTGAATGATACGTCCGAATCTTCGAAGTTGATGTACTAGACTACAAATTGAAAGAAAGGGTAAATGTTTGACGAGGTGTTACTTGTTAGTTTATATTTATCCTTACTTTATAAACATATAAGTTTAAGAGTTTTACATGTGGTTTTACGCTGCTGTCCGTCTCATACCGGTCTCATAATTGTTCTCAATTTTTCCACAATCACCTCATAAGACACTTGCAGGAAGAACGGTGGTGGTAATTTCTAATGCTGAATAAATATCTTCACGCAATTCCCAATACAGGGATATACAGAGGTCTAATCTAGACAATTAAGTCCCTTTGACCCACTTTCCACCGAAGATATTTTCAGTACAACGTAACAGGTGGTGAGCCCGCCGCCGTCTATAAGTTTTGAAAAATCTATCGGATCGAACTCAGGTTTCTTAACTCGAATTCCGATCTTACCGACTTATATTATTATTAACATTATATTGTACAAACCACGAAAATTTATTTTAATATATTATACTCCGTAGTGTAGTATAGGGCATAGTATATTAAAATAAGTTTTAGTCTTTTCTTATTACTGTGGATCTTGTTACTCTGTGTGCAATTATTTAAATTATTGTCCCAGATTAGTATTGAAATAAGTGCAAGTTGAAGTTCGAAGACTTTTAATTCTTATTGAATTTCAAGTAATAGCTGAATAACCGCATAGCATATTGAAAAGCTAAATTTAATAGAGCATGATGTCATAACTATAAACGTCAGAATACGAATCTATGACACGAAATTTGAATGAGTGAAATTTACATTTACTGTGTACTATGGAATCGACATATTTAATTTAGTTTCATTAAAACTAACACTAATAAATAAAATAAATAAAAATATCTTTAGACAGAGGTCTAGTCTAGACAATGAAGCCCCTTCGACCTACATTCCACCCAAGATATTTTCAGAAGACGTGACAGGTGATTTCAGGAGGCCCATCGCCGTCTTTATGTCTCTAAGCCAACGATACAATTCGTACATAAGTTTTTGAAAAACCTATTGCTACGAGCCTGCCACCTGGGGATCGAACTCGGGTTTCTTCACCCGAAATTCAGACCACCCAATCACTCGGCTATCGTAACGCTAATAATATGTGTATTTTAATCATCGATTGCAATTATCACACCGTCCGAATTTATTACAATGCAAAAAAACTTCAGCGTATACATGCTAAGGGTGTTGACAGTCCTGTCAATAAGTCATGTAAAGCAACGTACACCGAGCTCCAATCAGAGTATAGTATTTCATGTAATGAGCGGGCATTAAACGAAATGCTATACCATGAAATTAAGATGTTAAAAAAACGATATACTGTTCAGAATGGCACGTTAAGGTCTCATAGTGACGGCACGCGTCGAAAATCCGATACTTAAATTGGTGACCACGATTAAAAGCTCCTTTTTGTATACTCATTTATAAATTCTAACGGTAACGGTTGTGCTGATTTGTTTAGAAGAAATAAATAGGGGAAACAGATTAAAAATTATTGTGTTGGTGATATTTTTTTGTACGTGTAATTTCAATTATCTGAAATCACGTTCTGATGGATTAAAAAACAAAAGAGTATTTTATCAGTTGTGATTTTTGCTCGAGTTAAATTATTCGATTTTGTCTAATATTTAACTTTTGATTATTATGTGTTTTTGTCAATATACATTTTTATCTTGAGGTTGTCTTTGGCTATCTTATTTATTTCTGCTTAAAAATGCGAACTTCTTCAGACTCTCTCACGGTACAACATCACATACATTGCGCGAAATCTTTGCTTGTGCTATGGAATCGGAAAAAACGAAGTTATCACTAAAATCTGGACCCGAGAAAATGTAAAAAAAGTAGTTTCTACATTGAGCCATACGGGAATCAAACCCGGGACCAGAGCTGGTGACATCATGAAAAACCGGCGCGTACGTCACTCGTCCACGGAATTCGACAAGTCAAGGCGAAATGAATGTAAATTTTCGAGGATAAAATAACAATATGTGTGATTTATTTTGACTAAACACCGCTTCGAATGCAGTTAGACAGCCAATAATTGTGAGCGTGTGTCGACCATAGGGCGCATGTGCCCTGCTGGGTCGGTTATTGGTAAATTACAGCAATTTCGCTGTTAGCCTCCCTGCTAGCATCAGATTCTGGCTAATTTATTTGTGCCCTATTATGAGATTTATTTGCAAAATTATAAATTAATTATTAATTTATTGTGATCGAATAGCGTTAAATGATTAAAATGTATGGTATAATTGTTTTATTTTTATTTTCAATGACTAACCTAAGGTGAAAATCAAACTTACATTTTAAGCTGATTTGACATTCGAAATGCTAAATAAACCAATTAGTAAAAGGACGCGTAAACCATATGCTTTACGCGTGTATAAAAAATTATACTACTTGATAACCTCCTTGTTTTTCAACGGAAAAAGATAAAACTGATGATGACATTTTTAGGCGCCTTCTTCGCCATCTTACCTTGCAGTTTCAACCACACACGAAGACGCATAAAAGATTGTAAGAATTATTGTTTTATTTCACAAAATGTCGGTCATCGATGTCCGTTATATTTAAGACGAATAAAGATTGTTTAGCTCTGCAAAACCTAAAATTCGCAAGCATTCTCTCGAACAACTACGGTTTGGTCATCAATAACGAAACGGAGACTGCGGGCGGCGTAGCTTCAGTAAAGCGTAATTTTAGGGCGCGGGCCACAGAGTATAAAATTTATTGTCGCGTAAATATCAAGCGGCGCGGGTTAATATAACTGAACTAAGAATTCGTTGGAAACGAGCTAGTTCGTACACGACTCGTAAATTAACTTTTGCAGTTTTGTGATTTTTTACGATAGCATCACGTGGTTTTTGTTTTTAAATATTAATTGTAGAGGTATTTATCAATAACTAACTATCCAAGCCCGACTCGGATGGGCAGCGGAGATACATACAAATATTTTCTGTCGTAGCGTCATAACCTTTGTGTGATAAGCTTCTTTTTCGAATTTATTTCTTTATATAAATGAAATTATGTTTATAATTGGCAACCTGATCTAATTTTGATCTTCAAAATAGAGCTTCACCTTTAATAGAACAAATTATCTTTTTTCATGATCATACTTTAATTATTTTAATTATAATTACTATTTTAGTAAGATATTTAATAATTAACTTATTTTTAAATCAATATATTAATCGATTTTTATTAGAAGGGCAAATAATTGAATTAATTTGAACTATTATTCCAGCTATCACATTAATTTTTATCGCCCTTCCTTCATTACGATTATTATATTTAATAGATGAATTAAATAATCCTTTAATTACCTATAACTTATTAACTATTTTCAATATACTATTATATTCGTCGAGTCACGATAGCCGTGTGCTTGGGTGGTCGGAATCAAGAGACCCGAGTTCGATTTCCCGGTGGCATGCTCGTACAAATGGGTTTTTAAAAATTATATTCCAATTATATCGTTGGCTTGGATTTAAAGACGGCGATGGGCTCACCACCTGTCACGTTGTCCCGAAAATATCTTCGGTGGCATTCCAACGAAGATATTTTAGACTTCTGTCTAAAATATCCGACTAGACTTCTGTCTACTCCTGTATTGGGAATTGCGTGAAGATATTTTATAATTCTTTTACTTATTAACTAAAAGCTACTGTAATCGTACAGCCCTATTCCTTGTGGTATTGTGGCAAGAATTGTATGTATTTCCACGTTCACAGTTTAGATTTAACCTTTGAGCGAGTAAAGAACCAGCCCGCTTGTCACTAGCGGCTATGAACAGTCGTGGATACTGTTCCTATAGAAACTTTAATATTGAATTTCATTCTTCTCCCTTCGAAAGTGACGAATTTCTTATGCGCTGCAATATATTTGTAGGTAAAGGAGTCAGAAAATAGCGTGCCATATACTTAACAAGTTGATATGTCTTTAGTGACAATGTAGAAAAAATCTATTTGAATGTCTTTATCCATAGAAAATAGTATATTCTTTGTGTGCGTAAAGTAAAAAATAGTAAGGTGTCTTCTCTCTGATGCATTTGAGAGAGGTTCAAGCTGGAGAACATCCGCCATCACCCGTCCATGTTGCTCCTGTGTGGGTTGGCGCACTTCATACATTCTCAAAATAATAATCTTTCTCCTATTTCCCAGATGCGCAGTTTTTTTCACAATTTTCACGACTTTTTTTTGCACGATTTTCTTCTTCACTACCGTGCTTGTTGGTAATCCGGCACTAATTAATATTGCTTTCAACAATTTTAGTGGGCACCACTAAATGATGACCGACCGTACCACCAGATGACTGACCGGCGTATCGTTTGTAATTGATGGTATGGTAGAGATCTATCCATTTATAAATCTATCTTTATCTGCATTTAATGACAAGAAAAACTAAAAAGGCTAGTCACGATAGCTGTGTGGTTGAGTGATTGGAATTCGAGTCAAAGAACCTCGTTAAATAGCCAATAGGCTCGTACCAATGTGTTTTTTTCAAAAACATATTTACGATTTTATCGTTTGCAAAGACGGTGATAAGTTCATCATCTGTCACGTTGTCCCTAAAATGTCTTCGGTGAAAGGTAGGCCGAAAGGATAACTGTATATATAGATCTCGGTCTACCCCAGTATTGGGAATGGCGTGAAGTTATTTCTATTATTTATTTTTTATAATGTCAAAGGAAGGTAGTAAAACATGTATAACACAGGGGCCGTACTTACTGCAAAGTTTTGTGTGGTAAATACAGTTGCTAATTATTTAGCCAGTATGTCGTCAGTATAGTAATACAGTATCAGTAAATTTTTCATTCGAGTCAAACATGTGTCCAAAACATCATGAAAAAGTCAAGTGAACTCTAACTCATAAGTATACTAATTAATTTCATAAACTATTTTTTATTGGAGATGGCGCAAATCACCTCATGGTAAATGACGACCGATGCCGATGTATTTGGAAAATGCGTGAAGATATTTATTTTTTTTCCTTTAAAATGTAAATATTTTTTTATCGGAATGCCATAAAAATTACTCTCAGTTTAAATATAACATTTGCAATAGCATTTTTTTTTATAATTTCAAAATCGTATTTAAAGTGTGTTTATTTACCTAACATATTACTTTATAACACTGTCGTTTACATAACGCAAAAACGATACCGCAATAACACACATCACCAACACATCAGCTACATGATGTCGCTGGGTTTTAAAGCATGCTTTGAGCGTGCCGCGCAAGTCTACAGAGTATCTCGGAGCTTTTTTTTTGCGTTGAAATAATTCTTTCTTGCGCTGAGCGGCAGCGGTGTGGTGGGAGAGGCGCGCCGTGCGTTTTTACCGAGCGAGAATGCTAAGGCCAACGCGTATAGACGCCGATTGCACCGATGGCTTACACTGACAAATAAATAAATACATACATAGATAGGTACAGCATCACATACATTGATCTGATGCCAAAGTAGCTAAAGCACAAGTGTTATGGTATCAGATAGCGAAGGTACTACAAAAACGTAGACACGTGAAAAAGTAGTTTCTTAGACCTGGAGAGCTGGCACTCGTCCATGAATGTTTATTTATTTATTTATTTTCACGTACAGTCCCTTAAAGGGGGTCGTCACTGATAAATTAGAGGTTACATTATTTGTGTAGTTTGTGTCTAGTTTTGTACCCGTCGGTTAGTTTACGATTATGACAACTAAGCTGTGTATGATTTATCTTACTTTTGAAGTTATTTCTGTTTCTGTACCGTTGAGATTTGGAACTTGATGTAACGTAAAAACTACACTAAAATGCTAATATATCATTTTTAAATAAAATTCAGCTGGCGGAAGAATGAAAAAGAGTATATTCTTTATTTTTCTGAGCGTTTCCTCGTAATAGATAGAGCGGATTGAAGATTTTTTCAATTTTATTTCTTCATAAAAAAATATAAAATAAAATATCTTTCACGCAATTCCCAATACAGGGGTAGACAGAGGTCTAGTCTAGACATTTAAGTCCCTTCGACCCACCTTCCACCGAAGATATTTTCGGGACAACTTGACTTGCACGACCGGGATATAGAGACGAAGTCGGCCGGCCTATCATGTACAGCAAAAGTTGGCTTGACCAGATAAAGTTCTATTTTTTTGTATATGGTTTTAGGTCAACTTTTTACGACAATGAACGTGGACTAGTGACGTACATTCCAATTTATGAGGAGCTCTAGTCATGGGTTCCATTTATGGACGGGTCATCGTAGAAAACTCCTTTTCTCAATTGTCCCGGGTTCGAGTGTTTGTTGTACTTTAGCAGTTTCTGATATAATAAGTGAACAGTAAGTTGCTAACACTTACTTTGGGATCAGAGCAATGTTTGTGATGTTGCCCCATCAATTTTATATGAATAAATAAAATAAATATCTTCACGCAATTCCCAATACAGGGGTAGATAGAGGTTTAGTCTAGACAATTAAGTCCCTTTGACCCACCTTCCACCGAAGATATTTTCGGGACAACGTGACAAGTGGTGAGCCCGTCATCTTTGTGTCCAGCCAACGATATAATTCGTACACAAGTTTTTGAAAAACCTATTGGTACGAGCCTGCCACCTGGGGATCGAACTCGGATCTCTTGACTCGAAATTCCGACCACCCAACCCCTCGGCTATCGTGACTTCAAATTAAATAAAAAGACTATTTTATATGGTGGTAATTTTTAGTGTCTATAATTTCGTACTAAATTTCGGCATGCATACGTCACACAATTTTGAGAATAACTGACCAAAAAGAGTTAAATGATATTTATTTTGTGCGTTTGATGTTAATCTCGACCTTTCTTGTTCGCATACAGAGAGATGTAACCAGTTTTGACAGTGTTTTTATCAGAATTATGTTTCTTTGAACTATATGAAGTTCTCTTGACGTGTTTTAATTAAGATATTAATTTAAGCGGACCTTAATATCTGCGTTAACACTTAAACGAAGTGACTAATTTAACGCGTGATAATTTATTTGAAGTCTTTTTTTGAAATATTTATAATTTTTTTAGAGTATATTATGTTTATACAGACTTAAGCTGGGTTGTTGGTAAGGTTAATAAATATTATTAATCAATAAAACATTAAAAAAATAATGTCTTATGAGACGTCATTTCATAAATGACAATGATTTAAATTGTCATGTGTCTCGCAATTCATTATTTTGTTGGATAATATCCATATGTACTAAATAATAATATAGCTCTATTTGTCTTTCTGTTATATAGCTCTATTCACTCATCTGCAAAGCAGCCGATTTTGATGAAATTTGATTTGGAAGTAATCTGTACCGTGGGATGTTGTATGGGATATTGTATAATGTTATTTTATTTCCGATAAAAAGCAATCATATTTAGTTTTTTTTTTGGTTCTCTGTTTATAATATTCTGTTTACATCAATAGCAAAATAAATAAACAATTTTTCGGTAAAGCGTCTCCACGCGGGAGGCAGCGAGTGACGTCTACTAAAAAAATATTGCTGTTGCCTATTAGTAGTTAATCAAATGCTGTGTTACGGTTTGGAAGGTACAGAAAGTCAGTGAAATCATGGAGTACGTGGTATTCCGTTACAGTTCTCAAGCAAGAGAGCGCATTTGTTACCTTTTCCTTTTTAAGAGTTTCCTATACGTAGCTATAGTCACGATAGCCGAGTGGTTGGGTGACCGGTATTCGAGTTAAGAGACTCGAGTTCCCCCTGCAAGACCGATGGGTTTTTTCAAAACTTATGTACGATTTACATCGTTTGCTTGGGTAAAAAGACTGCGACAAGCTAACCACCGGTCACGTTATCCCAAAAATGTCTTCGGTAAATGGTGAGTTGAAAAGACTTAATATTCTAGATCTCTGTATACCCCAGTTTCGGGAATGGCGTGAAGTATCATGAACTTTAATTGCTATTTACCATCAGGTATACAATTAGCTATTTTACACTCGGATCACCTATATTATTATGTATTATTTTGTAGGTGCCATTACATTCCATCGTCTTTGTTTTTGAAAGTCTAGATGTTTTTATGTTATTATGAAAAGATCTCTACAAACTGTGAGTCCATTTACCTTACCGAGTAGTTGTTTTAACTGACATTTCAATTATCTTGAAATGAAAAGTTTTAAACTGTAAATTTAAGTCGCCGTCACAAACTTTTAAAATACTTAACATAACTTCATCGAAACGCGTGTAAACAACAACATTATTATAGTCATTATCTGTTAATAGCGTTATTTTATTTATACGAAATTAATTAAAAGTGAACACAATTTTTCCCGCCACCGGTATACTAAACAGATGTCTATAGCAAAATAGTTTTTTTTTTCAATTCTTTTGTAGCCAAAGGCATGCTTTATACGGCCTATATAAAAGACTGTTTTATTATTTTTTAAAAGGGTTCCGTGGGCGTAAACTTCCGTTCTTGCGTTATTCACTGATGGTTTGAGGGTTCCACTCTCTTTTTAGTTTTTTTTATCATTAAAATGTGACACTTCATGCGAAGAAGGCGTTGTTATATTTCGCGCATATGGTATGATAAAAAATTAAGTCTATGCACAGCTTTCATCTGTTATTTTTTACATTAAAACTGTAATGTATTTAAAAGCTCCTGAGAAATTATTTTATAATATTGACATTTGATTGACTATTTCTACACGCCATTCCCAATACAGGGGTAGACAGATCTCTTTCCTTTCGACCCACCTTCCACGGAAGACTTTTTTGTAAGTTTTTGAAAAAAAAAAACCCATGCCTCCTTGTAGATCGAACTCGGATCTCTTGACTCAAATTTCGATCTCGCAAATACTGGGTTATCTTGACTTTCTTTTTATCTGCCCAGAAATCACCTTTGTTATTCGCAATATTGCTGAACGAACAGCAATTAGACAACTGTTGTCTACCAGTATGAAAGGTACAGTCAACCTGAATAGCTACAAGTTGGCAGGCAGTACATACGATCCGTAAGTAAGTACTTATCGAAAGACCGAAAGCAAATAACTTGCACGTAAGCTCTCTAGCTTTCGTCTACTCTAAATGTTTTATTGTGGTACTGTTAGGTATACCTATAACTCTAGCGATGGTATTTTTATCATAGAAAAATTTTAATTAAAATTAAATAAAATTAAATAAAATTAAATATCTTCACACAATTCCCAATACAGGGGTAGACAATTAAGTCCTCCCGACCCACATTCCACCGAAGATATTTTCGGGACAACGTGACAGATGGTGAGCCTGTCGCCATCTTGAAGTCTAAGCCAACGATGTAATTGGTACATAAGTTTTTGAAAAACCCATTAGTAGGAGCCTGGCACCTGGGGATCGAACTCGGGTCTCATGACTCGAAATTCCGACCACCCAACCACTCGGCTATTGTGATTTTTTATCATAGAGAAAAGATATAACCAAAGTTATTGTTACAGGGTGAGTTTGTATGTTATATTTATTTGTATGTAGATTTGGATAACATTACATTCATTGCTCTGATCCCGAGACTAACAAAATTATATTTTTGATTAATTTATGAAAACCTACGTGGACGAGAGGCGTTCGTTCCGGTCTTCATAGTGTCGCCAGCTCCGAAGTCGAGGGTTAGATTCCCGTATGAATCAATGTCGAAAACCACTATTACTGTAATTTCTCGGTTCTGGGTGTTTGTGGTGCCTTCTATGTCTCCGATTCCATAACACAAGTCCTTTAGCTACTTACTTTGGGACACATTGCTTTTGACAGAGCAATGTACGTGATAAAGCTATCAATTTTGTTAATTAATTATTTAATTTATTGTCCTTTTTTCTTGAGTTAATACTTCAAGGTTATTCAAAATATGCTCTTGTAAAAACTACATTTATTCTGTTGCCACATCGTATGAGGATTGAAATTTACAATTCGTGAGAAAGCTTCACATGGCTGTCGAAAGAGGCACGGCAATGTCTAAAACCAATTGGCACGTCTGCTACTTCAAACTAAAAATCAACTGATTCTGGCGGTTTTCTAACCCGCGACCTCCACCATACCGTGGCAATACTTTTAACATCAATCTACCGCGCCTCACTCGCATCAGTTGTAATTCTATTTTTATCTAAAGGATGTTATACAAATTCCGACTCGATACATTTACAACTACTAAGATGTAATACGATATCATCCCTGGCAAATATATTTATTTATATTTAGAGAAGAATTTTATAATATACAGGAGGAGAATTATATATTCTGGTCGTTATGTAAGTGAAGTACAAAGCTCCTGGGTTCTAAGTTTTATTTACATATTCAATTTTCCGAAAACTTACAGCAAGTTACAGAATATGGACAAAACGAGTATATACAGAAGGCCACTTAAAAACTTAAGTTGTAATTAATTTAAAATGTTTTGTTATTATTTTAATTATGGTAAAATCATTTTATGATAAAGATAATTTATTTGTTAACAAAGCTGTTGCATAACGGTAAGGAGTAAAGCTCTGCATTCATTTTGTGGCGTACAAATACCAATTTTATCAAAATTAGAACATTAATTTAAAATAATTTAAAATAAGTTACTCTAGCTAAGCGACACTATAATAACTATATACCAGAAAGACAATGTAATAAACTTGATCTGTCAATACGGCTCAGTTAAAACCAGTGAGACGTCGTGTATCACTGGAAGTCTAGCCCAGTCTCATTAACGACATACTACTGGTACCTATATCCGTTTAATACGACTACTTCCTAAGTTGCAGGTTGCAGTAGAGCTATTTATTTCAATTGAACTAGGGGGTAAAAGATATTATGTTCTTCTTAAAAACGTAGGTAATGTATCTTGGTTTTTTCTAATAACCCACAAATTCATAAGTGAATTATGTAATAGAGTCTAGTCTAAGTCACGATAGCCTTTGTGGTTGGATGATCGGAATCCGTGTCAAGTGACCCGAATTCGATCCCCAAGGCTTATGCCAATGAGATTTTTCAAAAACTTTTGTATGACTTATGTATTTGGCTTGGACATAAAGATAGCGACAAGCTCACCACCTGTCACGTTGGTTCAAAAGTATCTTCGGTGGAAGGTGGATCGAAAGGTATTAATTGTCTAGAATACAAGACAATTAATAGTCTATTAATAGACTATTAATTGTCTAGTATTGGGAATGACGTGAAGACATTTTGTTTTTATTAATGAACCACCAATTCATATGAGAATTATGTAATAAGATTACATAATTCTCATATGAACCAAAACACAGTGAACTGTGGAGAGAATTAACAGATGTTAAATCCTCATCAGTGACAATTATTACTACATTATGTAGTGTTATGTAGTAATATTACAGTAATATTACACTTTCATGAATTAGAGGTGTATTAAATAGGTAAAAACTGACCATGTCCAAAATGCTACCAGCCTTTTTCCTACTCGATAATAACTCATGGTAAAAGAAACTGATATGCAGGTCTAGACTACTCAAACTATTAATTAGTAACTTTTGAAATGAATTTAAAACGAACAAACCTGATCAATCAACCTTTTCTAATCATCAAAAAATAATAAATTATAATGCAGTGGTAATGCGATCTCTTCGTCAAATATGCGGCGTTACATTGGTCGACCGAAAACGAGACGATCACTTAAATAAATAAGGGTATGCGTTGATGATTTGGGTATATAGAGTGAATGAGTGAAGACAGAATGGAGAATGAAGAAAATATATATCTCGAAATTTTACATTACAAAGGATCGCTGTCGAGGCTAACTTTCGAAGACCATCTGAGTTAATTGCTTGAAGAGGGGAGAGTCAAAAGTATTTGGAAGAATGATTTGAAAGAAGCGAAAGAGATATTTAAGGATAGGTACATTTGGCGATCTGTTCCCTCTGGCCATCCCATTAGAGATGCGCAAAGATATTTTTTTGTGTGATATTTGTGAATTCATACGCGGTTAAAGCGAAAACCTCAGTAACATAGATTTCGTTGTAGTCTATCTCATTCTCACGCAGACTAAATACTATATCACGCAGACTAAATACAGTATGTTATTGTCTCTACTATGTGATTTTATGTTTCATTGAGTTTCCAAACACAACTGTTCAAACACTTATCTATAAAGTAGACATATGTAATATTTCCTTAATTCTATCCCATATTATAACAAAAAGTTAGATTAGTATTGGTAACAGTTTAGACTTCTATATACTAGCTAAGAGACATATGTAATATGTAAAAAATTCGTGTCGCACTAAACGGGGCGGGTTTAATTTCGTCTTCAATATGTCAATGTTTTTGCGGCGACTGTAACAAATGTATTGCCGTACAACCTTTAGCGTAACCGAACAAGTTATAAACAATTGACTTCATGTATTAGGTTTGTTATATTTGACCACTGTGAATGCGGAGTTGCGATATTTGTTGAACATTACAAATGCCGCTTAGGTTTTGAGCCATAACACGTAAAAGTGGTTTTTGGAATTGACCACATTGGTGGTAACGCACTTGTAGCTCCTTAGGTATTGACATGGGAATCACTTACCGTTTTTCTGCAATTCAGTTACGTCAGTTTATGTAGTCTATGACATACGTAATACGGTCCCGGGCTCGATTACCGGACGGGTCTGTGTAATAAACCACTTTTTGAAAATTGTCTATGGTCTGTTATCTGTGCTACCTTTGTTGTTTCTAATTCCATAACACAAGTGGTTTAGCTAGTTACCAAAATATGTGGTGCCGCCTGAAGGTACTGAAGTACCCTCTTGGGTACCCTACATTTCCAATACCACAGGGGCTGAAAGTGCGTTGCCTTTATATGCTAGAAATGGAAATATAATAATATGGGGATTGTAGGTTAAAAAAAGATGAAGTATCGAGGATCTCCGGTAATCAGATACGACGAAGGAGGTTAATAAGCACAAAATTCCTTAAAAGCTAATCTAAGCTGCTAAAAAAATCTTCAAGTCGGTAATCTACGAGTGACAGCATGGTGACTGCCGGCCCATTTGAGCAGCAGCAAAAGTTTAGATTTCATTTCACTTTTATCTAAAAAATACCAGTCGAGACTCTGGTGCGAAAGGAACTATTTGCAATATTAATGTAATGCAAAAGATGCTAAAAAATTACCGCAAAATATTTGACTAACATAGTCAACAAAAGACATAAAAAACAACTAGAAACTTACATAGTTAATAAAATGATACAATTAAACCCTATACAGTGGTAGTTGTAAATTATAAATAACGAATATGAGATAAAAAAATTTCTTCACGCAATTCCCAATACAGGTATAGACAGAGGTCTAGTCTAGACAATTAATTAGTCCCTTTGACCCACCTTCCATTGAAGATATTTTCGGGAACACGTAAATCAGTTATAGGATATACACTGTAATTATTTTTTGCGGAGTCTGAAGACAACACTACCAACTTAGTCATAAGGTCAACTGTGTTAAAAATTGTTCTTATTTATTATAAAAATATAACAATTATTCTTCTTGTCTAGTTTGCATCAGTTGCAAAAGTTCACACTCTCTATATACACACCGGGCATGCTTTGTGGTACACGCATAAGGAGGCTCCTGCAAAAACGCAAAAATCCCTTTGCACTGACGCCGCGGCGTAAAAAAACAAAGCAACTATGAGGCCATCTGCAGGGACGTTTCAATAAAGGCACATATAATTGGCTGCCGATCGTCATTTTAATTACGGCCGCAACGTTTTTCGCGGGACCCCAAAGGGGCAGACATGTTGGCCGCTCGTGGAACTGGCTTTATTCGAGTTAGGTCTTCGTTAATTTGATTGATTATCAATTAGACTCACTTACTATCGCACCGGTCCCACCAACGCCGCATCTTAATATGCACTGCTCTTAAATCTTATTCAAATTCGAGTGGAGATACGATCATTATTGCAATGCCCTGCCGTTGGAACGATACTTTTTAAACGGTAGCGTATTATAATACTTTTATTGTATTATGTTTGTTGTTTACGAGTTTATGACAGGTGGAAACATATTACAGAAATTACACAAACATTATTTTATATACAAATCTTTCTCTTTATTTAATTAATTATCGTCTAAATAAAATTTAATTTTTATTAAACTTCAATATCTTTTTGTATCTTCATAATAAATTTTACACTTCATTTCGTGATTTGAAATGTATTATTAGGTATTTATAGGTATTACATCATATTATTTTTGAAGTTAAAATGTCGAGAAAAATTATACGATCGAGCCCGTCGCCGTCTTTATGTCCAAGCCAACGATATAATTCGTACATAGGTTTTAGAAAAACCCATTGGCACGAGCCTGCAACCTGGAGATCGAACTCGAGTCCCACGACTCCAAATTCCGACCACCCAACCACTCGGCTATCGTGACTTCATAAATACATATTTATAGATATACATACAATAGACAACAAAATTCTAAAACATTTTATGACACATAATTGTTGTGTCGCCTGCGTGCCTGTTCTCGCCAATTTTCTTATCGTAGAAAATGATTATAATTAGTAGAATTTTTCTCACCACGCACGTACAAGGATGTATTAATAGTCTCATTCGATACTAAAATCGAAACAAAAACAAAAATCAAAGTTTAAAAGAAGATTTTAAAAGTGAAATAATAGACAACGGTATCTCTTTGAGTACGTAGACTGAAGTTCGTATTAACAAGTTTTATATATATATATATATATATATATATATATATATATATATATATATATATATATATATATATATATATATATATATATAAATATATATATATATATATATATATATATATATATATATATATATATATATATATATATATATATATATATATATATATATATATATATATATATATATATATATATATATATATATATATATATATATATATATATATATATATATATATATATATATATATATATATATATATATATATATGTATAAAAGTCACGATAGCCGAGTTGTTGGGTGGTCGGAATTTCGAGTCGAGAGACCCGAGTTCGATCCCCAGGTGGCAGTACCAATGAGTTTTTCAAAAACTAATGTACCAATTTCGTCGTTGGCTTGGACCTAAAGGCGGCGACGGGCTCACCACCAGTCACGTTGTCCCGAAAATATCTTCGGTGGAAGGAGGGTCAAAGGGACTTAATTGTCTAGACTTGACCTCTGTCTACCCCTGTATTGGGAATTGCGTGAAGATATTTATTTATTATATTTATTTATATATATATATATATATATATATATATATATATATATATATATATATATATATATATATATATATATATATATATATATATATATATATATATATATATATATATATATATATATATATATATATATACATATATATATATATATATATATATATATATATATATATATATATATATATATACATACGCAATTTTTCACATTGAAGTACGCAGAGGTAAAAATATTAAAAATTCTGGTTTCTATTGTGGGCCTGGATAGTACGACAGTGACAACTCCCGGTAACGTTGTCACAAATAATTTAGGGTTAAATGTGGGTTGGAGTGACGATACTATCTAGACTACTGACCACCCCAATATTATCTAAGATTCTATAAAAAAGCTATGAAACCCATACCGTGGTGGCGCTTCAAGTACAACCAAAATACTCAATCAACTAAAAAAATATCTTGTGAAAAATAAATTGCCCAGGTGACTTTTAATTTATTTACGCTTACTTCTAGATTCTCATAAAATACACAATTTTGCAGAAATTTGGTATCGACGAAACTAATAAAAAAATCTAATGAAAATGAACTAATGACTTTTCATTAGTTTAGTTTAGGTTTAGATTAGGAAGAGAAAATATTCTTTTTGAATAGAGATACGTGGGGGAGAGTTGAAGAAGAAGTAGAGAGAACACCCACGAGAAGAAAGGTAGTAGCTCTTGTGAGTGTCGTAAGAGGGGACTTACGAAAAAGCGTTGACAGTGTCAATGTCTACCGAAAGATAACGAAATAACCACCTTGACAAAATGCTAGACCAAAATAAGCAGACCTGTGATGGGCAGCACTGTCTAAGGTGCAAAATGTTTGGTACTGCGATCGCCAATCAATGGCGATTACAGCAAACTGTTCCACGGGCGAGGCCTATGTTCCGCAGTGGATTATTAAAGAATGTTATGTACATAAACCCTAATAGTAAATTGGGTAACGACACGAACTGCTATGTAAGATATCGTCGGTACGATTCCAGAATTCAGTCGCTAATACTAACTTCACTATTTGACCTTTGAAGCTTATTTGGAGTATGTAATGTAAATAACACCATATGAATTCTTTGTATATATTTTTATGCTATGTTGTGTTATTTATTTTTAACTTTTTATTATGAATTTTTATGGAAAAGGCTAAGAATTGTCTTTGCTTTATTTGTTTTAATGTATACCTGGTTCTTTGATTAATGCCGCAATCAACCGACTGGAAACTACAAAGAATTTTCCAGTCAATACAAATATGAAGTTACATAAATAACGCTAAATTATTTGAACTGAATTCATACCAATGCGTTGTTTATTTATCTGGGTTGTTTGCTACATGTTTTCTGGCTATTAATTGATAATTAACCGACTTTTAAAAAGGGGGAGGAGGTCATGTTTTTTATGCCATTATATTTAGACTAATTTCGAATGTTCCTTATTTGTTTGAAAGCGTGTACCAAGTTGGGCCCATTGTTATCAAGTCACGATCAGGCTATACAATCATAAAAAAGCTAAAGAACATATAAGAAAATTTCCTATTTCATTTCTTTTCTGATGTAATTCAGTTTCTAGAAATCATCATCTAACTTGTGATGGAGGCCACTTTTTGAGGTAAGGAATTAGGCAAATATTTACGATTAGCCTTTAGAAACTGTCGGGTAGACTAGTTAGTAGAGATTAATTGAACTTTTAAAGGTTATCTAACTACTAATTAGGAGAGTTTTCGTATAACGTATATAAAATATATAATTCTTCACGCCATTAACAGTACAGGGGTAGACAGAGGTCTAGACAATTAAGTCCTTTCTACACACCTTTCACTGAAGACAATTTTTGGGACAACGTGACAGGTGGTGAGCCCGTCGTCGTCTTAATTCCCAAGCCAAAGATACAATTTATACATAAGTTTTTGAGAAAACCTGACATCTGGGGCTCGAACACGGGTCTCTTGACTCGAATTCTGACCACCTAACTTCTCGGCTATCGTGACTTTGCTTACTAAATTCAATATATATAATAATGATCTACGTGGACGAGTGGGGTACACGTCAGTTTTGGTGTCACTGGCTCTGAGATCCCGCGTTCGGTCCCTAGTCGGGTCAATGTAGAAAATACTTTTTCTACATTTTCTCGGGTTTGGTATTTGCTGAACCATTGTTGTTTCTGATACGACAACACATGTGTTTTAGCTACTTACGAGTACTCTATTCATTTTATTTATTTATCTTCACGCACAATCCCTGACGGGGTAGCCAGAGAGAACAGATCGCCAAGTGTCACGACCCCTACATACTTCTTTCGCTTCTTTCAGATTCATCATCTTCTTCATACATGCACGTCTAGGTATCCGAGTACTCTTGACTCTCCTCTCTTCGAGCAATTTGCTCACATGGTCTTCGAAAGTTAATCTCGGTCTACCTCGACACCTTTTAATATTAACTTTCGCGCTATATATTTTCTTCACCATTCGGTCTTCACTCATTCGCTCATCGTGCCCAAACCATCGAAGCACGCCCTTATCCATTTTTGAGACAAGGTCATCTTTCAAACCTGCCATATTGCGAATCTCTTCGCTCTCTACTCTATCCATGTATGTATTTTTAAATAGGCACTACTTACTGATTCGTTTGAAGGCAGAGCTAAGATTGAATCGGAATACAACTGTCACGTAAATAAATAAATAAATATCTTCACGCAATTCCCAATACAGGGGTAGACAGAGGTCTAGTCTAGACACGTAAGTCCCTTCGACCCACCTTCCACCGAAGATATTTTCGGGACAACGTGGCAGATGGTGAGCCCGTCGCCGTCTTTTTGTCCATCGACACAATTCGTACATAAGTTTTTGAAAAACTCATTAGTACGAGCCACCTGGGGATCGAACTCTGGTCTCTCGACTCGAAATTCCGACCACCCAACCACTCGGCTATCGTGACCTACTGTCACGTAATCTCTAAATATGCTATTAATGATTAAAAACCATTCATACATACATATATAATGGCCAGCTAAAGTCCACTTCAGGACATAGGCTTATTTCAAGGGGAGGATTTGCCATAATCGCCACGCTTCGCAGGCGGATTGAGAATCGCAGTACCAAACCACTTGTACCTCAAACGCTGCTGCCCATCTTCGCTCTGATTATTTTTGTCTGACATTTTTAGAGATGGTTATCCTGCCATCTATTGGTTGCCATTAGGAAATTCTAGGCTCTTTCCCTTATTATATCGTTCAATTATATCATTGTCTTGGACATGAAGACGGTGACGGGGTCACTACCTGAACGGTGAAAAGTGGATCGAAAGGACTTAATTGTCTTAACTAGACCTCTGTCTACCCCTGTATTGGGAATCGCATGAAGATATTTATTAATTTATTTTTATTTACATTCTAATCATTGAAGAGATCAATGTCCTGTAGTGGAATTTTATAGGTATTTAAAGTTAACTTACTAACAGACAGGCTTTGGAATATTAGAAAAAAATATATATGTTTAGCCTATTCCCAATACTGAGGTAGACGGAGGTCTAGACAATCCTCTCTACACTCCTTTCACCAAAGACATTTTTTGGGGGATAACATAACAGGTGATGAGCCTAACGCCGCCTATGTCTACATATAAAACGTAACTATGTTTTGAAAAAAACCGATTAGTTCGTGTCTACTGTACCACCTGGGGATTGAACTCATTGACATTGGTTGATTGACTCGAATTCCAATCACCCAACCACTCGGCTATCGTGACTTTTGTAAAATAAAGTAAAATAAGCAGTATTCTAAATGCCACCTGCTGCTGGAAAGAGACTCTCTCTTGCCAGCAGCTGGTCTACTTGAGTCATGGGCGGAGGACAAGACAGCGTGATGAAATGACTTTACTGTCTAGACATCTGTCTGTCCCAGTATATGGAATATGCCTGAAGTTATTTCTGAATTTATTTTCTTTCCTTAGGTGTTATAAGAGGCAACGAAGGGAAAGATCTTGAAAAATGGAAGTGGCTAACCATCTCATCAAATATAATATATAAACACAAAATTATAGGTAGCCTGACGGGTAGCAACTAGCAGCGTCTAATGTGCTCGCTATTCTAGTCTAGTGTGTGTGTCTACTATTGCAATCGCCATTTCGTAGCGATCCTCCCTACCGGAGGCCCCCAGCACATACAGATAAACAGGGATGAAGCTATTGTCTTAAATACATGTGAAACAATCAATAAAACACAAAATCTTTTACATTTTTTTTATTTGAGAAAAGAAATTAATTCACGTTTTTTTCTTATTTCCACTTTCCTTATAATACAATGTAGTTATAAAGTAATTTTACTATCTATCTATATTTATATGTATACTGTATTTTCTCTATATAATACAAAAAATATTTACAAAATTGTAATTCATCCCTTAAAGACCCATTCTAGAAAAATAACCATAATCGATTTGTGAAAGCATGAACAAAATCATGAGGTTGACAAATAGCACAAACTGGCCAGCAGTTATAGTCTTTTTGAAATAGGTACCTATTCAAATAAAGAAACATTGAAGTTTCAAAATCATCTTAACTTGTCCAGACTCAAAATTAGGAACACAATTAAAAAGAAAAAAACATATTCTTTTTTCACTAAGTTTAAAAAATACCTTGAAAATCCTGTTCATGCATTCGAAAGATCATAGTTCAATGTAATGATATTAAAATAGATATTAATTTGCTGTGAAATTAAAAAAATAATTAAACTATCGCAATCTAAATACATTTGCATACAGAACACAACAGCAGCTTGCACCAAAACAAAATTCAATAAATACAATTCAATTGTCTTTTTATAAACAAAAAAACTTAAAATTATTTATCACAACAGCATTGTCTGTGTTCCCGTTTGTTTTTAATGAATCAATAATAATAAATAAAATATTCTTTTAAAGCTTTCGTATTTTATATATTTATTAGTACCATTAAAAATCAATTTATTCATGTGCATAAATAAGAATGTTGTTATTGTCGCTTAAAAATATTATGAGTTTGATATTATAAAATTTACTGTTTAAGTGCCAATTAAATTGTTTACTTAGGAATATAACCACCATAAGAAAGGAAATTTCTGAAATAATACAAAGAAAGAATTTATATAATTCAATAGCCAATATTTTTTTTCAACAACGTACAACGTATGGCTCAATGGCTGAATATACAGTGACAAATGTGAAAGAAAAAAAGGGGGTCCGTATCTTTCTTTCTAAAGGATGTGTGTGAAGATGTCTCACATAAACCTGTTGCCTGCTTTAGGCTACTTTTTACTCTAAATGCGTTCTAGCTGACCATAAAACACAAATTCCATTATCTTTTAACAGCGAGGTTAATAAGAACTCAAATTTATGAAACATTTATATTTTTATATAATACAGTAATTCGCTAAACTAAAAACATCAATAGGTGTTTTCCGACAAGAAGGCAAGAATATAATACTTTTTTGCAGTTTAATTTATAATGGCATGCAGAAATATTTAGAAAATAAGAAAAGGATTTTTGATGAATTATTATTTAGATTTTTTAAACTAAAAGAAACTCCCTTTTTGATCAACCAGGTCGTACTTAGTCAATTGATTTAATACATTAGCTTAAAACATTTACAATAACCACTTTTAACAATTACGTCCTATAATATATTATAAAAATGTACAATTATTTAAATTCTATTAAATAAATTTCTTAATTTAAATTTAGGTTGTGCAAATACAAAGTTACATATTTTACAAATAGTAAAAAAAACAACACTGGCGCGTTATATGAGCTCTTTAGGCCATTTCGAATGTGAACTATTATACTTGCATTAATTTAAATTATTTCTGTGTTTGTCCGAAGGCTGTTACACCGCGGGCCAAACCCTGTTGACAAACAATTTTTTTATTAATAAATTTATAACATTTTATCATGAACGGGCGAATATTTTTTGTCTATTAAAAATGTCCATTATTGTATAAATATTCGAACATCATAAAAAGAATAGTAAAAAAGTTAGTGTCTAATTAAAAATTGCACCTTGCTTACGCCGTAACGTCCTTTCTTTGTTTGTCATGTATTTCTATTTTAAACTATGTCACTGAGATCCAAGCTTGTAAGTACGAGTATATGTACATTGACATTTTTAATAACATTAAATTTATGCATGCCATTATAATTATAAACTTTCTTATTATTAAGCAACAAAAATCGTATAATGAAGATATTATTTACAATAATCATTTAGTTTAATTGGAAATTCTGAAACTAAAATTAACTAAAACTGGTAATTTCTCAGCTATCATAGTTGTTCTGCTCATGTTGTCCCAGATACTGTGGTCTCAGGCCCATTCGATGGAATAACGCGAAACCGTTTTCACTGCAAGCGATGGAAAAAGGTAATTAACATTCCTGTTGACGTTTTATCATCATCATCGTTATAATGGCCCGTAAAAATCCCTCTAGAACATAGGCCTCTCCTGTACGGAAAGGTTAGACATAATCGCCACTTTTGGAAAGGGAATGGGCTATTGCAGTATCAGACTCCCCTTGGACGCTGTAGCCCGTCACTGGTCTGCTGAATTTTGGTCTGGTATTTTTTCAGATAATAATCCCGCCGGCATTGAATTCCGGGAGGGAGGGCCATCCTCCCTTATGGGAAATACCTGTGTACTGCAGTATACTTTTGAAGGTAGTTATGTATGTATGTATGCATGAAAGTCACTCAAAAATCGCTATAGTTTACAATGTGATACTCACGTCAAGAGTCCAGGGTTGGCATCGGTCTGGTACCAGGAGTACTGCGGCATGTAGGGCGGGTGCGGCTGGGGCGCGCTCTGATGGTGCAGCGCGTGGGCGGCGTGCGCGCCCTTCATGTCCCAAGGGCCGGGTGGCGCGCCCTACGATCAAATAAAAACAATTATAAAATTAGGTCACTCGAAACCGCTCAAAACAAATTGATGACATCCTTTTTTATTTTCACGCACACCCTCTAACGGGGAAACCTTTTTCACTTCTTTCAAATTCGTCATTTTCTTATCATATAACATAATTTAATATAATACTTTTTTAACAAATATGTGTTACGGAATTAGAAATAAAGATGATACCATAAAACCCGAAGTCGAAAAAATTTTGAAAAACTGTTTTCTACATTGGAATCCTATAAAACACAGTAGGCAATATCATAAAAACCGTGTATATACCACTTGTCCACAGAGGCTGTTATTAAATATAACTTCGTTACTACGTGTATTACAATACCTACATGAATTACAAAATTTCACGTCCGTGATATTGGAAACAATGCTATGCACGACTACATGAATGAACGAACAGTGCTCAGATTAAAAACAAAACCTTAAAACATTATAATTTTTCGCGTGGAAGGTGCTTAACATTACTTACCTATCATATGAAATAAATATATATTCACGCAATTCCCAATACAGGGGTAGACAGAGGTCTAGCCTTGACCATTAAGTCCCTACGACCCACTTTAAACCGAAGATGTTTTCGGGACAACGTGACAGATGGTGAGCCCGTCGCCGTCTTTATGTCGAAGTCAACGATATAATTTGTACATAAAAAAAGAGAAAAAAAGTGATTCGGACATAAGTTTTGGAAAAACCCTTTGGTACGATCCTGCCACCTGAGGATCGAACTCGGGTCTCTTGACTTGAAATTCCGACCACCCAACCACTCGGCTATCGTAACTTTTATCTATCATATGGAAAATTTATTTATTATCAACGCAGTAACAAAACATACTTAAAGAAGTTTGTCCATACTTCCAAGAGTTTAAATAATATTAAAACTACTCCAATACAGTATGCAATGACCTTTATCAACGTTCTATAATATATTAACGGCTAAAGCTCATGAACGGACCCCCGTTACCTCTCCTACGTAATAGACTATTATGAAAGTAATCCAGTAAATGCTAGGCGCGGCCGGGCACGCCTTTCTTTCTATGCGAACAGCACTAAGATAGAACTCTGATCATTTATTTGACACGCAATGAATAAATTTCAATTTATCAAACTATGTAATATCACAAAATATCCACACGAAATTCTCAATACTGAGGTACTCAAGACCCACCTTTCGCCAAAGATATTATTTGGGGTTACGTGACAGGTGATGAGCCTATCACCGTCTTTATGTCCAAGTCAACGATGTAAATCGTACATAAGTTTTGAAAAAAACCCCATTGGTACGAGCCTACCCTACTCGGGGATCAAACTCGAGACCTGCGACTCGAATGCCGATCGCGCAACCATTTAGCTATCGTGACTTTATATTATATATTATCGTAACTATTGTGGAAGCTAGAAAGTTAATTACAAATGAACTATAGCTAAATTTCGCAAAGCTAACGGACAGAAGGTAAGGTTTAAGGAACATCCACCGTTTAAAACGTACGTACGTTTAAATGTATTGATTACGGACACTTGCGGATCCATGGCGGATGCTAAACGCCGCTTATTTTTTACTCAAATCAAAAATGATCGACAACCGGAACCTCGTATGCAGGAAGGATCGAAGTACGTCTGAAATACGGTTTCCCTAAGCCTAAGTGTTTTATTATATTCTTATAGAATAACGATTTCTCTAAACAGTATTAAAATAATAACCCTTAATAAAGTAATAATAATTAAAATTTTAATTACTGTAACTTGTAATATATATTTATATATTACCCTGTATATTTACAGTTTCAATATATTTGCGAACGTATTAAAACTAGTAAATTATTTAATGGATTGATAAATTTTGATAGGTCATTGCATTTTTATCCCAAAGTGTTTATAAATATTTTGTATCCCGAAGTTTCTAGGGGAACGGGAAATATTTTCTTAAAAACACGTCACTAAAGATATTGTGTTATTTTCATATCTGAAGTATGGCAACCGTTGTTGTTGTCAGACAAATGATTGTACGTGTTGCTATACTCTTAGATTGTTATTTATACTCATTTAATAACCCGGCAATGTTACGTTATGGCATGCATGATATGGAAATATTAAATGAATCACAATTGGGGTTTATTTGTTTTAATTAGATTTTGGATTGTCTAATATAGTATATTACACTATGTTAATAAATTAATATAAACTTTATCGTATTGACCTTAACAATATAGGCAATAAAAGCCAAACAATCCAGCAACATTCAAATATAAAAAAGAGATAATGAAAATTAGTAGTGCGTATTACGACGAAATCCAGTATTTTTCTAGAATAAAAACAGCCCTCTACACTAAAAATTAAAGTTTCACAACTACTCAATCACCCATACTACAATTGGGACCTGGCATTTCCGGGATAAAAGTATACTAGGTATATGTTATACCATGTAGCTAAGTTTCAATTACATTCAAAAACCCAAACATGTAAACATTCATTCATAATCTAGGTTTTGTAGGATGTTCGTAAATAATATCTAAATATAAACTTACGTATCCGACCCTTGGGTCCCACGACTGCTGATGTGGGGGCTTCACATCACATGAGGCCCCATCGGGCGAGCGACCCGCGTTCGGCTAAAAACAAAATATTTAGGTTAGATATATTTCCATTTTTATTGATTTTTATAGAATGTAAAATTTATAAGTCACGATAGCCGAGTAGTTGTGTAATTGAGAGACCCAAGTTTACACAAGGCAGGCACGTGAGGCCGCTCTTATTAAAATTTGTGTTAGGTACAATTTAAATCGTTCCGGCTTGGGCATAAAGACGGCAACAGGAACACCACCTGTCAGACATTTTTTCAAATACATAACATACTTATAAGCTATAAATAACGGAGATAGTTATATTTTACTCCTCAAAAAAGCCTTGGCAATTAGGTTTTTAAGAAGTAAACTGCAAAAAATTAACTAAGACATAATAAAATAGATATATTTTGCATAATTTCACATTATGCTATTATTTAAAACATAACATCTTTTGAGAAGACACATCAAAATTATAACAAAGTTATTCTCAATTCTAAAGCGATAATTTCGAGTCGAGAGACCCGAGTTCGTTCCCCAAGTGGCAGGCTCGTACCAATGAGTTTTTCTAAAACTTATGTACGAATTATATCGTTGGCTTGTACATAAAGGCGGCGACGGGCTCACCACCTGTCACGTTGTCCCGAAAATATCTTCGGTGGAAGGTGGGTCAAAGGGACTTAATTGTCTAGACTAGACCTCTGTCTACCCCTGTATTGGGAATTGCGTGAAGATATTTATTTTTAATTCTAAAGCAATCGGAAATTACACTTAGTTAATATAGTTAACGTTAAATTTTTTCTTACATATCCAACCTTTACATCCCAGGAGGGTTGCGGGGGTTGTTTGACGTCCCATGGCGTCCCCGTTGGTGACAGCCCCGGGGACAGCTCCGAGACCGGCGTAGAGCTAGGGGTAGGCGAGTGCGCCTGCGTGGGTCCCCCACTCTGGTACGCTGAGGGAGAATGCTGGGATCCACTCGAACTGCCACCGCCACCTAGGGTTAAATAATTGAATTTTCATAGTAATATTACATATACATTACAGAAACGTAGGTCAAATGTTAATGTTACCCTTACCATTTTAATGGAAAACGAAGAATGGAAACGTTAAGTTACTAGTAAAAATTGCCTGTAAAAGTACATGACCCCTCGGACCCCAAACGGATTTGCGATCGCAATACGAGAAACCACGCAGTTTAGACGTTGCTGAACGACACAGGTCTGTAGAATTTCAGTCCAGTAGTTTTTGAGATGGTTATATTGCAATCTGTGGGTAGCCAATAGCATTTCCAAGGCTTTTTCCACATTCACTTCTTATGACAACCACGGGAAGAAAGGGCCACCCCCTTTCTTCCCGTAATATATCGTAGTATAATCTTACGACATAAACTCACCATGTAACAATTGGTTATTGTTAGGCGGACTTCCAGGAGGCAGACCGAGACTTGGCGGTGGCGCACCAACTTGGGCCGCTTTCATCATTTTCTTGTATTTACTGCGTCGATTTTGAAACCAAATTTTGACCTGCGAACAAACAAACAAAGTACACAATTAGAACACGAATAAAATATTCAATGAGTAGGAATTTTAGATATGGCATGGGACTAAACGATGTGTATACGTAGTGGATTGTTTAAACGAGAGAATCTTGAAAATATATAAATTTGTATTGAAAGTATTTGTAAAGCAAAAACTACTATAACGAATTGACTAATGTTTTCGTATTTCGATACTATTTTAAGTTTTAAATTTATTCGGATAGGTGTAAATTATAAAAAAAAAAACAATTTTTTATTTGTTACAAATTTGTTACAGCCTTATCTACTATTTCTCATTATGAAATTTGTTTAAGACTATCACGTTTATTATTATAAAATTAAAAGCCTTTTTGGCCGTATTCAGTATTATAATTTGCCACGCGGTAACGGCGTTAGAATATATCACTCTAAAAGGCGACTATAGGAAAAGCTTTGAAAACTGAATTTGACGACAAACATTTACTTTCTCGCTTGTGTGATAATATTGCTATTATTTTTTTATATATCTTTTGGAATTATTTCAAGTAACTACTTTAATTACTTTTATATTCTTTGCTGAAATGCTTCCGCTAATTAATAAAACTATTTTTGCGCTTTTCTTGAACTATTTTTTCGCTTATTTAGTTATCATCAAAATTAAATAGCATTTCAGGTTAAGAGCAAGGTACTTAAATAAATAACAAAAATATTAATTGACGGTTACATTTATACTTTGTAAATATTTATTATGCAATGAATACTGGCAACATTACGTATTCAGATCATGAATAGAATTAATAATAAAAAACTTACTATTGCAAATGCTTATTTAACAGTTTTTGCGTTAACGTATTCCAATTATAACGTTTATTAAAAGCCTTCTAATGAAGGTATTAGCTATTTCTTATAAGTTATTTTAATAAACTATAGCAGTGAATCTAGTTAAGTTCGTTGATATAGAAAAAAATCTTAATTAACTTTTACGATCCTCTCGATATCTCGAAATGGTTCAATTTTATTTATTTTACTGGCAACTATGAAAAAAAGTCCAGTATCACATTAGCGCCTTTACTTATTTCCAATTATAAAATTAAAACAATACCATCATTAAAACTATTTTCGTAAAAGGAATAGAGTAAGGGCCCATTAAGGGTCCGCATATGTACATGTAGCATCAAAGTCTACTTGCCTATAGAAAAATAGAGGCACGCATGACTGTTTGTGAGATGCTATACTATGTTCGTGTATCCTTTCAAACATTAAAAAAAACTATATTTTATCAGTTCTGTAATATTTTTAACTTTAATTAACAATTAGTATAAATATTACTAGCGAAAATATCGTGATAGGCGAATGATTAGGCGATCTGAATTCCAATTAGGAGATTCGGGTTTAGTTCCTTTGGAAAGCTCTTTCAAAGACCTTGCGAAAATTATATAAGATTTATGATGATGATGACAATCGTGCTAAGGAAGTTTCCACTTGACAAAAAGACATTTTTAATTATTTAGAGCATTTTTAATAGAGCATTTAATAGAGAATCTTACGTATTTTTTAGTTATCAGCAATTAGATAAGAGATAGATTTTTTTCGTAGTAACTTAGTTGAAGTACATGCACGATGTCTCAGGGGTCAGGTGGTTGGAATTTCGAGATCCGAAATCCGTGTTCGACACATAGGTAGCAGGCTCGTACCAATAGGGTTTTTCAAAACTTATGTACGAATTATACCGTTGGCTTGGTAATTGAGACGGCGATGGGCTTACCACCTGTCACGTTGTCCCAAAAATATCTTCGGTGGAAGGAGGGTTGAAACTACTTACTTAATTGTCTTAATTGTCTAGACCTCTGTTTACCCCTGTATTGGCAATGGCGTGAAGATGCATTCTCTGCCTAAGAATCGCCTGGGTCAGTACCACACTCTTATCCATTTTAGCGGCCAAATAGCAGTGCAAATATTGTTATATTTCGCGTTGAAATTTATAGAAAACCAATGTAATTGCGGGCTATAAGGCATTCTATCTTAGTTCTTGGGTATAACAACGCTTTGGTAACCTTTCTTTGAAATTATTTGCAGGTGTATGCTCATTCAATACCCTAATCGATAAATAAATTGTTATTGTTGTAGAAATATAGAAGCCGGCTATATCTGCTCACCGCCTTTCACGTTATCTCAAATAACCTGCGGTGAAAGGTGAGTCGGCAGGACTTCATTGTCTAAACCTCTGTCCAACATATATGCCTGCATTTTCATGAAGATATGAATATGCAGGCATATATTATGCGCTTGATGTTAAATATGGTTCTCATTATTTCGTTTCCAAGGTTCTCCTTCTATATGTAATATGCGTCAACGTATATATAACTTAATGCGGGTGAATTGAGATATATAAATTAATACTGACAATAACTTGACACTATAATTGACATGCATGAGGAAAATGAATAAATCACACTCAGCATACATGAACTGTGGGATAATTATTATAGATAAAACTTAAATTGTGTATTTCTGGTTTAAAAAAATATTTATTGCGAAAGGTAGCCGACCTAAAAAAGTTTTTTTTTTATTATTTTTTATGCCTAAGCGAAAATCTAATGCGGCGGTATAGACGAATTACGAAAGCTTGAAAGAAAAATTGGTGAAAACGTATGTCTGGATAATATGTCAGAATATTAAATTACAAACCTTATGAATATTAAATTAATAGCTATTTAATCTGATATATTTGTTAACTTATAAATACATGTTTTTTTTATTCTATCTGTAAATATATTCAAAAAGAATACAATGAAGACAACTATGTTTTTAATTTTTAAACGATAGTTTTGTAACATTGCTGGTGAACAAAGGCTTTCCTCCAATCATTGCCATAAACAATTATGAATCAATTACTCGTCATTGGCATCCACTGAGCATTAAAACTAAAATGTTTCACAACAAACTTTCAGATAAGTCTTACATTTCCACACCTTAGCGAGAGTAGATATTTATGGGTTGTATATAGAAAGGGGGGGTCGTAGCTTGTGGCGTGCGCGGGGGCGGAGCCACGCGTAGGGTGCTAGCTACCGTTACTAAACCGTTACTACCGACAGTGCTGGGATAAACACGTACCACTTTTATCGACAATATCGAAAATTCAGCGAAAGTTACCCCTATTATCGACAATAGGCATTACAATTATTACGACACTTGTGTTTTTATTTTTTATTAATTTTCCTTTTAAATAAAAATACTATACTGCTCATGTGACACTAAAGCTAAGTATCAAAAGAGGCTTTTGGTGTATATAAGTATGATGTAATATCTATTGACTATCTGTGATGTGATGAAATAAGATGATGGGCGTATAAGATAATAAATGTCATGTTAATAATTTTTTATTTTCATATGCTCTGTTCGCTAATATAAATATCTGAATTAAATTTAAAATAGAAGATTGTTAAGAAAACTGATGTCGTTTAAATTTCAGATTATACAATATTGTTTCATATTTAACAAAGCACAGTTATTAGGATATTACAATAGGAATGATAAAAGTTTATGTAAAACAAGATCGATTAAGAGTTTTAAAAAAACAAATGATTTCATTGAACAAAACTTAATAACATGTAAATACGTTAATAGCTATAATGTATGTTCGTAAATTAATTATCAGAGTGACAAGTAACACGTTTAAAACAATTATAAATCAGGATTAATTATGAAACCTGTGATTAATTTTACCAAAGAAACAGGTACAATACACGAAGGAAAAACATTATTTAATATTCATTCATATCGAATGATTAACTAGTAAGTCATGTAGGTAACAGAAAAAATATTATTTTTGTACTATTCATTCAATATCCATTACAAATGTTTTCTCTACGTAACTGCCGCGTAAAACCAGCTTTATATTTATTTATTTATACTTTATTGCTTTTCCAAAAGGTTTTTTTTTTGGTAAAACAAAGGGAGAAATTAATTCTTTTTGACATTCTCTACCATTCAACCCATTTACATCCTATGAGAATTGAATAATTGTTACAGTCATTATAACAATCATTATAAGTCACGATAGCCGAGTGGTTGGGTGGTCGGAATTCGAGTCGAGAGAACCGAGTTCGATCACCTGGTGGTAGGCTCCTGCCAATGGGTTATTTCAAAACCTATGTACGATTAATATCGTTGGCCTGTCAAGTTGTACTTAAATATCTTCGTTGGAAGGTGGGTCGAAGGGACTTAATTGTCTAGACTGGACCTCTGTCAACCCCTATATTGGGAATGGCGTGAAGATTTTTTATTTATTTTTTATAATATATTAAAGTAATACATTTTCGATATCGATAATTGTAGTTCGTTCATAATCCCCCATCACTAGTCTCCTCCCCCAATTTCACCCCACCTCGATTAGTCAGGTCGCAGGCCGCGATATAACTTAACCCCGTCGTACCTAACTTACTCCATTGGCATTCAATTCACTTGACTTAACCCCGCTTGAGAGAGGTTATGTCTTGTTGCATTATTTATCTAATTGAGTTGATTTTGATAAAATTTTCACCTCTTCTTGAGCGCTAAGTGTATTATGTTTTGTTTATATCATACATTTATTTCCAAAAATACATGCAAAAATGTACTATATTTGTAAGTTGTATTCACGCTCTTATGCGGTCGCCGGGAGAGCCAACAAAGGTTTATTGAAAATTTAATAAATACTTTCTGTAGCTTTTGTTCATTATTTTTCAATATGTTAATACCCCAGAATGAGCAGAGTAATTTTTTAAAAGTATTTGACAACAGTTCTGTCTATCAATTGGTTTTTAATATTATAAACGGCAATAAAACAAACAAATTTTTGGTTCGCAGTTTCGCAAATGCTGTTCTCTTCTCTGGGTGGTCTCTGGGTGGTTAGAAGTGAGAAAATGGCAACGTCTACTAACAGACAGTGGATCCTCTCTAAAAATTTAAGTAAACCGATGACAGTGTTCAACATGCGAGTAATCAAGTTTAGTCAGATGCGTTTGAAGAGCACGGTATATATATTTATCTTCACGCAAATCCCAATACAAGGGTAGACAGAGGTCTAGCCTAGACAATTAAGGCCCTTCGACCCACCTACCACCGAAGATATTTTGGGGACGTGGTCCCGAAAATACCAGGTGGAAGGTGGATCGAAGTGGGTGACAGGTGGTGAGCCCGCCGCCGTCTTTATGTCCAAGCCAACGACATAATTTGTACATAAGTTTATTGAAAACCCTATTGATACGAGCCTGCCACCTGGGGATCGAACTCGGTTCTCTCGATTCGAAATTCCGACCACCCAACCAATCGGCTATCGTGACTTTTAAAAAGCACTTGACATTATACTTGATATTATATGGTGGGAGATACATATCCTAAATAAGGTCAGATAAGTATATAAAAATATTTTTATCCTTTAAAAATTACACTTAAAACTTTAAGCTATGTAATAAATTAAATACTTATAATATTAAATAAAAATATATGTAGGAATGTAGGTTTGTTTTTATCTGTGGTATGACAAAAGATACTGCATTTACAATAAAAAAACAATGGTATGAAAACAAAATGGCCACCGGTAGCACCATATGCGAGCGACAACCGCAATGAAATTATATTCCTGTACAAAACATTATTTTCTGGCTGTACATTCGTCGGTCACGCCACTTCGGGTCGTTTCCTTTGTTTTGCGGTATTTACTTACCTACAGTATATTTCATTTTATAAAAGATTTACACTGCAACCAATATTATACTGTAATATCAATGGCGTAGACGTCAATATAATAAGAATTTGAAACTTTCTTTTTTTATCTTTACGCATATGCCTAAAACTATATAATATATTAAGCCGTTTCAATTCACCTTTGGGTTTGGGTCATGTCTGGGACAACGTGACAAATGATGAGCCTATCGCCTTCATAGTGTCCAATCCAACGGTACAATATGCTCATACATGCATAGATATGGTTAAATGACTTCATACATATATACATATAAACATCCATAAATCGAGAACAAATATTCATATTCGTAACACAAATGCTTGCTCTAGTAGGATTCAAACTCCGGTCTTTACCAACTAGGTTATCGGATCGAAAAACTTTCATAATCGCAGAAATGCCGTCGCAGAATCAAGTAAACATTACTAAAACCGTATCGGCACTAAAATCTACAAATTCTTTACATCTTGAGACTCTTCAAGATGTGGCTCGTGGTAGCCTTACCCAAAAAACAAATTAAAATTAAATAATAAATACTTTTATTAATAAATTTTATTTATAATAATTAACGTTATAATTAAATTGATATTAATTGAAGTGACTAGGCCTTGTGGTATCTGTAACATGTGTTATTATTGTTTACTGAGAACGACTGTAGTTTTAGTTTGTGTTGTACCCCTTTATTCACCGCCTCTTTATTTATAAGGAAAGGGAATAAGGGAAAAATTTGAAACTGGCTATCGACAGATGGCGGTATAACCGTCTCAAATATATCAGATCAAAATTAACAAGACCGTAGATAGGTAGCATTAGTATCAAGTAAGAGATATATGGTGCTGGGATACCGCTTGATGATTGTTGTACAAAATATTTTTATAGAAGCAACCTGTGTCCTTCATAGCTATATCTTAGTAAATCAAAAGTTAAATAGTTTCCGATTATCTAGCGTAATGAGTAAGGTCCTTCAAAATCGTTTAAAAATCGAAAATATTATATTGAATGTGATCTACTTTGTTACTATTTTATGACTCTGTAAAAAATATTTTCTCGCCATTCCCAATACAGGTGTCGACAGAGGTCTAGACATTTAAGTCGTTTCGACCCACCTTCCACCGAAGATATTTCTGGGGTAACCCGTCGCCGTCTTAATGGCCGAGCCATCGATATAATTCGTACATAAGTTTTTGACAAAAACCCATTGGTACGAAGCTGCCACCTAGAGATCGAGCTCGGGTCTCGCGACTCGAAATTCCCACCACCATACTATTCGGCTATCATGACTTTTTAAGACTCCGTAGTCTTATAAAACATAGATAACGTAAGCAAATAATAAAAACCCTACCATATATTAAGTAACGTGCTTCTATCGATTACTTACTAATCTGAATAACTTTAGTACTTAACCGTACCGCCTACATCCAACGCTTTAAAGAATAAAATAAAATTTAACGATAAAACAGTTGGAAATGTTTTATGTTGGTATAATGGTGTCATTGCTTTGTTTATCTCGACATTGAACTTTATAAAATAACTTAAAAGGACAATAACGATATTTCGCGGTTTTTGCACTAAATCCATTTACTCAGTTTTCCCACCAGCATCGCTTCAAGCATTTCGTCACTGTACGGAGCCGGGCAGCGGTATGCGGGATACCTGTATAGGACGGTGGTATTCAACATATATAGCGGCGGCGACTACAAAGAAATATCGAACATAAGCCGCATAGCACCAAGAAACTTGGTGCCCTCGCGTATACAACTATTCCGCCACTTCCATGGACTGGTTTATGCGGTAGGTGCTTGGACCGATTATGTGACTATCAAATGCTAGCAAAAAGTTCGATCGTGTTTTTTTTTAATTACTAAAGAAAAGTAATAGCAATAAGGTGTAAGAAAACAAAGTAAAATTAACATGTTTGTCTACAATTCTCCAATTAAAAGTATAAGGAACTATTATTATTCTTATTTCTAATATCTAAATTATCAATCATAGCCATTTCAACGGCTCAATTTGTGAATGGCTCGGAGAACCTATAAATAATTAATTAAAAAGTTGTTAATATTAATGCTGGCCGATAGCGCATGACGCGGTTCTTTGCGTTCAAAAAAAAAAACGGTAGCTCGTACAAAACTGCATGCCGAGGCCGGACATTGAATGATGTGGAGACGCGTTCCTTTTTTGAAATTGTCTTATTTTGAAATTGTCAAGTTAGGTATGCAATAGTGTCTTCAAGACTTAAAAAAAGTTTACCTAGGCGGCCTCGTATTAAATAAAATTGCTTCTGTCAGGCGTAAATCACTTCAGTTTATATTAATTTACACAACAAAGTAAGTATTAAATAAATAATACTTGAAAAATCAACTTCTTTAAAAAAAAGAAACAAATTAAAAAAATACAAAACTACTGTTCATATTCCTAACAAAATCATAGAAGGGATACCCTTCTATGACTTTGTTATTATATCCAAGCAAAAACACTCCGCTGTCATTAATAAATCTTCGCTGAAAGTGCAGCGAAATTACACTCGCTTAAATAATAATCACTTTACATACATATCCATAAACATGATCTACGTTACTACACAATCGATGTACAAAGTATCGAATAGGTAGACAATATCTAGTATAATCTCATAATTAGTGATGCATATATGCATGTTGCATATTTACATATCGATGAAATGAGTCGACGCGACGGTACGTTGTGACAACTGAACTAGATAAATGTCATGTGTCTTATTAACAGTCAAGTAACACTTAAATTAATGAAGTCAAATAACATATGTTATAAATTAGCGAGTTAATGTCCAACTTCTGACCTAATATATTTCAGAGAATTATTCATTATTATTATGTGGCTTATGGTCGATCGTAATTGAAGCAGCAAGGCAGAATGTTCTCGATTAGATAACTTCAAATAAAATGTGTAAATAAAATAAACTAAAATTACTAAATAAACCTAAAATGCTTTTGGTGTAACATATTACATCGATATAAGTCGATAGTAATTTAAAATATACTAGTTTAGATAGAATCTTTATGAAAATTGTAATGGACGCTTACGGTATACGTTTAACGCCTCATTTCTGTACGAACAGGTGTACGGGAAAAATATTGATGTTTTATTATCCATCAATCTCCACAGCTGCCAGTAGTCGTTTGGCACAAATACGTCAACTGGTCATCGCGGTGCTTGTGCCGCGGTCACATTGGCTACTTGGAAACATTGGATTTGTCGTTTAAGTTTAAATATTTGAGACACCACGCTAAAATTTTACGAATTTCTGTATCCTTTATTTTCAATGACGTATACTTAAGATAGATATTTCGCGGTTTTTAAATTACATATTTTTAAATTATAAACATTTTAAATGATATAACTATACTAGTTTTTGCTTGCGGTTTTAATTCAAGAAATTAAGGTTTTCGTAAGATAAAGTCTATAGTCTAAGTCTAATAGTCTAAGTCCGATCTGCTGACATTTGGTTTGGTAGTTTTTTCTAGATGATTATCTGTAGCGTTCCATTGATTTCAAAAACATTTAAAAGAATAAGTGCATTTTTAACTAGTAACGGGCTTAAAGCAACATAGTAAATCTTGCATATCGACCTCTTTCCTTCACCGGGTGTGGTAATGTCGTTAAAGGCAAATGAGACTTAGAGAAACGCTTTATAAATTGTGTTGGTTACGAAAGAAGTACGGGTGCGAAAATATCAGGACAAAGACCACCGGAGAGCCTCGTTGGTAGTTATCCTGCCTTCGAAGCTTAGGGTTTGAATCTCGCTTGAGGTAAGCATTTGAGTGATGAATATTTATGTTTGCACTCGAGTCGTGGTTGTTATGTATGTTATTAGTATTCTAACTTTTTAGTTTGGACACTAAGACGATGATGGGCTCCCTACTTGTTCTCTATTATTTTAGGTTCAATATTTTAATTCCTTCGTTCAAAAAAGAGGACACGAAGTTCCTTTCACCTGTTTCTTCTACGAACCTCATTATTACATTGTGGTATATGGGAGAGTCTTTTGGCCTGCAGTGGACTATTACAAGCGTAAAATAATATTTATTATTTTACACAGGATAATTATTAATACTGCTATTACTTATATACAGCTTTCCACACTATCTTACTACCAACACGTGGTTAACAATATTATAGGCTCGGAATTCGAACCCAAGATACTAAAAGGCAAAAAGAATACTTTATAGAACACAAATTCGCTATATTACATCGTACGAAAACCGATAATTCAAATATTTTCCGTATCTCAATCTTTTTGTTGTTGTTTTTTTGAATAAAACTAACGATGCTTAGTCATGTTGAGTCTGGCAAGGCAGAGATGACGTATTTTATTAGTGCAAGTGGAACTGTATTTATTTGGTGTTTTGTAAAAATATTAGAATATAGTATAACATTGATAACAATTAAAATTGATCCCAAATTCGATTATTCCAAATAAAATTAAAATTATAAAAACCTTTATTTTTATATTTCACATTGTACCAGAGCAAAGTTAAAGAAATAACCATGGATACGCCTTTTCTAAATGCTAAAAAATAACTTGATCATAGTTAATTGAGAAATTAAATGAGGTAAAAAAAGAATATGATCAATCCTGTGATGACAAATTATCAGTAACTTTATGGCAAATCGATATCCAATGGTATGTTTTTTTCTTAAATGCACGTCACTAACAGTTAACACGATGATAATTTTATGATGTTACTTTGTAACGAACTAAGGATAGACTACACAAGTCTACAACAGAATGACAATAAAACAACTTTTTCTATATATATTTATGATTGTTCGTTTTTCATTGTGTCCAGATGTATGTTATAATTGCTGTTGTATACCCAAAATATCTTTTTTTTTTATCTATAGTAGATATTTAGAAATAGAGAAAAGTATGTATATTATTTTAAATATCACAGTCGTAATATTATTTTGGTTCTTAAAACGACTCCTCTTTATGTTATTCCTGTTAATGAAATATAACTTGCATAGATTATATATTCTGATAACGTATATATGAAATAAAGTAAAATAAAAATTCGAAATTAAATCAGTGATCTAGTAATTTCAGAAAAAATTGAGATGAGGAATCTAATGCAGCGAAGTTAAACAAATTGTTTTTTAGTAATATTTCTCTCACTTTCTCCAAAAATACGTCCTATATGTAATGTCAAACATTACATATAGGTATAAAAATTTAAAGCAAGGCTAATATTTTAATGCATAAACTTCAACATAAGATGTTGGTTTGTGTACGTTACTTAAATGTTTTTAAAAAAGATGTTTTAAAAGATATTTCTTAAAAATAAAGCAGCTTCAAAGAATCCTGCTGGTCTTGTAAGTTCCTTAAAAGGACTTAGAATGAAGGACGAGAAGCCGCATTGTCTTTTAGTTGAATCTTCTTACAATTCATCTCGCTTAACCAACGATGTATATTTAAATACTATTATTTGTCTTGATATTTGTATCTGTTATCCGAATGGTATCGGTATAAGAATAATACAATCTGCTCAATTCCCATAGACATCGTAAGAGGCGACTAAGGGTAAAGCCTAGTAAATGCAATCGGTTACCGACAGATGGCAGGATAATCATCTCGAAAAATAACAGACCACATTTTAGTATATCGGTGACAGCATCAGTGTCTAAGATACAAGGTGTCTGGTACTGCGATCGCCAATCAGCTTGCCGAGTATGGCGATTATTGCAAACTCTTCCGTACGAGAAGCCCATGTCTTGAAGTCGACCTGTAGAGGCCGCTATGGTCGTGATATGATTAGACTTTCTGTTAGGTTTTTTAATTGAATAAGTTTGAAAATCGAACTAAAAGACTGCTGACCATGATCATCTGCACACAACTTAATTTTTTAATTATTATTTAAAGAAGGTTACAGATACGTTATCGTCCGGACGTCCCCATAGCCCGTATTTACACATATTATACTATATATATTAACACATATTTTGTTACATTTTTTTATATTGTGCAAATAAAGTTTAAATAAATAAATATAGGTAGTATCAGTAGTATAACAGAGCTTTTCATATATTTTGAATCCGGAATACAACAGTTGTGGCAGTGCTATTTCTAAAGAAATGGATAATAGTGAGGTTCTGACCCAGGCCACGTAGACAGACAAGGAGCCCACGACGTGTTAAATTTAAATTTAGAACTAATCCCATAACTATTGTTATTATTATTAATAATCTTAGGATATGTATCATAGAAGAAACGGACATCGAAATTGTTTATCAAATTAATTACCGCATAGATTTCAATTGTCCACAAAAATTAATTGGCAATTTACAGCTAAAACTTGTTAATCAAAATATTTTCGACTTTTTACTTAAATCTGAAACGTATTGCACGAAACTTGCGTTTTCGACGCGTATCACACAAAAAAAAGTCACTCGATGTCGCTGTTTTTGCAAGTGTCAGTGAAAGCCCGCGCAGCTCTCGCGAAATGTCTTTATCTTTGCCGACACAGTTTTATTGCGACTGACGCGCGGGCATGTGAACTTCTTGTTCGGGCAGCGGTACGTATATACGAATTTTATCGATATTTAAAATAAAAACACATCGGTTTGGGAAGTAGCTAATTCGGTGGATGTACGGGTATGAATGTTTTATCGATTACGGCGATCTTTCGTCTCTGTAACTGGTAACGAGATTATCGAAATTAAAATTAAATTAAAGTTTCGATTTAGATTATGGCATATGTAAGTAATTATGAAAAAAAGCATAGGTAATTGACCGCAAATGGAGGATTTGTTTGTTGTACTGTAAGAATTTACCACGCCTATTGCTTTCCGTTGGTGTTGTAAGAGTCTGGGAGTTTTCTTTTGGACTCTTACTTGGAACTGGGTAGTGCTCCGAGCAGATCGCTTTGATAAGATCTTTCGTAATGATTTACGAAAAACAACAGAATAAAATTAAAGTCACGATAGCCGAATGGTTGGGTGGTCGGAATTTGAGTCAAGAGACCCGAGTTCGATCCTCAAGTGGCCGTGCCCATGGGTTTTTCTAAAAACCTATTTACAACTTATATCGTTGGCTTGGACATAAAGACGGCGACGGGCTCACCACCTGTCACGTTGTCCCGAAAATATCTTCGGTGGAAGGTGGGTCGAAGGGACTTAAAAGTCTAGACTAGACCTCTGTCTACCCCTGTATTGGGAATTGCGCGAAGATATTTTTATTTTTATTTTTTAACAGAATAAAATTAAGGTGACCAGTAAAGGTGAAGCAGTAGCGTCTAAATGCGATCGCTAATCCGCATACATGCACAATAAAGCTGCTATGGCAATTTCTCCATATGGTAAAGGCTCTACAGTGGACTTATATTGGTTCATTAAGTTAAGTATGATATTTATAGATGTTTTAAGAATAGTAATCCTAAAGGATATTGAAAAGTGTCAAGTAATAATCTAGTATTTGATTCTGATATAAGATAAGAACCAATAATCCTCTACTAGTTATCTAATGAGCAAACGATAGAATTCATTATCGTCATCTTCGACCCGTCTGTCCCAATCCGCCAGTGGTTATGACTAATTCTCCTTACATTGAAAGAAGTATTAAGATGCCTAATGAATCGTCTAGACGTTGTTTTTTTTGAAATATTCTATATGCCTGGATACCTTAATAATATATAGATTTTTTTAATGTGCAAATACATGTATTACATTTTTATCTTTAACTTGCGATTGCTGTCTCTGAGTAAAAGAGGAGCATATAAAAATTTTGTATTACTGTACTTATTATTTTCACGCCATTCACAATACTGGAGTAGATAGAGAGAGGATTAAGTCCTTTCGTGCCACCTTTCACCGATGATATTTACCTATTACTACTTTTTATATATTGTACACATTCACTTTTTACATAAAAAGTGAACGTGTACAAGTGTTCAACTATGGATTTAAATTTTTATTATCAGATAATTTTATTTTTCCTATATTTGAGTAAAATAATTTTTCATTATTAGGTATAATTTCGCGACGTACCGAGAAAGCGTCCTGGGTACGAAATGCGAAGTTTTTACAGCAATCCCGTGTTGACACGCTTGTTCTGCCAAAAGCATGGCCGCCATGAATTATTCAGGAGGCGCGGTGAGTCCTTGACAGAATTTTCTTGTTTTGTACTCGTTTCATGCTTTATCACTTGCTGTGAGTAGGGTAACAAAATTGTAGACTGTTAAATACGAGACTGCTTTACTTGAATCTAAACATACAAGGGTAGACAGAGACAATTAAGTCCTTTCGCCCCACCTGCCACCAAAGACATTTTTGGGACAACGTGGTAGGTGGTGAGCCGTTGTCGTTTTTATGTCCAAGCCAACGATATCAATCGTATATAAGATATTCAAAAAACCTATTGATACGAGTCTTGGGGATTGAACTCGGGTCTCTTGACTCGAATTCCGATCACCCAACCACATATACTTTAATAAGTAAATGTATGTTACTTTATAAATTTCTATTAAGTAGTTACTTAGCATATGGTGTTAGTGTAATACTATATCACTTGGACATAGTCATATGTATGACTGAGAGGTGACTAAAGGCATAACCTTGAATAGCTATCGACTAATGCCGGAATAACCACCTCGAAAAATACAAGACTGAAATGAATCAGACGGGTAACGGGCCAGGTATCTGTTACTGTGATCGCCAATCCGCAAATCCTTTTCAGTCCGTTATGTATGTAAATATGTATGTGTAAAGTTTCATTTATTTATTTTATCTTTATTGCACCAAAATAATTGTACAAAAGCCGAGATAAATTCTCTATCAGCTTACTGAGTAAAACAGAAAATATGGCAGTTATTTTAAATATGGTTAGAAGTCATTAGCGATTTTGAATTTATATAAATTTATGAGAAATAATTCTATTAAAATGCAGGTAAATGTTATATCCCGAATTCATTACGTTATTAGGACACTACGTCGATTTTCTTAAATTTGTCATGCATTTTCTTGCGAGGCGCTGCGTGTTCAATTAATAATGATAATTAGTTACAAACTGTTTGTACACAGATCGAAATAAAAACCTGTATGAGTAAGTGGCATCGATTATACGATAATACAAAATTGAGCATCTTTCCGTTGAATATTATGATCTTTAGTAAGTTAGTAAAATATACAATGTACGAGCTATGTACATATTTTATAAATCTATTAATTTGTACCTTATAAAATATTTATCTGTTTAGATCCCTGAACTAAATTTGTATAATGTTTTAGTTAAATACTTTTTTTAGTTTTTTTGTATAATTTTATATTTTCTGCATTTTAATTAATATCTCTTATATGTATATTATATCTTATTACTTAAAACGAGATATATTTTACATATATAATTTTCTAAAATGGTATCTGGGATACTACTGTAAATATTTGGCCAATGTTTTGTATTTAGATCGTGATTTACACAACTATCTGCGTAGGAGTAATTTGGAATTAATATAAATAAAAATAATAATAAACATGTTCAAGCACAATCCCAGACGGCATTATCAGAGAGAACAGATGCCCAAGTATCACTATCCTTACATACCTCTTGCACTTTCAATTTCATCATTTTCTTTATGTACGTCTAGGTCTAGGTCCCGTCACGTCTAGGTCCCGATCCGAGCTACCTCCCCTTTTGGAACAATTTTATATTTAAATAAATATCTTCACGCAATCCCCAATACAGAGGTAGACAGAGATCTAGTCTAGACAATTAAGTCCCTACGACCAAACCACCTTCCACCAAAGCTATTTTCGGAAAAATGATTTAATACCTTATTTATCAAACATTAATCATAGATTCATTTATTCATCGTTTATTTATCACCAAATCATTTCAATTTATGTAACATCTAGTTTTATCAACCAAAAATCACGTTTTAATAATATGTTTCCACACAAACAATCATTGACTATAATTAAAGAACTACAATTCAGATGATGAAGTATTAGAATCGGTACAATGCCGACAAAGGTAAGGGCATATGGTTAAATTAACTTGTTGGTTACCCTGTCAACACCCTCGTGAGCGGGCCCTACGAAATCTCAGCTTATTCGCCAATTACAATTAGTGCGCATTATGTTCGTGTCCCTATTGAGGGTTGTCTTTTAATCTCGTTTTCATTGTTTAGATTTCGATTTATAAATTTGTATCAATCAATTTTTATATCTACGCTTTTAATAAATATATAGGTATCTACATTTATTAAATAGATACGATATATTTAATAAATATTGATTATTAAATTCAAACGTAGAACCACTATAAATTTACCAAAATCTGACGAATTTTTTGAAGCTTAATTATGTTATTGTTAAATAAACAAATATAAAAGTTGTTATTCAGAATTAATGTCGTCTGAAATTTTCGATAAGCCGTGTGAATTTCATGATAAAATATATCATAAAATATTTTATAAAAATTCTGGAAAATTGTTCATGTCCGTCTATGTAAAATAGCATGTTTTAAGTCATTAAATTTAATTTTCTTATAAAATTTTATCATGTTCGACGTTTCGCCATAAGAAATCTACGAAGGTATTGTGTATTCTTTTGGTTATAAATTAAGAAAAAGAGTTGTTAAATTACTTGTGTAATAAAAGGTAAATAGAATTATATATTTTTGGCTCGTGTCGATCAAAATTCGGAATAAAATTATATAGGTTTTTTGACTTTATTATTGCCACTTCCTTTCTTCCCGTGGGTGTCGTAAGAGGCAACTAGGGGAAACAGCCTTGAATATCGGTATGCAAACCGATATACGGCGGGATAACCATCTCTAAAAATATCAGACTAAAATGATCAGACCGCAGATGGGCATAATGGGCGTCCGAGGTGTTAGTAGACTGTTACTGCAGTCGCAAATCCGCTTGCCAAGCGTGGCGATTATGGCAAATCCTCCCTAACGGAGAGGCCTATATCCTGCAGTGGACCTTAATTGGCCGTTATGTATGTATGTATGGTTTGTTTCAGATAAGCTGACTTAATAAAACATTATCTCCATTTACAACAAACTATGAAGCATTTGATTGTTTTAATTCTTTTGTAATTGCAAACTTTAAATAAGAACTATTCCAAAGCAAACGATGCAATAAATTAGTTTATACCCTTTCTAACGCCGCTTATAGGCAATATAATGGACCGGGCATCTCATTGCAAAATAATGAGGTGAAATATAACGCTCCTCGATCGACCGAAATAGGATTCCCCTCTACATGTTCTGTTATTACACTAAATTGATTTGCTTTAGCTGTTAACTAGATATTGCTGTATAACTGTCGATATTAATTTAACGTTTAAGTACATATTTATTAGTTAAATTTAAGTGAATTTTAAATATATAAAAAAATACAGGGGTAGACAGAGGTCGAGTCTAGACAATTAAGTCCCTTCGACCCACCTTTCACCGAAGATATTTTCGGGACAACGTGGCAGGTGGTGAGCCCGTCGCCGCCTTTATGTCCAAGCCAACGATATTCGTACATAAGTTTTCGAAAAACTCATTGGTACGAGCCTACCAACTGGGGATCGAACTCGGGTCTATTGACTCGAAATTCCGACCACCCAACCACTCGGCTATCGTGAATTTTAAATGCTTATAAAAATATGATAAAACGACCATCTTTATTTTCAATTACTAGAACTAGAACACAAAACCACGATGAATTGCTAACTATTTTAATTATTACATAAATAAATATTCATATGTAGATAGGGACAACAACACATGCGTTGCTCCGATCCCAATGTAAGAAGCTAAAGTACTTGTGGTATGGGAATCGGAAACAACGAAGGCACACTCGGACCCGAGAAAAAGGTGAAAAAGTGGTTTTACTACATTGACCCGTCCGGGAATCGAACCCGGGACCTCGAGAGGACGACACCTTGAAAACCGGTTTTTACGCTACTCGTCCACGAAGGTCGTCAATTATTATAATCATCAATTATTATAGTCATTTCATCAAAGTTTATACATTGATATATGATAATAATTTCAGGTAAGCTTTAACGTGAGCTTCACAGCTGTTCTTTAGTAGCTAAGTTAAAACTCTATTTACTTTCCGTACATATCAATTTGATAGCATAAATGGAATATCTATATTTATTTGGTACTTATATCAAAAGACTGCTCTAACATTTTTTTAGTTCTTATCTATTGATAGGACCTTGTCGTGGAGGTCAAAATTACCAAAATGGAATTAACCAAAAAATTGAATAATGCCAAATTTTATTTTTACCAAGGTAATAGATAATTTAATGATATGAAACGAATATCAAGACAACTTATTAAAATATTATTTTATATATACTTTAATACTAAATTAATATTTGAAATGATCTTTTAATATGTTATAAATTAGAAATATTACTTCAAGTTTGCCGGTATTACAGAACGGTAATATTATTATTAAAGTATAATATCTGTGTAAAACAAATCAATTTGTTAGTTTGTAGATGGTAATCATAATAATTATTATATTATGGGTTTGTGGGCCAATTAGCGAATATGTATGCAAGAGTTGCAAAAGTACATAACTCACTTCAACGCTATCTAAACTTGTTCCAAGATATTAAGAGATTTAGATATTCCAAGATATTAACAACTTAAAGCTATTAAGTTAAGAAGTGTAACATGAATCAAGAAATTTAAATTATTTATGTGGTTTAGAGATAATACAATCTGGGACCATGAATCAAGGGTTTTCTTCATCATTCTTTTAGGTCCACAGACGGTTGTTGAAAGAAGAAAAGAGTATTTTCTGTTAGTGGCCTCTTACGGTAACCAAAAGCAAAAAGGAGTAGCGAATTCCTGCGCCGATACCATATGGCAAAGTGTTCCTTATATACAAAACACAGCTAAAATTAAATGTCTATTATTCTATTTAATCAGCGTCTATAATATTGGAATTACATTTCGTAGATTTCAATATTTTAAGATTAACAAGAAGAAATAAACGCGGATAGCGTGTGAAAAATTTGCGTCGATTCTTCGCCGGTACATCCACTGTAATTTTTATATAAATTTTTTCCGTAGCATTGTTTCTATGTGGCACGCAACTGAGCAATTGTGGTTTTTCTTGTCAGGAGGAAGTAGTCCGCCATAATTATTTTCAAATTAGTCACAACCTGTAAGATTTGGGAGTCGTCCCCGCTTTTGGCCGTGCCGTGAGAAGAACATAACGCTCGAAAAAATTTCGGTGACAAATTTGCCTGTAAATAATGGGTTGTTTAATGAAAGGTCTGCTGTACATTGCAAGATTGTCTTTTTACAACAATGGTGAGATTCTTCAAATGACTATTGCTTTTTTTTCATTGTTTTGTTCGCTTTGTTCGTAAGCGAAACTATTTACTTTATCTGTAGTCAAGTAATAAGAACATAATTTTCTGTAGCAGATGAGGTAGCGTTTAATAAAAACATTTACAAATCTTTCAGATATTTTACCTGTCTATTTTACATCTCTATATAGATTGAAACACTGACATTTATTGTTAAACGTGAGAAAACGCAGCAGTGCACGATCTAATGTACTCAATTGAAAATCCTTGAAAAGTCAACTTATACATTTTGCGCCCGGCCGTAGCGTGAAGCGTGAGACGGGAGTCGTGCAGCGTTGAATTTTCCTACAAATCATTCGAACGGACAGCGTACAATGCCGCAATAAACTGGCACAAGTTATCCGCTTGTTATATAAAATAATCATTATCTATAATACAGCAAAAATATGTTACAGTTACATTAATAATCCATATTTGTAATTATAGTGTATAACTTAAATATATCGTTATTTTGGTATAAATTCACTGTGTTATAATTTTGTTTATATATAAAAATAACGGACATAATATTTTAGAAGTACAATTGCGGAATGTAAACCTCTTTAATAACAAGAATGCTCAAGCCGTGTGGTAACGGTGTAAGAATATTTATTTATATATTTATGTATTTATTTTATTTTGTATATGTACATACATAGGAGAAATTCTTAAATCCCATTTGAAGTTCTTAAAAATATGAACACACCCTGAAAGAGTATATAGCAATTTGATTTTTGTTGATATATATTGTCGTTAGAGGCGACTAAGGGAAACGATATTCAACGTTACGGCAATCGATAGATGGCAGGATAACAATCTCAAAAAATTTCAGACCAAAATAATTAGACCGAAGTTGGACAGCAGCGTCTGACGTGCGAGTGGTCTGGTACTGATTATGGCAAATCCTCCCTCATGGGAGAGGCCTGTGTCTTGCAGTGGACTTTAACAGGCCAGGTATGTTATGTAAGAGTCAATAAAGAGAAAATTCTTAATATTTATCATTGACTACTAACAGATAACGTCAAAAATAACTATAAAAAAAAACAAACCTAAATGAAGCGGACGTCTGCGAGGTATTGTTACGTTAATTGTCAATTCTTCTGCCAAGCGTAGCGATTATAGAAAATCCTCCTTACGGGAAACGACAATGTGACAAGTCGAGTTTTAATGACATTAAACATTTGCTTAAGGTTTCTGGTCGCGGAATTAATCTTTAGTAAAATTTCAATAAAATGTAGTTCGTATTGTTGCCATTTTGAAGGTAACACGTCGCACCATAGACGCTGTTGTTTACGGGCTTGTGTCTAATACTGTTTGCCAATCCCCTTGCTGTTTTGGCATTTCCTCCTCACTGGAGAGGTGCATGTCCAGTAAGTAGCGACAAATTATGGTTTAATCATTTTGAAAAATATACCTTCTTATTCGAATTTATGGGAATCTATTAGAGCCTTATGTTCATTATGTGTTGTACTTTGCACAGGCTATTGATATAACCCAATAAGGATTATGTGTAATCGTGACAGGCGAATTATTGTGTGATCTAAATTCGAATCAGGACCTTCGAGTTCGACCATAGGAAGTAGGTTCGCATAAATAAGATTTTTCAAAGCGTTTTTAATGCTAACTTAATTTATTTAAAGATAAAAATCGTACCTACCATTTAAAAAAAAACCAGACTAGGATACTAAGACGGCGACGGGCTCACCGCCGGGGTTGTCTCAATAAGCTCCGATAAAAATATGGGTTGAAAGACCCTCTCATTAGTGAGAGGATGACCGTCAACTTCTTGTACATTGCGTGTTTTCTTAAAAAAAAACCTCTTTTTTGCCTAGCTTTTGATATGCTATTGACCAAATACTTTAATAAAAAAGTTAACAAAACTAATATTTAAATACATGGTTTTATCTGCATGTCAAGCGTGGCAACTATGGCTTACCCACACCCCCAGGATACTACGGGATTACGGGATATTACAGAGAGTACGACAGACCAGAGAGTATTTTATGTAACTTAATATAATTTTATCTATTACATTTTAGTGTGCAATTTTTTTTTTGAATTTTTAAAGCATATTAAATTATACTGAACATTTTGTTATTAAATCAAAGATAAATTTTTGTGTTTTTAAATAATGATTAACAAAAAACTCAGTTAAAATAAAAAATAAGGCAAAAAAAACAGCAAATCAAATAAAATTTAATCTCCATATACGACAGAATGATATAAGTTACTTAAATTTCAAAGGATTACTTTTCATTTTATTGAAGCTAGAGTTCACTAACCCGTCTATCAAACTGTAGACCAGATTATTATGAGAAAATCATGTTAAACAAAAAAAATGTAAGTACAGTTACATTTATAAAAATATTTAGTTTTATAATAACAATAATTATAGAGATTATTTTTCCTTTTAAACTGGCTTGAAAACACTTGTACTATAAATTCAAAATGGACAGATGTATAAATTGTCTTTGGCTGTTACTATTTCTTTTAGTTTCTCAGCATGTAATATTTCTTTACTGGACCTAGACTTTTGGATCAAAAAACAAAAACGCTGGCAATTCTCGAATAGATTACTGTCAAGGCCCAAGCGTCTATTTCTAGTATCTGCGTCAAATATTGTTTAAAATTTATATATATCTTGAGTGAAATAACAAAAAAATTCATTTAAACTGTGCAAAAGAAATAAGCACCGGAAAATCAAAATATTTTATCAATGCATATAATGACATAATGTTTAACGAAATCAATACAAAGTAATGATTTCGTCTATCTAGAGGAACTCTAAACAAAATGAATGACGTATATTCTCCTCAACGGTATAACGCTTTACTGGTATTGATTATACGATAGGCGATGAATCATGCGCAAGGCCACGGAAAATGATTGTATCTTACTGCTTGCTATATTATGCTGACCTGGTACTTGCCGGTTGACGTAAACTAAATGAGATAGAATTTAGTCTGCCATGACAAGTGGTGTACTTGATGACAGTATCTCCTAAGTACAGTTCTGCGATATTATTGCTATTAATGTTGGATATTAAGTTATCGTTTTGAGTTTTTAGTACAGCTTTTACTACAGTTTGCAATTTTAGAAAAATACATTAAACAGCAATAAAATAGAATAAATATCTTCCTCTTCCCGATAGCCGAGCGGTTGAGTGGTCGAAATTTCGAGTCAAGAGACCCGACTTCGATCCCCAGGTTGTAGGTTCGTTGGCTTGGACATAAAGACGGCGTCGGGATAATTCTCTAGCCTAGACCTCGGTATACCCCTGTACTGGGAATTGCGTGAAGATATTTTTTTTGTATTTTATTTTGAATTTTTTTTAATTTCTTCATGCATAAACCCTGACAGGGTAGCCAGAGGAACATTTCGCCAAGTGTCACCATCTTTACATACCGCCTTCGTTTCTTTCAAATCCATCACGCATGTCTAAGTATCAGAGTATACTTGACCCTGCCCTCTTCGATTAAAAATAACATTAAAAATTAATAGGATTAAAACAAAAACTTATATAAATATTTTAAGATATAACGATGAATATCTTTCATAGTTTTATATACAGCACATCCTAACCCAGTGCTATAAAAAAGACATAACACTCTCTGTGTGAACCCGTCGGATTTTTGTGATGTAAGGAAAAGGAATTCCTCTGTGTCTCGTTAACGTCTGAACGTGGACGAAGTGCTTTATAATCTTTTATGGTTTTAATAAAACATATATTGTATATTCGTTTCTTCTTACTGCTTACTTACAGAGCAGTGTATTTCTTCCCTTGGGTGTCGTAAGATATGTCTAAGGGCGATATAAATGATCCACCCATAGGTGGCGTGATAACCATCTCGAAAAATACTAGATCAAAATTTAGCAAACCGCTGACGGGCAGCCGCGTCTAAGGTGCGAGGTGTCTGTGAGGTACTGTGATCGTCAATTTGCATGACCAGGGTGGCGATTGTGTCAAATTCTCTCTTACAGGAGAGGCCTATTTCCTGAAGAGGATTTACACGTGCCGTAATTTACGATTATCATGACATATAACTCCTAATTGGTATATTCGTTTACCAAGTCTTACTCCTCGCGTTTTAAAACACCTCTATCGCATTCTTTTTTGAAATCGTGCAGGTATTATGTGCTGCAATACGCAGTTTTACCATGCGGTGGAGGGTTAGCAAATTTGTTACACTAATCCTAATTTTAAGAAATAAAGCAACCAACTACTACAATTGTCACGATGCTACGATAACCGAGTGGTTAGGTGATCGTAACTCGAGTCTAGATTCGGATTCGATCTTCAAGTGGTAGGCTCGTACCAATGGCTTTTTTCCAAAACTTGTGTACGATTTATATAGTTGACTTATGCATTAAAACAACGACAGTCTCACTACCTGCCATGGTCTCCTAAAACTGTGTTATCTAGACCTCTGTCTACCCAAGGATTGGGTCTGGCGTAAGGTTATTTTATTTTATCTACTAAAATTGTGATAAATTTTGTTACGAAACCTTTACTACACGTATCTGACTCTTCCTTTACTAGTTATTCGATTTTTGAGTCCATTTTAAAGGAAATCGTCTCAATTATTGAGAATATTAAAACATAGGTACTGTAACCAGAACAGTTATCTAGATTCACCGTTTGTGAATTCTCGCAGTTATTAAAAACCTTTAAAGTTCTTTACCAACGATCGCTGATAATTAAGTCTATTTTCTATTTTGATGAGTGCAAGGCACATAATCGCGTGCTAGTAAGTGTCATTGTAATTTAAGTTATGGTATTTGCTTGTGGTATTTTTGCCCCACGTAGCTTGGTCTCGGTCCGACTTCAGATCTGTCATTATTCTGATAACACAATGTCTACGTGCCAGTGAAACGTCCAGCTTAAAAATAGGGATGCGTAGCGGTTTTGTGGTTATCGATAAATTTGTTATTCCCATTACCTTTAAGTTGCTTTCTGAATTATATTTCTAATCTTAACTCCTTATAATCGTAAGAATGAACTGCTATATTTTATTTATATTTAAGCATCTTTATCATATTCAGATATCTAAGAAAGTCACGATAGCCGAGTTGTTGGGTGGTCGGAATTGCGAGTCGAGAGACCCGAGTTCGATCCCCAGGTGGTAGTACCAATGAGTTTTTCAAAAAAACTTATGTACGAATTTCATCGTTGGCTTGGACATAAAGGCGGCGACGGGCTCACCACCTGTCACGTTGTCCCGAAAATATCTTCGGTAGAAGGTGGGTCAAAGGGACTTAATTGTCTAGACTTGACCTCTGTCTACCCCAGTTTTGGGAATTGCGTGAAGATATTTATTTATTTATAGATATCTAAGAACATTTCATTTTAAAAAAGGTTATTTTGTTTTATTTAATTTTCTATCCTTTTAATTTACTAGATAGAAAAACATTTTTTGTAGGTTGTGATTGTACGTGATTACCATCTTCTATACGTACTTGAAATAGATGGTGCTGCAGGTGAAGTTCATACATAAAATTATGCTAGAAGGACAGCAAGGAGATAGAGAACAGAGGGAAAAGAAAGTGGAAGTCTAGTTACCTGTCACCGTACTTAGGCAGAATTTGAACATGCTTCTACTTCACGCTGCTACTTTGCTTACAAGAGGTATGAGGGTAATGTTACCATTTGAATTAAATAGGACAGTAAAATACTGGACAGTGCAATAAAATTAAATCGTGTATAAAAAAAATCGACACAATTTTAGTGTCGACAAGTTGCCATCTCTACGTAATATCTACCGTCATACAGCTAAAGATATAGCTGCGGTGTTTGTAAACATATAATTACTTGGTAGGTCGATGCATATCAGCTGTCTGCTGGTGTGCACGTCAGCACACACTCTTGTGTGTACTGTATATGTATAAAGAAGTCTTGCATTTTGAATGTGTTCACACTGAGCCCGTGTGCGTTGGAAACTAGTTTAGCGGGAATATGAGTGATTGTAACGCGCTTTAATTTTGCGACCACACAAGGAACGATGTACATTGAATTAATTTATTTATAGTTTTAATATTGAAAGTGAATTATATTTTACTTTTGATATTCAAGAACTAAATGACTATATTTACTCATAAGTCATAATTAAATTGGACGTTCATTAATTAATAAATCGGAAAGACCGCTTCAATTTAGAACCAGTGCAGATTGCAATTGTTTTATTTAGAGTTTGAGCTGGAAGATTAATTATTTTTACGACGTAATTAAAGAACGGTTTTTGATAAAATTTTTTTAAATTATCATGTTATCTTTTAATGTATCTTGTACTTTTTTCAATTGAATTACAAAATTACCGGGAGAAGGATTAATTTGTAAACAGTACAAACAAGAACTAGTATTAGGTTTTTGTTAGACACAATTTCTATGAGTTTAATAAAGACAATGCTAATAACTTTTACTGTAATTGTTATAATTATGGGGGCATAGATAAAATGAATAGTCGAGATAATAGAATAACAAAGCAGACGAAATTGTATAAATATTTTAACAGTCTAATGAGTGCGATTACTGTGTATCAGATTTGTATCAGACTTTAAAAGTCTAATTGTGCCAGTGTCAGTATTTAACATTTTTAGTAAAAATTTTTGCATAGTCAACGAGCCATGTAAATATACTGTTTTATTCATCCAAATTGCTAACGCAAGTTAATTTTGGATAATTAATTGAGATATTTTTCGGTTCTTTGATGTAACGCTTAATTGAGTAATATATTAATATTTTATTTCTCGTTATCTTAATGATTAATTATAAATTTAAATCGATTCATGTTTTGAATAATTTTTAATTTGTTGGTAATTTACAGCTATGGTGATAGCCTAATGGTTAAGGTTGCAGACTACGAAATATGAGGTTGCAGGTTCGAGTCCGTCATTCGACTATGTCGTCAATCCCTGCAGATTATTTGGTCCCGATTAGTGGAGTGGTTCTTGGGTGCCACTAAAATTGTATTTTAGCTGCTAAATTTATTGCGAACTCGGCGGTAAGGGAACATATGGTGTGGAAACATAAAAGTTTCGAAATTGGAAACATTTGATTTATATTTACATTATTAATCTATAAGTCACGTTAGTCGAGTGGTTGGGTGGTCGGAGTATCGAGTTAAGAGACCCGAGTTCGATCCCCAGGTGGCAGGCTCATACCAATGGGTTTTTCAAAACCTTGTGTAGGAATTATATCGTTGGCTTGGATATGAAGACTTAATTGTCCAGGCGACCTCTGTCTACCCCTGTATTTGCGTGAAGATATTTATTTATTTATAATCTAAAAAAATTTTATCATACCAATATTTGGCACGATATACTTTTTTAATGTTGTTAGTTCTCGAATTATTATTAGTTTTATTATTAGTACCAAAACATCTGTTTCCGCTGAGCAGTGTTATTATAACACTGTTCCGTTTAGAAGTCCTGCGAAGTTATGGAACATTGAGTATGAATTCTACATTATACTTTACTAGGGCATCAATACATCTGTAACCACCGTAGTTTAAACTTATTTGCAGGTGGCAGTAATTAAGTAATAACTAAGTTGACTGACAGCTTTATTTTGATACCCATCCAATAAAAAAACACCAGTAGTCATATTCAAATTAATTGCTTATTATTAAGATTAAATAGAGTAATTAAACTTTTGCTAGGCACGATAGCAGAGTGTTTGGGTGATCGGAATTCGAGTTTGACTCGAATTCCGATCACTGGAGTTCCATCCCCTGATATAAAGACGGCGACAGGCTCGCCCCGTCACGTCGTCACAAAAAATAATTCTTCGGTGAAATGTGGGTCGAAAGTACTTCATTTTGTGAATGAACACTTGTGAGAATGGCGTAATACATAATCACCTCCTTTCTTTACGTGGTTGTCATAATAAAGGACTAAGGGACAAACCTTGAGAATGCAATTGGCTATCAACTAATGATGGGAGCGACTTCTTTCCTGCAATGGACTTACTGAATGACACATTGTTCCAAACTGGCTTCAGTGAGTGTTGGGTCTAAGGGACTTGATAGTCTAGACCTCTGTCTATCCCAGTCTACCAGATAATGTGTGAAGATATAAAAAATAAGATCTTTGAAGGCCTTTATAACGTTTTGTACAAAGGTATGTAAATAAAAAAAACTCCAAAACGACGTTATGATATCATCGAGTTAAACATATTTGACTTAAATTATAAGAAAATCGATATAAAATGTAATAAATTAATCAATTCGTTCTGTACTTGGTTTATTAGGCAATAAAACCGTGAATAAATTTAAATAAAGTTAACTAACTGTATACTACCCAGCTGATTGCAGCATGTGCCTTCGTTCCATTTAAATAAGGTTAATTAAAACGGCTAGGTACATTTATTTAATAATCTCTTGCTTTCATTGCTTTTACTTCCTATCGTGTCATGTTATATTATCTGTATAAATAAAACTGGGTGTATCATTTCTGTCTGTCAAACCGTATCTGTCTGTCTGTTAATGTACGAAAAATCATTAAATTGAAATTTGATTTTATAATTAGAGAGACATTTGCCCTATAATTGAACGTTATTTTATATAAGTTACATGTATAAGTAAATCTGACGACGATGGCCTAATTAGTTGTGTCCCTATCTTCGAAGGTAAGGGTTGCGGGTTCGAGTCTCTCTAGTGTGTGATGAATATGAATCTTTGTACTCGAGTCGAGGATGTTTATGTTTTAGTTTAAATATTTATTGAATTAAGTACATTGTACCGTTGCTGTGGATACTAATATGGTGATAGGTCCACCCACTTGTTACGTTGTCCCTAAATAAGCTTTACTTAAAAATTGGTCCAAAGTAATTGTCTAGAGCCTTAACTTTCTGGATTTTGAAAATGCGTGAAAGTACAAAAATTTTACTATAAAAATTGAAATATAGCAAGATTTCTAGATTGGGACTGGCAGTTTCGACCATAGATAGGTTTTTTTTCTATTCGATCTACTGCTCACGGAATTGCCTGCGGAGTGGCTAAGTAGCCAACCTAACTAGCAGACTTGGCTTTATATAGACTGATTTTTGAAAGGATCAATGATATTTTGCATTAAGAGTTAAACCGGAGAAATCATGGGTGGACAATACCCAAGAAAAGTATACTGGGATCAAAACCTATGAGATTTGTCGTTTCAAAAAAAAAAAAAAATCTTCACGCAATTCCCAATACAGGGGTAGACAGAGGTCGAGTCTAGACAATTAAGTCCCTTCGACCCACCTTTCACCGAAGATATTTTCGGGACAACGTGACAGGTGGTGAGCCCGTCGCCGCCTTTATGTCCAAGCCAACGATATTCGTACATAAGTTTTTTTGAAAAAACCCATTGGTACGAGCCTACCAACTGGGGATCGAACTCGGGTCTCTCGACTCGAAATTCCGATCACCCAACCACTCGGCTCTCGTGACTCTATTTGTCGTTTCAAATTGAATTATTCGTACTGAATCTGTGTTTTACTTGCTACGATTTTGTTAGACGTTATAAAAAAGGCCATGTTGTAAAATTGTGAAGTCGACATAGATATTTTAAAAAACATACGAATAATCATGGCCAAAACAGGTCGCCTTTGCCATTACTTTTAAAGTACGGTGTAACGAAGCGTATCATATAAGTATTAAAAAATAATTTAAATGTGCAGGCACTGGCTGATGCAGAATTTGTATTTTTTAAATAATACCAGCGTTGTCAAACAATATTACTAGAATTCTTGTTAACCACTCCAACTAGGCTGCAATGCTTGTGTCTGGATTGTTTCACGACAATAGTCGAGCCGAATGGTGGGACCGAACCTGAGACGTTTTGTTTTGTAGTCCGTAACCTAAGCCAAGGTTATTGCCACTGAAAATTATTATTACTATTAATATTGTCGTATTACTGCTTCCATGATTGCACGCTAAGAGCGAGTAATGTCGTTCAATAAGGTAATTAAGGACGCTACGTAAGTTTAATTAATATCAGCTGACACTTTTTTTTTTAGGGGGGCCAAGATCGGGGTTACCAGTCTGTATCGATTACCGCTCAGATTATTACGGTAAATTTTAAAAAAGTGAAACGGAAGTTTATTTGCGAATATTTTGTGGCTTTGCATAAATATCACGTCCTCGATTACAACTAATAACGATTTTTTTAAACATCGAAATGAATTCGTTTAATTTACAAAATAAATAAGTTCTCTGTAATATTAATTTTTAATTGTGTCGTATTGACTTAGATAAATTGAATTGTTTTAACAACAGTAAAACATAGCTAAAAAAAAAGTTAGTCTTCATTGACAATTTAAAAGTAATTTACACTTTTCGACATACAAATCTATCTGAGAAACTCTGCGGACCAACTCAATGGCATTCTTTGCTAATGAACTCTGGGAGACATCTAATATTAGCCAGGTTACTTCAGAAAAATTGTAAAATTATAATCTAATGCGATATTATATCTATTATTAGCAAAATCTTTAACTTGAAATTATTTTATGCTTTACTGGCGGAAAATAAATCTCAGAACCATAAAAACTTAAAAAAAAAGAAAATAAATATTGTCCACATACCTTCACGCAATTCCCAATACAGGGGCAGACAGAGGTCTAGTATAGACAATTAAGCGGCAATAGCCTGATGGTTTAGGGTGCGGACTGCGAAACATGACGTCGCAGGTTCGGGCCCCGCCATTCGACTATTGACGTAAACCAACTCCTGACACAAGCATTGCAGCTTAATTGGAATGGTTAACAGGAATACTAGTAATGTTATTCGGCATTGCTAGTATTCTTTGA
>JAGSMR010000034.1:3372500-3527500 GCA_029286605.1 Sericinus montela | reverse complement strand
GCTGTAGTCTGCTAGTTAGTTTTTTTCTTAATTTGACGTATAAATACTTAACGCGTACAAACAATAAATACATAAATAATTAAGATAAACCGACATCCTAACCTATTTTAATAAAATAATAATAAAGTAAATATCTTCACGCAATTCCCAATACAGGGGTAGACAGAGGTCTAGTCTAAACAATTAAGTACCTTCGACCAACCTTCCACCGAAGTATTTTCGGGACAACGTAACGCCGTATTACCTATTTTACCTATTTACCGTACCTATTTTAATGATTTTAATATTCGTTAGAAGAAGGGGCCAACCAGAGGGAGGGCATGATGCAATATCAAAGACATGGAATATATAATTCAAACCTGAAAAGCCAAAATTTTATTGAAGCGATTTGTGTCCAGCAGTGGCCTTTCCATGGCTTGTAAAGAAGTCGTGTATCAACGTAAGAATAAATTAATAAATATAAATGTATTTATTGTTAAAATACAAAATGAGTATAAATATCGCAGACGTTATTTTCCTTTAACGAACCTCTTCAATTTGTACAAGCATCACATTATTTACCGCTACTTTATGCTACACCAATATAAACTTTATGGTAATACATAATAAGTCGTCTAATTCTCGAGCATTAACATATTTTATAAAGCGACACGAACCGAGTGGGAAATTTAAAAGCATTCCAAATAGAGTTTAATGTAACTATGCAATAAGATTGAATATGAACTAAATTTACTTGAGCTTTCATAATTGGAATGCGAAGAGCGCGTGCGCGTCTGTTTACCAGGGGTGCGTTTGCGCCATTTCTGAACCCGCCAGGTTTTTTTTGAATTTGGAATCCCCTACGTCTTTCAGTTCAGTCAACGGTTGATTGTTGAACGGTTTGGACGAAGTGTATTATAGTCTAGTAGTAATAATAATAATAACATTAAAATATCAAATTGAATTTATATTTAGTGCGTGTTGTGTGGTTTTAAATAGTATAATAATTTCGTGACTAATATAATTACGTGAAAAGTTTAACAACGTCAGTTTAATTGAATAAGGGAGTGTATACATCTACATCTATTAACCTTTCTTTATATCTATAGATTTTAGAACTTAAAGTATAACCACAATGGAAACTCAAGGACCGAGACGGTTACGCTCAACGAAACACCCTTAAGACCAGGGAGACTCAAACAAACGTACATAAGTTTAAATCATAACGTCGGGGAAAGAGTACGCTTATTAAAATGGAATCACCAAAAATAGTTTACAAATACTATTCCAACCCCGCTTTTTGCGCTCAAAGCGAGGTGGTTTTCGCACAAAAATCATGTGTAACAAAGATCGTCTCTCCAAATAGACGAATGTCTCCTTTAGGGGGAAATTCACCACGGAAGAAAGAAATCGATAACAGGATAGTTAGGACAGATATTTCTGACAATCCTCTACGATTGACGCCCGGCAATAGAATGATTAGAGAAGAACCACCGGAGCTACCACCAAAGCCAGCAAAATACCAGAGACAATTTCAAAGGCAATCTTCGTTAATTTGCAAACCAACGAGACAAATCGTACGATGTAGGACACGCAGCGAGGATCTGGAAATGGCGCAGTTAAGGCAAATGCAGAAGAACAAATATGAAAGGAACGCTGAAAGCGACGACGGTCTAGAAGATAACAGATTGAAGCATCGATACGAAGTGATTAGAGATATTGATGACGGTTTAGACTATTCACCAACGAAGAAGCGAATAGTGGAAGCAGACGCCAGCGAAATAGAAGAATACAATGTAGATGGCCCCGACGAGAATGAATTAAAAGAAATACCAACGGAAATTGTGAAGACTGTAAACGGCAAGACACTAAGATATGCCATCGTACCATCGGATGATGAAGAACCTAGGAAGATGAATGTTACTTTCTCATCACCAATCATGTCACAGAAGAATTTGATCGCAACTCAGAAACTTCACGAGTTGCTGTCAACACCCAGGAAGTTAAAAAGTTACGCGAGCCAACCATCAGTGAGGATAACACCGAACAAAGAAACTAGCCCGAACGTGTATGTCGGTACTCCAAAGAAGTTAATGTCAAGTACACCAACTCAAGGAGTCACTCCTTCTAAGTCCTGCGCTAATTTAACATTAACGAGAGGCGGAACCTCTCCCATCTCGCCAAAGGCACAACAGAAGTTAAACTACGGTATGCCTGGTGAGTTCGACAGGCAGGACGTGTTTGTAACAAGTTTTAGAGACAAGAGTCGCGACAGGAGTTTTGAAATGGACAGAAGAGAAGCAAGCAGAGACAGCAGAAGAAATTACGACGCCAAAGGCAGAGACGGCCATAGGAGAGATAAAAACACTGCCATTATAATGCCAAGGTTAGTCTAGCGTAATATTTTTGTTTTACGTCTAGGCAATTTCGCATCTGCAAAATTTGTTCTTTGTTGAAATATCGAGGTGGCCCGAGACTAACCTACAAAGACCATGTGACTAAATTGCTCGAAGAGAGGAAGGTCAAGAGTACTCGGATATGCACGTCTGGGTGCATGTATGAAGTAAATGATGAATTTGAAAGAAGCGAAAAAAGTATGTAAGGATCGAGACACTCTCTGACTATCCCGTTAGGGATTGTGCGTGATGTTAAGTAGCAAGCCGTTAGGCCTATATACCGTCGTCTTTACGTGCAATGCAGAGTCAGAGCTTCTGACTTCTTTATTCTTACTTTTTTATTGCTTCACGTATTTTCCTTAGACTGGGACAAACAGTGGTCTAGTTACAATTAACTCCTTTCGATCTACCTTTACCAACGGTATATGTGAGTTTGTATACGTATACTATGTCAGTATTTGTGTATTTAAGTCTATTTTGGTAAATTTTCGTACTAATTCTAACTTAATGGGTATATACCCTATTTATTTATGCATCTACCACAAAATTTTTCTTCATCAAGTAAGGTTAACTGGTAGAGAATGCCATCTGGCATTAAGTATTAACAATAAAGCATAAACAAATAAATAAATATCCTTACACAGCAATGTATTAAATATGTATAAAGATCAATATTCTTAAATACATATGACTCAGGTACAAACATTCATATTCATTAAACAAATGTTTGCCTATAGCAGGACTCGAATCCGCAACTCTTTACTTCAAAGGCTCTCAGTTGACGGTTAGCTTTAGCTTACGCATACATAAATTTTGAGCCGTCTATCTAATCCCAGTCAAGTCACAAAAATTATACAAAACAATGAATCATTTCATTCGTAGTTGCGACCTAAAGACGGCGACGGGCTCACCACCTGTCACGTTGTCCCGAAAATATCTTCGGTGGAAGGTGGGTCGAAGGGACTTAATTGTCTAGACTCGACCTCTGGCTACCCCTGTATTGGGAATTGCGTGAAGATATTTTTTTTTACATTGGTTCGTGCTTTGGGCATCGAATTCGGGTCTCATAACTCGAATTCCGATCACGCAACCACGCGGCTATCGTGACTTATGTCTAACATATTTTCTGTAATCATCAACGAATAAAAATCGAAAGCATTGCACTACATTATCTCTGGTCTGGATGTTTATAGAACCTTCGTTGTTTCTGATTCCATAATATAATTGCTTTAACTACTTACTTTGGGATCAGAGCAATATATGTTATTTACTACGAGCTATGCATAGAGACTAAGATACACTAATTAAGTAATCCCATGTATGATATTTACATGTTTAATCTGCCAATTTAAAATGCAAAAAGCTGCTGGATTAGACTATTAATATATAATAAAGAAGTCTTTTTTTAGGAAGGTATGTAGCGGTTGCAAGATGTTTTCAACTTCGCCGCACAATTTTATTGAGTCGCAATAAAAAGTAACATGTGAAACAGGTGTCTTTGTTTCATAACAATTAGGTATTATAATTTTTGTGCGTGTGATGTTATTTCTTCACTCGGTATCCCCTCAAAACATTTGAGTCAGCTGCATTTTTATGATTAAGTCAGAGAGAGTTATTTTATATCGCACCTGATAATCTTAATTATTATGTTGTAAGGTATCTAAGTTTAAATAGGTTGGGTTAACCTATCAAAACTTACTATTTAGTTACAAGAGAGAGTGAAAAGATTTTTATTAAAAATTAAGTAAATATATTTTAAAAAATTTAATACGACAACATTAATTAATTACATAATTAAATAACATTAATTAAATACATAACAAAAATTAATGCCATGGTTTGGGCACGTTGAGCGAATGAGCGAAGACCGAATGGTGAAGAAAATATATAGCGCGAAAGTTAATATTAAAAGGGGTCGAGGTAGGCCGAGACTAACTTTTTTGAGTAAATTGCTCGAAGAGGGGAGGTTCAAGAGTACTAGGACACCTCGACGTGCATGTACGAAGAAAATGATGAATCTGAATGAAGCGAAAGAGGTATGTAAGGGTCGTGACACTAGGCGATCTGGTCTCTCTGGCTAAATAACAAATAAATTAAATTCAAAACAGAAATATTTTTATGAAAAAAATTTACTATCGAAGAAAAAATAATAGTTTAAAAAACTAAAAAAACACGCTTTTTATAGGAAACCGAACTAAAAAATAGAAAATAAAAATTAAGAATAGCGTTAAAAATTCCAATAAATATAAATTAATAATAGTGTGAATAAAAAAAAATGTTATTTTAAAAAAGCGTGGGGTGCTTTTTAAGGTATTAAAAAATGATAATCTCTCTACTCATATCTGTCAATAAAATATTTATAACCATTGACACCATGCACTACATACATTTTTTACTTTACATACATTTTTTACTTTTTAGTTTTTTTTTATCAAATTAGTGTATTGTCACCGGTCCTCGATAAATCTACAAAGTTTGAACGAAATCTGGCCGTTTAAAGTGGGTCCAAATCGCGCCCAAAGAAGTCGATTACAAACATACAAAAATACAGGTGAAGCTAATAAAAGCGTGTTAAAAAGAAAGAAATTGAAAATGGATAAATAAAAAAGAACTTTTTAAATGTTCACTTTAATAATTTTCAGTCACAAAACTAGATTAAATATAGATTAAAATAAATATATGGACTGAATAAATATATGGAGAAATAAACGTCCTTCATATTTTTAGTCGGTTATTAACTTTAAAAAGTTACGTAATGTACGTTAGTAAGGTGTTTACATATATAAACACATAAATACCAGAAAAAATCCTACAGCTCAATCGTAGTTTTCGTCAACCGCATTTAAAGGATCTAACGATTTGAATATTTATTTGTACTGTCTGTATGTTGTTTGTATCTGCATGCTTTCCCAAGAAAAATACAATTTCACAAAATAAAATTTATATAGATTATAGATACAAACATTCAACAAAATTTATATAGATGGTTGACTTGACACTAGCACTTTTGCAACATTTTTTTCCATCAACCCTGGAAATTTATTGCAAATGAATGGTACGATTCCATGAGTTCTTTTATTAATTTTCAGGGTCGCACCACAAAGCCCGTCATCAGTGTACTCGGAAGAAATCTACAAATCGTTGTCTAGCCTCAAGACCGTGAACAGTTCGCTAGCATCGTTGACCATCGCTGCTCTTATGCTGACATTGTGCGGCGGCTTGACCACAGGACTGAGCTTCTATATGATGTATAGTGTAAGTTTCATACTCAGTATTTCACATTAAGGGAGTAACATAGTTTTCCGTATGCAATGATATATATAAATACATCTGTACATTGAAGAGTCTGTAATTCCAAATAACATCTTTTCACTAAATGCTTGTGAAACTATATACGGTACTTACATAAATAATTCAATTTCTAATGTTCTTGTTTGCCTGTCTGTTTGTTTGTTCCGGCTAAGTGCTGGAGCGATTATAACTTTCACTGACGTTATAAAATTCAAACTTAGGCTACGGATATTTTAGAAAAATAGTTAGGTTTATTTATTAAACCGGAAAACCGCGGGGGGTAGCTAGATTTAACAAAGATGTCAAAGGTCGGAAGATAAAGGAGTTTAGATTTAATCAACTTAAAAAAACAAAAAGGTTCTCAATGCTGTGTTTTTTAAGTTGTGCTTATCAAAATATTAGTTAACGTAAGAAAGTTAGTTATTCTTTTATTTTTTCATGTTCCTTTGAGCCTTCAAATTTTTTTTACGTTTTCTATTGTTTAATATTGCCTTTTGAAAGGATGTCTCCGGATCAGAAAAGGGAAATAAGCGATTCTTTATAATATTTTTATGAGTAGTTATCCACGACTATGTCTTCGTTCAATTTGAATTTCAAAAATTCATCAAAGATTAACAAATTATTTCTGTAAATTTAGAACAAATATTAAATTAATAAATAAATATATTTACACTATAACTTATCTGGACTGGAGTGGATTAGTCTAGACTGGAGTAGATCAGATCTTATTAATAAAATATGTCTAAATCTGCTATCGTCAAACCGCTTTTAAAGCATAGGGATTTTCGCAAAGCCACCTTCCACCTGAGGGCTATGGCCTTTTTTTTTTTTTACGTTTTCTATTGTTTAATATTGCCTTTGAAAGGATGTCTCCGGATCAGAAAAGGGAAATAAGCGATTCTTTATAATATTTTTATGAAAAAATTTACTATCTAAGAAAAAATAATAGTTTAAAAACTAAAAACACGCTTTTATAGGAAACCGAACTAAAAATAGAAAATAAAAATTAAGAATAGCGTTAAAAATTCCAATAAATATAAATTAATAATAGTGTGAATAAAAAATGTTATTTTAAAAAGTGCTTTTTAAGGTATTAAAAATGATAATCTCTACTCATATCTGTCAATAAAATATTTATAACCATTGACACCATGCACTACATACATTTTTACTTTTTAGTTTTTTATCAAATTAGTGTACTGTCACCGGTCCTCGATAAATCTACAAAGTTTGAACGAAATCTGGCCGTTTAATGTGGGTCCAAATCGCGCCCAAAGAAGTCGATTACAAACATACAAAAATACAGGTGAAGCTAATAAAAGCGTGTTAAAAAGAAAGAAATTGAAATTGGATAAATAAAAAGAACTTTTAAATGTTCACTTTAATAATTTTCAGGGTCGCACCACAAAGCCCGTCATCAGTGTACTCGGAAGAAATCTACAAATCGTTGTCTAGCCTCAAGACCGTGAACAGTTCGCTAGCATCGTTGACCATTGCTGCTCTTATGCTGACATCGTGCGGCGGCTTGACCACAGGACTGAGCTTCTATATGATGTATAGTGTAAGTTTCATACTCAGTATTTCACATTAAGGGAGTAACATAGTTTTCCGTATGCAATGATATATATAAATACATCTGTACATTGAAGAGTCTGTAATTCCAAATAACATCTTTTCACTAAATGCTTGTGAAACTATATACGGTACTTACATAAATAATTCAATTTCTAATGTTCTTGTTTGCCTGTCTGTTTGTTTGTTCCGGCTAAGTGCTGGAGCGATTATAACTTTCACTGACGTTATAAAATTCAAACTTAGGCTACGGATATTTTAGAAAAATAGTTAGCTTTATTTATTAAACCGGAAAACCGCGGGGGGTAGCTAGATTTAACAAAGATGTCAAAGGTCGGAAGATAAAGGAGTTTAGATTTAATCAACTTAAAAAAACAAAAAGGTTCTCAATGCTGTGTTTTTTAAGTTGTGCTTATCAAAATATTAGTTAACATAAGAAAGTTATTCTTTTATTTTTTCATGTTCCTTTGAAGGCTTTTCAAATTTTTTTTTACGTTTTCTATTGTTTAATATTGCCTTTTGAAAGGGTGTCTCCGGATCAGAAAAGGGAAATAAGCGATTCTTTAAAATATTTTTATGAGTAGTTATCCACGACTATGTCTTCGTTCAATTTGAATTTCAAAAATTCATCAAAGATTAACAAATTATTTCTGTAAATTTAGAACAAATATTAAATTAATAAATAAATATCTTCACGCAACTCCCAATACCCCTATATTGGGAGTTGCGTGAAGCTATTTATTATTACACAGAGGTCTAGTCTAAACAATTAAGTCCCTTTGACCCACCTTCCACCGAAGATATTTTCGGGACAACGTGACAGGTGGTGAGCCGGTCGCCGCCTTTATGTCCAAGCCAACGATATAATTCGTACATATGTTTTTGGAAAAACTCATTGGTACGAGCCTGCCACTTGGGGATCAAACTCGGGTCTCACGACTCGAAAATCCGACCACCGAACCACTCGGCTATCATGACTTCTTAAGTAAAGTTTAATATGTATTTTCAATAGTAGGTCACGATAGCCGAGTGGTTGGGTGGTCGGAATTTCGAGTCGAGAGACCCGAGTTCGATCCCCTGGTGGCCCCAGGTACCAATGGGTTTTTCAAAAACCTATGTACGAATCGTTGGCTTGGACATAAAGACGGCGACGGGCTCACCACCTGTCACGTTATCCAGAAAATATCTTCGGTGGAAGGTGGGTCTAAGGGACTTAATTGTCTAGACTAGACCTCTGTCTGCCACTGCATTGGAAATCACGTGAATATATTTATTATTATTTTATTTATATGTATTTTCAACTTAACAGGTAGGTCGTCGATACTACTTAGACTTCGGAGTGCTCTCAGGCTTCACGTGTTTTCTGCTGGGGTTATTGGGCCTGAGATCAAGGCGACACCAATTGCTGCCAAACAGGAATTACATTTCTGGTACATATAAGATATATTTGTTTAGCTCTACAAAGGTTATGTTTTTTTTAATTTACCATAGGATCCATGACCCGATGCCTTCGAAGCTAAGGTTTGGGGATTTAAATTCTGCTAGGGTGTTAGCAGAATTTAAAACTCCATAGGCTTCTGGGGTTTTAAATTTGTGTGATGAATATATGAATATTGTAATCGAGTCGATGAAAAGTTAAGTATACTGACTATCCGTGTATTGATTTCTTGTATTTACGCGAATACTACACATTTTAAATAAAACTATTCTCGGATTTTATCGCGCTTTACAGCATCCGAAACGTCGGGAAGTAAAAATAATTAAAAAGACGATATAATCCGAAAATCATTTTATTTAAAATATAAATAAATAATAATAAATATCTTCACGCAACTCCCAATACCCCCTATATTGGGAGTTGCGTGAAGCTATTTATTATTACACAGAGGTCTAGTCTAAACAATTAAGTCCCTTTGACCCACCTTCCAGCGAAGATATTTTCGGGACAACGTGACAGGTGGTGAGCCCGTCGCCGTCTTTATGTCCAAGCCAATGATATGATTCGTACATAAGTTTTTGAAAACTCATTGGTATGAGCCAGGGGATCGAACTCGGGTCTCTCGACTCGTAATTCCGACCACCCAACCACTCGGCTATCGTGACTTATTACAGTAGTTATTATGTTTATAGATAAGATAATTTATCGTTAATGATTAAGTAATTAGTTAATGTTATTCCATCAATACGAATTTACAATGTGGTGGTCCGTACGTCGTTTCATATACAGGCCCACTAAAAATCAGCGCTGTAGTCTCAATTAGACTATAGCATTAAGCTGAGTGTGGTCTGTTTGCCATATGCGCCACTTATCATAATTTATGATTACTATTAACATTAATTGTCTTACCAACTGCTTAATGAAATTCATGCTGTCTGCGTTTTTCTTTGTTTTGTATGTGGCGTATTTGTGCAATAAATGTTTCTTTCTTTCTTTCAGTACACTACTACACACTGATATTTAAAATATTGGTGTAATAAAAGATTAAAAAAGTCTTATCTTTGGCTATCCGTTCCATTTTTCGGTCTGTGTGACTCGGGGAAGACACATTTACAGCTCGCATTGTGCACAAACCACAAATTATACTACTATAGTTTTAAACGTTTTTTAATGCGGGCCTTTACTGTCGATTTCATCTATTGTGTTTAGTGTAAACGCATCTAAAATTATTACATTGTCATGAAGACAAAGTTATTCCGAATGGGTGTAAGATTTTACTTTGACGGTCTAATGTTCATATCGCTTCACTCACACTTTCTTTGAAGCTGCTATCACAGTCAAAAAGTATTAAATATTATTCAGCAATTCTTACTTTAAATAAGTAAGAATCTTTTTTTTATAGAAACGGGAGGCAAACGCGCAGGTGGCTCACGTGATGGTAAGTGATTACCGCCGCTCATGAACATCCGCAATACCAGAGGCATAGCAGATGCGTTGCTGGCATTAGAGTGCCCCCTCCGTTATTGGGGGAGGGGGGTGTTTGGGCCTACGTTACGCTGCACTCACCAGACGAAACGCAGAAGTTTGTTAGACTTCTACTTCACGCCGGTATTCTGTGAGGTCGTGGTACTTCCTGGTCGAGCCGGCCCATTCATGCAACAACAAAAGCTGATACGTGGCTCTACCACTTAACGGCCATATCAGGAAAAAGACCTTCTTGTTTCGTGCAAGCGTATTGGCTCTCGCTGACTAACACCTCGGTCTGATATTAGAAATTAGAAACTAATATCCCTATCCCTATTCACAAGTCGACTTTTACAACACTGAGGGAAGAAAGGGGTTGCAACTCCTGACGCCGATGTCGAGTATACTTAAATTAAAAAGGTTTTTATTTTTTGATAAGCATTATCAGCATATTCTGACTTGTAATTTAATTTTTCAGGTTACATAGTACTCTCTTCGTTCTCTCTTCTAAGTGCCTTTGGTTTACTGCTATTGTTGTCAATACAACCAAAGCCAGGAACAGCACTCAACGACATCACCCAAGGGGCAGTCTGCAGCATCAGTGTTATTTCTTTGTGTCTCGCATCTATTGGTGTGCTAGCTTCTTACTGTTGTGCAAGAGATCCTCCAGATAACCGGGTTGGCACAACAAGATGGTATTAGAGTTTTTTTTTATATATAAAAATGTTTTTTGTGGCAGTCTAATGTCAATAGCGTTTGCCTTTTTAAAAGGATAGAAAAGTAATAAACTATTTATAGATATCTATGGCAAGAAGCTTGCATATTTATGATTGTAAGGAGAATTATTTTATGAGTTGTTTGTAACTATTTTTATTAAATTGACTTATTATTAGGTAACTCCAGTAAATTGTAATTATGTAAAGATATTTATTATTTATTCTTATTCTTATAGCAGACTGTAAGAATAAGAACTGGCTTAGCTGGCTTACGGCCATATATTATTCTTTTTAAATCTAGATCCTTTTGTTACGTAAAATCTAGGCTTTGGGCATATTGTGTGTCTAATATCTTAAAAGTAATAAACGAAAGTAGCAAAAACAAAACTCGTTGTTGGTTGTTGAACGATTCCATGTGTGTTAAGAAGAGTGGTATACCCCTATTATTAATTATGTTGATACATTGACGATACACATTACGTAAAATTCTGCAAAACATTCAAGTTTGTCTTGTAGAAAAGCACAGATGTATTGTATGAAACAATTATATGTAAGTAGTATCTTTATTTTGGGTAAATGTATTAAAGTTTTAATGAGCTATATATTTTATTGTTTTATTTCATTTAATAAAGCTTATATTATTTAAACTATTTTTCTGGCTAACCAAGATTTTCTTTCAAACGTTGGGCAATATAGTAAATAATTTTTTTTATTTGAAAAACTCCAATCGAATTGATTCGAATTTCCATCACTCAAAGGCACAACACGGCTTTCGGCTATTTTGTATTTACTAAACGTGTGTCTTTAATAATATGAAAGATATTCTTTTGTAAGCTAAACACATGCGCTGTGACGTCAAAGACGGACCTTTACAACTTTGTTTGTTAAACTATTTTATGATTAAACTTAATTAACAAACAAAGAGCTTAGTCAAATAGCTTACATTAAAAAAATATATATGTGCAGATGAACTGTGCAGTGCTGCAGTGCTATGTGCAGTGAACTGCTACAGGCCGTAATCTATGTATAATATCTATGTAAATAAGCTAGTTCTTATCTCATACCTTAAAATATCAACATACAAAATAAGCAACTTTGTATTTATTAAAAATTGCAGATTGTTAAGATTATTATTTATTATGAGTGATAAGTACAGTAAGTATATTCTGAGATATGCATAACACTCTTATTAAATACGCACACTAAACCCATAGTTTATTATAGAGATAATGACTAGCTTATTTCACAAATGTAGCTAGCATATTGTACTGTAATACAGAACAATTAGGTTTCAGTGTATGTATAATTACACATAGGTATAATTAAATAATGTCATTGATGTGTTAGGTTTTCAGTTTATGGTTATATTAGTTTTAATGGGCAAGGCGTTCCAGAAGAATATCGCTTGTGGTCGTATTGTTTTATGGAATATGAACATATTGCTGAATAAAATAAGGTACTCTCTCTCATGAGTACTATGAAGATATTAAAAATTATTCTTAAGACAAAGGAGAATTAGTGTTATTTAATACAGAATACCGTAGAAACAGAATTCTGGAACTACTCCTTTTACGAATAGATGATGACGATGGAATTTGAGTTTATACCGTAAGGTTCGATGGTGAAATTAAGGCTGGGAATAATCCGAACAATTCCTCGGAACACTCCCTGTAGTATATTTTGTAAAAAAAATGCAAAGCGATGCAACATCTCTTCGTAAAGGTAGGGGATCAAGCTGATCGGATAGAACATGGTCTCGATGATTCGAGTCGCCTAGAGATGAGAACAGTATTCCATTTGCCGCCAAACCTACGCCTTATAATGTTGCTAGCGGTGGGTCGGCAGGATGTACTGTCGTGCTCTACTGAGCACGCCTTCCCTTTCAAGTGACCGCGAAACTGAACGTTGCTTGATATGTCGACGCCAAGGATACTTATACTGGCTGAGGCAACTAGGAGAGTGCCCTCACAATGAGGTGACAAGAGGAAAAGTTTCTTTTTAGCGGTAAACACCCAAAGTTGTATCTTTTTAAGGTTGAACTGAACTAAATTTAATCGGCCGCAGTCAGAGTTTGTCTAACAAACTCTCGACTTCAGACACAAGTTTGTTCCGGTATTCGTCGACGTGTTCCCGAGAAATATTGGCACGTCCGGTGTATAAGGTACCACTAACACTGTCATATGCATACCAATGAATGTTACTAATTTGTAACTTATCATTGACAAGCAGAAGAAACAGGGTTGGCGATAACACACAGCCTTGTGGGACACCAGCGTTCACAGACTTGGAGTCCGAATATGCACCGTCAACTGCGACCTTGATGCTCCGGTCTGTGAGAAAACTAGTGACCTTCTCGAGAAGCCCATATGCCGGAAGCTTCAAGAGAAGCGCTTTGTGCCATACCCAATCAAAGGCTTTCGCATTGTCCAAACTAACTGCCAGGACCTCCTCTTGCTCTCTACTGCCTCCGCCGATCGATGAGTGAGGTACACAAGAAGATCACCGACTGAGTGACCAGGACGGAAGCCGTACTGGTGGTCACTAATCAACTGGTGCTCCTCTAAGTACCTCAAGAGCTGGCGGTATGTAATGGATTCCGTTATTTTGGAGAATAAGGAGGCCATCGGTCTGTTGTTGCACGGATCTGAGCGGTCGCCTTTCTTAGGCATCGGTGGAGGTGGTCCTCCCAGTGCAGATATGGTAGGGATGGCTGACTGCAATTAGACTTAGAAAGCCTTAGCAGAGGACCAGAACACACGAGTTCCCAAACGCAGATGAACTAGTTTCTCGCCATTTCTGCCAATGTGCTCAGACTTTGTCGCAGGAATGAGTCTTTTGAAGGACCTGGAAGTAGATTTGTACTTCTTCTTAAAATTACTTGATTTGGAATTCCGAGGCTTGGTATCATTGCTGCTTTTAGGAGATGCCATTCCGCAGGTGCCACCTCTTATCTACCACCGATGGGCACCACAGAGGATGGAACAAAAGTAATGGGCAATACACAAGCAAAAGTTTGGTTTTAAAAGACAGGAAAATTTTTAGACAGTAGAGAGAACTTAAGGTGGCATTAGCTTTTCTGGTTATTGCAGTATTCTGAGTGTCCCAGCTTAATGACTGGTCTAAGTGGAAACCAAATTATTTACGGAGAGAAAGGGATCAAAGTTCCATTATAAAATAAGGGACAGAGTGTATTACACACTGTTCCTGATCAGTCCTGGCCTGCGACAAAAGATCCTGAATTGTTGGCAGCACAGCTCACTGCAATTATAGATTTGTTTGGCCTAAAGGTCTAGATACCAGGCCATAAACTCCAAAAAAAATATAGATTTGTCAATGTCAATTGTCAATAAAAAAAAGACATTGTTTGTTATTTGTCATTCCATAATTCAATTTTCAATTATTGGGTGTTATCTTTATTAAATATAAATACAAAATGTTTTATAATTATAGTATAAAACAACTATAAAGTATTGTGCAAATTATTATGAAAACGCGTACAGAAGCATTTAACGAACGTGATAATAGTATGATATTCTTATAGTTTACAATTATAGTAAGTCTTTGTTCAGTTTTATCAAGATAAAGTTGCATACTGGCATAGGAATAAAAGTAGGTTAGTCTTATTAAATTTTTAGGGTATCTGATTTGTTGTTATCAATATTCCGTTTGGATAATGAACTATCGTGTATGAATAATAGAGCATGTATTTCCTCTCCAAAAAGTAAATTGTTTATATAACTTATGAAGTTTTGAAACTTAGTATATTCTTATTTATGATTTAAAAAGATTTCTTCTAAATTTCAACAAATGTTCTTTGACTTATACTTGCTTTCACAAGTTATTTTCTTTTTATTTAACAGAATAGGCAGATCTTTATAGCTAAAGGTTTTAATAACTTGTTTATTTTATAAATTCCTGTACAGCCCTAAGCACTTGTATTAACAAAACTTGCATTTTATCTGTTTCCCTTCTGTACAAGAAATTTTATATTGTTTACAAAACATTAGGTGCTCAATTGTGATTGTTTACATTAAAATTTGTGATATCATTGTTACAGAGGTCACAATGGCTGACCACCACATAAGGGAAGCAGCTGAATCTTTACTTGGGAGTACAACAAATCCACATTACAGAAATTTTTGTAAGTAATATTATTGTAAGTAATAATTTAATATATATATATCTATAAGGAAATACTGAACACCTACAACTTATTCAAATATTCATTGGTGTAACTGTCCCCTTTACTGATATGTGTCCATTTGAAAATTATAATGCTAGTTATTTGGTTGTTTTGTGCATGTTTTCTCATAGATTTGTTTCAATTTAAGACTTTATAATTTGTATTAAATGTCTTGTCTTTTTGTAAATTATTTGGTGCTTGGTATATTGGCCCTTTATTATGTGTAATGCTTAAAATTGTTTATATGTGAAAGATGAATGCGGCTTGATGTTGTCTATTTTTGTTCATTCATAATGATTTAATTTATTAGTATGCTCATGCAATGAAATTTCCATCCCAACTTTTGAATGCTTAAAAGTCATCATCTTTCTTAATTTACAGTTTTAATTTAAAGGAATCTGTCAATGTTTAGTCTATTGTGAGAATCACAACAATTAACTTTTAAATTTTATGATGAATTGAGTACTGACTGAGTACTAATACTGAGTATATGATGAATGTATGAATGTACTGATACTGAGTAACAGTAATAATAATAACAACATCTATCATAAACATCATTATCAAAAAGTATTATTACATTACTTCCTCAGCATTAATTTTGAGTAATGTTTAATTATATAATTTCAGCTCACTCCCAATCGATAAATTTAACAACAGAGGATCTACTAGCTGGTTACCGGCCACATGGGAGGATGTCAAATGTCCGGAGATTTTTTTGTTTATTTGTCACATTTGATTTACTCTTCACAAGTTTAATGTGGCTCATTTGTGTTATGGTGAGTGTTTAAACACTTTAGTCATCTGTTCTTTTTAATAGTTTTCTCACTTTAGTCAAATAACTATAGTAGTATATTCTGTTGCATACTATATATTAAAAACTTTTTGTAGCGGAATATATCAATAAACAATTAAATGTTATCTAATAATATAATATATTCACACCATTTCCAAAACTGGGGTAGACAGAAGCCTAGACAATTATGTTCTAACAATTTTTTGGGACAGTGACAGGTGGTGAGCATGTTTCTGTATTTATGCTCAAACAAACATTATAAATTGCATGTATTTGAAAAAATCCATTGGTGCAAGACTACCAACTGGTTATCAAACTCGGGTCTGGACTCGAATTATTATCATCCAACCACTCAGCTTTTGTGACTATGACTCTGCTATAGCCAAATTTTTATTTTGTTACAGTTTATTTCATTAATGTGCGATAACAGTTGTCATCAGCCATTTTTATGTGTGAAGAAAGAATGATGAATGAATGACAGGCCTAACTTCGATGAATGAAATTGAATGTTAAATGTGATGGTGAAAGACAAAGTTAATGAGATTTAAGTTAAGTTGAGCTTAGTGCAAAATCGAGATTTAATTAAACTGAGATTTGAATAATTTTGCTGCAAGTGGCCCTAAGTGCATTATAAAGAGTTATTTTTTTTAATTCCTGTTCTGTATTAAGGTCTCATTTTGACTTCTCAGCATTAAATTATTGTATTTATGCATATACATTTCTCAACTTTTCCAGTAACTTATAGCACCAATTCAGTCATTAGGGAGGAGGTCTCAATCACTTTTTCCACATTGTCTCGGGTCAAGGTGTTTGTGATACCTTCATAGTTTCTGATTCCATTACAAAGTGCTTTAGCTTATTACTTTGTGCTTATAACAAGGCATGTTATGTTGTCCCTATCTACATATTCATTTATATATTTACTGTTTCAAAGTTCTCGATATGAAAAACACTATTATTTTATTTCCTTACAGATGAGGGGCGAAACTCTGGTGCAAATATTCAACAGAGAAATAGTACAGTACAATATAAAGATATCCCTCTTCGACATAGTGGTAGTTGCTGTACTCCGATTCATATTGTTGCTTCTTTTTTATGCAATGGTGTATATTAACAATTGGAGCATAATTGCTGTGAGTAACTATTAAGTTTAAGAGTATTAAGAAGCCATTTTTGACCGCATCTTTATCCGCGTTAGTCACGATAGCCAAGTGGTTGGGTTTCGAGTCAAAGAGACTAGAGTTCGATCGCCAGGTGGCAGGCTCGTGCTAATGGGTTTTTTTTTAAACTTATGTACGAATTACATCGTTGGCTTGGACATAAAGATGGTGACGGGCTCACCACCTATCACGTTCTCTTGAAAATATCTAAAAATCTTGTAAATCAAAAAATAAAATAAAATCTTGTAAATAAAAAAAAATCTTGAAAATACCGAAGATATTTTTGGGAACTAAAATGTCTTCGGTGGAAGATGGGTCGAAATGACTTAATTATCTAGACCTCTGTCTACACCTGTATTGGGCAAGGTGTCAAGATTTTTTTTATTTTTATCCGCGATGCCGCGACTGGCCACCTTGCCATTGTCCCAATAATTTTTTTAGTGGAAGGTGTGTCGAAAGGACTTAACTATCTAATCCTCTGTCTACCCCTATATTGGGAATGGCGTGAAGATACTTTATCCGCACATTATCTCGAAATTCCTTGATTATCATATAGCAAAAAGCTTTTTTCTTTGAAAAGGTGAAGAGGACTGGGCTCTATAAACTATGAAATTATGAGTATGGGTATTGTTTAGTTTGTAATATGTAGTATATTGTAATTTGTATTGTATAGCCAATATTATTTGTAAACTATGTGTTTTTTTTTTATGTTATCTGTGATGGCGTCATTTTGGAGAATAAACCTTTCTTTCTTTCTTTCAAATTATAAAATATATAAAAGTAGTTGTTCCTGTTGTACAGCCAAAGGAACCATGTACTTTCCGAGATAAACGACGTTTTATGTACTAATGCAAGGAATCTGTGCACCTTAATTTCATTGAATTCTGTTCACCTGTTTTTGTAATTGTTACAAAAACTTCACAATAAAGTCACGATAGCCAAGTGGTTGGGTGGTCGGAATTATGAGTCAAGAGACTAGAGTTCGATCGCCAGGTGGCAGGCTCATACCAATGGATTTTTCAAAACTTATGTACGAATTACATCGTTGGCTTGGACATAAAGATGGTGACGGGCTCACCACCTATCACGTTGTCTTGAAAATATCTAAAAATCTTGTAAATCAAAAAATAAAATAAAATCTTGTAAATAAAAAAAATCTTGAAAATACAGAAGATATTTTTGGGAACTAAAATATCTTCGGTGGAAGATGGGTCGAAATGACTTAATTATCTAGACCTCTGTCTACACCTGTATTGGGCAAGGTGTCAAGATTTTTTTTATTTTTATCCGCAATGCCGCGACTGGCCACCTTGCCATTGCCCCAATAATTTTTTTAGTGGAAGGTGTGTCGAAAGGACTTAACTATCTAATCCTCTGTCTACCCCTATATTGGGAATGGCGTGAAGATACTTTATCCGCACATTATCTCGAAATTCCTTGATTATCATATAGCAAAAAGCTTTTTTTCTCTTTTGAAAGGGTGAAGAGGACTGGGCTCTATAAACTATGAAATTATGAGTATGGGTATTGTTTAGTTTGTAATATGTAGTATATTGTAATTTGTATTGTATAGCCAATATTATTTGTAAACTATGTGTTTTTTTTTATGTTATCTGTGATGGCGTCATTTTGGAGAATAAACCTTTCTTTCTTTCTTTCAAATTATAAAATATATAAAAGTAGTTGTTCCTGTTGTACAGCCAAAGGAACCATGTACTTTCCGAGATAAACGACGTTTTATGTACTAATGCAAGGAATCTGTGCACCTTAATTTCATTGAATTCTGTTCACCTGTTTTTTGTAATTGTTACACAAAACTTCACAATAAAGTCACGATAGCCAAGTGGTTGGGTGGTCGGAATTATGAGTCAAGAGACCGAAGTTCAATCCCCAGGTGGCAGGCTCATACCAATGGATTTTTCAAAAACTTATGTACGAATTACATCGTTGGCTTGGACACAAAGACGGCGACGGGCTCACCACCTGTCATGTTGTCCCGAAAATATCTTCGGTGGAAGGTGAGTTGAAGGAACTTCATTGTCTAGACTAGACCTCTGTCTACCTCTCTCTGTATTGGGAATTGCGTGAAGATACTTTATCCGCACATTATCTCGAAATTCCTTGATTATCATATAGCAAAAAGCTTTTTTCTTTTGAAAAGGTGAAGAGGACTGGGCTCTATAAACTATGAAATTATGAGTATGGGTATTGTTTAGTTTGTAATATGTAGTATATTGTAATTTGTATTGTATAGCCAATATTATTTGTAAACTATGTGTTTTTTTTTATGTTATCTGTGATGGCGTCATTTTGGAGAATAAACCTTTCTTTCTTTCTTTCAAATTATAAAATATATAAAAGTAGTTGTTCCTGTTGTACAGCCAAAGGAACCATGTACTTTCCGAGATAAACGACGTTTTATGTACTAATGCAAGGAATCTGTGCACCTTAATTTCATTGAATTCTGTTCACCTGTTTTTTGTAATTGTTACACAAAACTTCACAATAAAGTCACGATAGCCAAGTGGTTGGGTGGTCGGAATTATGAGTCAAGAGACCGAAGTTCAATCCCCAGGTGGCAGGCTCATACCAATGGATTTTTCAAAAACTTATGTACGAATTACATCGTTGGCTTGGACACAAAGACGGCGACGGGCTCACCACCTGTCATGTTGTCCCGAAAATATCTTCGGTGGAAGGTGAGTTGAAGGAACTTCATTGTCTAGACTAGACCTCTGTCTACCTCTCTCTGTATTGGGAATTGCGTGAAGATATTTATTTATTTGTTGCGAAAAACGTCCAAACTTTCAAACCTATAATGTTATTGGGATGTGATAAGTTTTCTATTAAATTATACTTTGAAAAAGCCTCTAGGTAAGATTTTGTATTTGTTATCAGCATTCATTTAATGCAATACCTTTTGACTGATATTGTTCAAGGTGACATCTTGTGATTAATCTGGGCAGGTTTTAAATAGATAATAATTGTATCTAGCTGGGGTAATGGTTACCACACTTTGCTATAGTAATTATTGAAATATGCGAAAACATTCAAAATTTCATCCAAGATACAAAACTATCTTTCTTTTTCTCTTAATTTAAGTCTCCCACATGGTTACAAATCACAATATATACACCAATACAAATATTCTTATTGAAAACTAAAGAACAATTATCTACTTTTTATAAATACAATTTCATTCATTCATTCATTATGATTTGCTTATTTCATACAGTTCGCTGGTTTTTTTAAAGCTACGATTTGTTTCAGCTCTCAACCGGCGGGACCAGTGCCTTCCTAATCGCCAAAGTGTTCGTTTTTGATGTAAGTATGAGGTAAATAACTTTCTTTCACCATTATTTTCTATTTAATGTCAATTTGTTGTACGTCGCTGTGTGTATGTTAAACGGGATGCAGCGTTCTGTGGTGCGCCGTGTCTGGTACTGCGCTAGTGAATATACAAAAACTTCTAAATCGGTAATAACAAAAATATTAAAATGCGGTCGCTCATCGTAGAGTCTACTCGCTTGAGGATGCCTTGTTTTGAGGCGAAACACGTGTCGCGTTTTCGGTGGTGGTGTGTGTTACCTGGTTTGAGTGTAGTGGTGGTGGTGCATACAGTGGAGTTGGTGCACACGTCTGTGGAATTGGTGCACGCATCTGTGGGAGGGAGGGTGGTGCTCTTCTTCTTCTTCTTCTTCTCTTCGGACCAGGTAGCATATACCTTTTTATATTTTCATGCGGAGGGTTGCGAAGTAATTTTTTAAATAACAACTTTACAATGAATTTCCGCAAAGTAACGCCTGAGTCAATTAACTATATTAAAATATATCATCACGCCGTTCCAATACGGGGGCAGATAGATGTCTAGGCAACGAAGTCTTTGCTACCCATCTTCCACCGAAGATATTTTTTGGGACGGCTGGGATTTGAGCTTCCCGTGGGTGTCGTAAGAGGCGACTAAGGTTAATAATAAGTTTAATTGGTTACCGATAGCGGAATAACCAACTCGAAAAATACTTGACATAACTTCTTTCATAACTGCGCTCGTTAAACCGCTTGCCAAGCGTAGCGACTATGTGAAATAGTCCTTTACGTGATAAGCCTTGGTTTTAGAAGCAGTTATGTGTGTTTAAAAATAGTTATTTTGGTGCATTTATATCCCACTTCGCTTGCTATGCTTATTTTGTGAGGAGTCGATGAATGATGGTGTCATTCGTTGTCTTTATGTCTAAGCCAACAATACAAATCGTACATAAGTTTTGAAACAAACCTCATAGGTACGAGCCTACCACCACCTCGGGATCGAAATCGAATTTCTTGAATCGAATTCCGATCACCCAACCACTAGACTATCGTAACTTAGCGTATTTGTAAGTTTTGTGATGCCAAAGTATGTCTATTGATTATTCAATTTTATATAACACATCTGTATGTAAAATATTTGTTCGTAGTGGCCAAATGCCGCTCAGCCCGTGTACCAAGTGTTCCTCATTCTCACGTCTTTCACCCTCGCGTGGGGTGAGGCCTGGTTCCTGGACTTTCGAGTTCTGCCGTTGGAAATGGAGGCCAATAGTAAGTATATAACAGCCTGTGTGTAATTGTATAATAGTCCAATAGCTGATGGAGAATTTGGAGAAGGAAAGGCATGTAGGGATAGCCAACGAGACGAAGTGACGTCTTGAGAAATGTTGCGAGAAGTCGATTGATGCAGGTGGATGGGGACCGGATCTTTGTGGAAAACATTGGAGACAAAAGTTCAACTGTGGCCTCTTGACAGGAGGAGAAGAAGTCATATAAAATGTAGTATCTTTATATATTCACTGATTTCCAATACTTGGTTAGTCAGTCCTTTACACCATCATTTCACTGAAACATATTTGGAAATTTATGGAACTCGGCGGTAAGCCTGTCACCGTCTCTGTATCCGAGCCGTCTTTACCATGCGTACATAGGTTTCGAAAAACCTGATTGGTACAAGCCGAAAACCGAACTCGAGTCTCCTTGTTCTAATTTCAATCACCGAACCATTCGCATATCGCGTGGATTAAAAATAAAATGTTTTTTCTCATTGTAAGTAAAAGATGGAGTACCCATATATGGCAAGGATATAGCGCATTAAATATTACTTAATAAGCCTCATAAGCTATTCCTATTCATGATCTGGACTTTCTGTTATTGAAAATCTATCTAAATTGAAGATGGTGGCATTTTTTTCCACTGAAATATACACACAATTACAATCTATAATATCTATAAACACACTCTATTCTAGACGTCACGATTGCGGAGGTTGGGTGGTCGGAATGTCGAGTCGAGAGACCCAAGTTTGATCCCCAGATGACAGGCTAAAACCAATGGGTTTTTTAAAAACTTATGTACGAATTATATGGTTGGCTTTGACGACGTATCACGTTGTCCCGAATATATCTTCCGTGGAAGGCGGGTCGAAAAGACTTTATTGTCTAGACTAGACCTTTGTCTAACCCTGTATTGGGAATCACGTGAAGATATTTATTTATTTTTACTCTCTATTCCATTGCTGGGGCTAAATAGTGTAAGTGTAAAATTGATGATAATTTATTTCACACACAAACATAATTATAAATATCAAACAAAACACAAATCAATAAATATGTACGAAGGAAATTCATACCATTATCTCTGACGCATGTGCTAGGCAAGCCTGTAATCATTTAAAAGTTATAGGGAGCCAGCATTATTTCAAAAGCCAAGGTGGAATTCCATTTCAGTCCTCAGGGAGGCCAACGCATCAAATCTAATCGAACTTAAAAACAATAAATTTATGTTATTAATAGTAATCTTAGTTGTAATCTTTCCTGATATACAATATATCTTCATACAGTTGCCCTGACGGGGTAATCAGGGAGAACAGATCGCCAAGTGTCACGATCCTTGCATAACACTTTAGTTTCTTTCAAATTCATCGTTTTCTGCATACACTTACACACGCACTTCTAGGTATCCGAGTCCGATAGATACACTCCAATTCGAGCAATTTGCTCGCATGGTCTTCGGAAGTTAGTCCCGGCAGTTAAATATGTTAAGTTATGACCTACATGGACGAGTGGCGACACCCATTTTCATGGTGTCGCCAGCTCTGAGGTCGCGGGTTAGATTCCCGGTCGGGTCAATGTAGAGAACACTATACATTTTCTCGAGTCGGGGTGTTTGTGGTACCTTCGTTGTTTCTGATTCCATAATACAAGCGCTTAAGCCGCTTACTTTGGGACCAGAACGATGTATTTGTCCCTATCTATGTATATATATTTATTTATTGAATTACGTATGTACATTTAACGTCGAGTTCGTCGCAGCTCACCGCATGCCGTCGGAGAGGACCCCACTGCTCGATCCGCTGAGGCCGAGTGGGGTCCAGTCGACCCACGGCGAGTCCACCGTGAACTGGTTCTCGCCGGTCGAGACCCCGGAGTCCAGCCCGCGGCCCAGGAGGCCCGGCGAGCAGGTCATCCTCACACAGGACCAGGTTAGTGGACGCATCGCTGGACAGACTGACTTTTTTGTTATATAGAAAAGGGAGGCAAACGAGCAGGTGGCTCACGTGATGGTAAGCAACCGCCGCCCATGAACACCCGCAATACGCAGAGGCATAGCAGATGCGTTGCCGCCCTTAGTGTGCTTCCAGAATTGGGGAAGGGGATGTGTGGGCCTCCGGTTACCTGCTCTCATCACTCAGCTCTCAAACATCCGCAATACCAGAGGCATAGCAGATGCGTTGCTGGCATTAGAGTGCCCCCCTCCGTTATTGGGGGAAGGGGGTGTTGGGGCCTACGTTACGCTGCACTCACCAGACGAAACGCAGAAGTTTGTTAGACTTCTACTTTACGCCGGTATTCTGTGAGGTCGTGGTACTTCCCCGGTCGAGCCGGCCCATTCATGCAACAACAAAAGCTGATGCGTGGCTCTAACACTGTTGGCTCGTCGTGTTTTAGAGAGATCTGTCTTTAAATTTCTTATCTAAATCTTAGGATTGAACCGAGAGTTGGGTGAAAGGACTCCTTGCCTTAATGCAGTGCTTGGTATGCCATTTGAAGTCACGATTGCCGAGTAGTTGGGTGGACGGAATTTCGTGTCAAGAGACCCGAGTTCGATCCCCAGGTGGCAGGCTCGTACAAATGGTTTTTTCAAAAACGTATGTACGAATTATGTCAATTGTCCCGAAAATATCTTCGGCGGAAGGTAAAAAAGGGACTTTATTGTCTAGAATAGACCTCTGTCTACCCCTGTATTGGAAATTGCGTGAAAACATTTATTTATATTTATGTGTACCTTGTAGTTCTACAAATCATAATTATTATTAGGGTCGGCCTTCCTCATGTGTTTGTGACACTAACAAACGTCAGTCCATTTTTATATATAAAAGTTATGAACTTGCAAAAGATACTAGGACTAAACAAATTCAACAGTGGTAGAGCCACGCATCAGCTTTAGTTGTTGCATGAATGGGCCGGCTCGACCGGGGAAGTACCACGACCTCACAGAATACCGGCGTGAAGTAGAAGTCTAACAAACTTCTGCGTTTCGTCTGGTGAGTGCAGGTAACCGGAGGCTCACACACCCTCACCCAATTCTGGAGGGGGAGCACTCTAAGGGCGGCAACGCATCTGCTAAGCCTCTGCGTATTGCGGGTGTTCATGGGCGGCGGTAATCACTTACCATCACGTGAGCCACCTGCTCGTTTGCCTCCCTTTTCTATAAAAAAAATACTAGCACAATGTCGAATTCGTTCACACCGGTCGTTGTGATAAATGTATTTAGAACGGGTTCGAAGCAGAATTCGCGAGTCCACTTCGTAATTATGAGATTAACGAAATAACATCGCGCGTAGTTGTTGTAAACTAATGAAACTGGGATTTACGATGGCTTTAATATGCGCATTTGAAATTATGCTATTATTTTAGTTTATGGATAGAATGGTACATTTTTTGTTTCTTAAGTTAATTTTTTTTACGCTTTATTTCGTAACAATGTTTTAAAAAACATAAACATATATGGTAGCTTTAATTAATTTGATACTTTTGGGATAAGGTTCCCTTAATGAGAAATAGATGGCGCTACAATACATTTTTAATTATATTTATTCAAAAATTATGATACGTGAGTATCCGTATAAAATTGGTATGTAAAGAACTATCTATACACAAAAAATTCAAATCATTGAGGTAGTTTAAGATATAGAAATGAATAAATATTTTTGAGATAACATGACAAGCGGCGAACTTGTCGCCCTCTAAGTCCAAGCCATCGATATAAGTCGTACATAATTTTCGAAAAAACTCATAAGCCTTCCGCCTGGGGATCAAACTCGGATCTCTTGAATCGAATTCCGATCACCCGAACACTCAGCTACCGTGACTCAAATAAAAGAGCAACACACTTATTTGTAATGACGTGCCTTTTTCTATTCAATATTTGACATATATTTTTTGTATCGTTCCTCCTTTGGTGTACATTAAAATATATTACTATTATTTGTCCGCACAATAAAAAGATATGCAAGGTAAGACTGCGTAAGGTAGATATAGTATGCTGATTGTTTATAATCGAATCGCGATCCCTCGTACGTACTTTATTGAGATCAATTGGTTCACAATTAAGGCTAATCATCTCATTGACCACTCGTGGATTACCATTGCTAAGCTAGGAATTACATATATGTATATATACATAGACATAGATAGGGACAACATCACATACATTGCTCCGATCCCAATGTAAGATGATAAAGCACTTGTGTTATGGGAATCAGAAACAACGAAGGCACCACAAACACACAGACCCGAGAAAATGTAGAAAAAGTGGTTTTTCTACATTTACCCCACCCGGAATTCGAACACGGGACCTAGAGATGACGACACCTTGAAAACCGGTGTTTACGTAACTTGTCCACGGATATTTGTCAAATTAAAAAAGAAATAGTAATCATCAGAATCTACAACAGGCCGTAAAAATTCATCGCAAGGCTTCCCTATTATACGGAAGGGAATGCGATAATCGCCACGCTTGACAAGCGGATTGGCCACCGCTGTACCAGACATCTTGCACGTTAAACGCTGCTGCCCGTCACCCAGTCTGCTGAATTTTGGTCTGGTATTTTGATTGGCGATGTTTGGTATGTGTATTATATATGTCCTAGACGGCGACAGGCGCGCAACCCACCACAAATATAACATACCCAATAGGTATGTTATATTTTGGATTAAATAATACCTCACAAATTTTATCATTTGTTCAGCCATAGAGATACTACAAATAGACAATTTGGTTGTTATTCTTATATATAATCTATTAAATTCACCCCAGTTTACACCGAAGCTTGATTGCAACGTGACAGGTGGTGAGCCCATCGTCGTCTCAGTGACCAAGCTGACGGTACAATATACTTACATAGATAAATATTTAAAATTGATAAATACACACAAACATCCGTGACTCGAGTACAAACACTTTCATCTCACAAATGCCTCTTGCGGGATTCGACCCCGGAACCCTTTGCCTTTGAAGGCACGGTCGTTACGAACTCGGCTATCGGATCGGCTCGGGTGAAAGACGGGCCTAAATTGAAAAACGGACTTAATTGTCTGGACCTTTGTCTACCTCGTCACGTCGTATCGTAACGTCACGATAGCCGAGTGGTTGGGTGGTCGGAATTTCGAGTCAATAGACTCGAGTTCGATCCCCAGTAGGCTCGTACCTATGGATTTTTGAAAAAACTTATGTACGAATATCGTTGGCTTGGACCTAAAGACGGCGACGGGCTCACCACCTGTCACGTTGTCCCGAAAATATCTTCGGTGGAAGGTGGGTCGAAGGGACTTAATTGTCTAGACTCGACCTCTGTCTACCCCTGTATTGGAAATTGCGTGAAGATATTTTTTTATATTTTTTACCTTTGTCTACCACAGTGCCGGGAATATGAGTGAAGAGAAAAAAATGTAATCTATAAATTTAAACGGCCTACTTTGTATTTTATTGTCTATATACAGAATCTCGATAGCCTAGTGCTTGGGTGAACGGAACGGAATTTGAATCAGGGGAGAATTTGACAATTTGAGCCGAGTTCGATCCTCGGAAGATAGGTGTGAACGAAAGAAAACAACTGTTCCAAAATATTTTAAAGACGTTATTATTAATACAATGTCACGATAGCCGAGTGGTTGTGTGATCGGAATTCAAGTCCAGACACCCAAGTTCGATCACCAAGTGGTGGTGGTACGCTCGTACCAATGAGTTTTTTCATAACATGTGTATGATTTATATTGTAAGTTTGGACATAAAAACTGCGATAGACTTATCACCTGTCCCAAGAAATGTCTTCGGTGAAAGGTGTAACTTAATTGTCGGGACCTCTCACTGCCGCCATGTATTGGGAATAGCGTGAAGGTATTATTTATATCATTATAAAATTTTATCGCACAATTCCGAATATATGCGATGTATAATATAATGTTAAAATAATGTCTAGAAGTCACGATAGCCGAGTGGTTGGGTGGTCAGAATTTCGAGTCAAGAGACCCGTAATCGATCTCCAGGTGGCAGGCTCCAATGGCAAAAATGTATGTACGAATTATATCGTTGGCTTGGACATAAAGACGGCGACGGGCTCACCTGTCACGTTGTCCCGAAAATATCTGGTGGAAGGTGGGTCCAAGGGACTTAATTGTCTAGGCTAGACCTCTGTCTACCCCTGTATTGGGAATTGCGTGAAGATATTTTTTATTATTATTTTTTTTTTTTTAACAAATAGAAAAAGTCACGATAGCCGAGTGGTTGGGTGGTCAGAATTTCGAGTCAAGAGACCCGTAATCGATCTCCAGGTGGCAGGCTCCAATGGCAAAATGTATGTACGAATTATATCGTTGGCTTGGACATAAAGACGGCGACGGGCTCACCACCTGTCACGTCGTCCCAAATAAGCTGCGTTGCAAATTATGTCATAAAAGGACTAAATTATCTAGAACTCTTTCTATATTGGGAAATGCGTGAAGATACATATAAATACCACTTATTTCCACTACATAATACAACTAAAAAACTAACTTGAGGTATATAAACTATATGTATATATACATATATAGTTTTTTTACATATATATTATATAATATTGTGAAAATAAATGAAATTAGTAAAATACCCTAGCCTAGCAAGTGAAGTGTGACGGTTCTGTTCTGCTTTTTTAGAAGCTTAGACTTGCTTATTTATTTACATAAATGCCTGTTAAAGTCCCTCCCACTACCCCACCATTAATCTACTCCCACATATGTAACGTTATTGTTTCGAATGCCGGCACATCATAACGACACAATACACAAACGACACAATATAATGCGAAAGTAAATTTGTTTGTTAGTGCCGCGGTAACGTCTATACCGCTAAAGCGTCTTTAATATTTCTTTAACAAATAGAAAAAGTCACGATAGCCGAGTGGTTGGGTGGTCAGAATTTCGAGTCAAGAGACCCGTAATCGATCCCCAGGTGGCAGGCTCCAATGGCAGGCACCAATGGGTTTTTCAAAAAATGTATGTACGAATTATATCGTTGGCTTGGACATAAAGACGGCGACGGGCTCACCTGTCACGTTGTCCCGAAAATATCTGGTGGAAGGTGGGTCCAAGGGACTTAATTGTCTAGGCTAGACCTCTGTCTACCCCTGTATTGGGAATTGCGTGAAGATATTTTTTTTTAAATAATATCTCTATTAACAATCCCGCAACAGTTTTTAGATCGTCACTCCATCTTGTGGGGTGTCATCCTACACGTACCTACGCTTATTTCAAGATTATAATTTACATGATAATTTTAAGTTATCTCTCGTATAATCTGTGCAGTTTTGTTGGGATTCCGCCATTACGAGCGTACAATGATGTTTAATTGTGCGTAAATTGTAATATACCTCCGACATGTGACGTAAACAATTTTTGGTTTTAAATTACTTAAACAAGTTCATTGCCATAATTACACCATTATGATTTAGGTATCTCCACCACTTTTAACCTTAACCCATTCGCTTGCATGGTAGTCACCCTGCCTTGGAAACTACAGGTTGCGGGTTCGAATCCCGCTAAGGACAAACATTTATGTGGTGAATATGAATGTATAAACAGTGCGTCACTAATACTCAAATGTATAGATAAATATTTATCTATCTAAATATGTATCTATGTAAGTATATTGTATATTAAAAAAACGTCGCTAGGCTCACCACCTGTCACGTCGTCCCAAATAAGCTGCGTTGCAAATTATGTCATAAAAGGACTAAATTATCTAGAACTCTTTCTATATTGGGAAATGCGTGAAGATACATATAAATACCACTTATTTCCACTACATAATACAACTAAAAAACTAACTTGAGGTATATAAACTATATGTATATATACATATATAGTTTTTTTACATATATATTATATAATATTGTGAAAATAAATGAAATTAGTAAAATACCCTAGCCTAGCAAGTGAAGTGTGACGGTTCTGTTCTGCTTTTTTAGAAGCTTAGACTTGCTTATTTATTTACATAAATGCCTGTTAAAGTCCCTCCCACTACCCCACCATTAATCTACTCCCACATATGTAACGTTATTGTTTCGAATGCCGGCACATCATAACGACACAATACACAAACGACACAATATAATGCGAAAGTAAATTTGTTTGTTAGTGCCGCGGTAACGTCTATACCGCTAAAGCGTCTTTAATATTTCTTTAACAAATAGAAATCTACATTATTAAGAAATAAGGTAGGCTATATTTTTTTAAAAATGGAGATACTTACTTAAATTACAATAATGTAATCCAGTGAGTCAAACTCACGATAGCCTAGTGGTTGGGTGATCGGAATTCGAGTCAAGGGACCCGAGTTCGATCCTCTAGGCTCGTATTAATGGGTTTTTTCAAAAACTTATGTACGATTTATGTCCTTGGCTTGGACATAAATCGAACATAAGGACACGGCGACAGGCTCACCAATTATCAGGTTGTCCCAAAAATGTCATCGGTGATAGGTGGGTCGAAAGTACGTGATTGTCTAGACCTATGTCTATCTCTGTATTGACTTGGCGTGAAGATATTCATGTTCAAAGCTAGTCTTAATATAAATAATGCTTGTGTATAAATATGGTTACGGGGTATGTCTTTACCGCAACTTTTCATCCAGGGGGTTTAAGAGGCGACTAATGTAAAAGCCTTTAATATCAGTGACTGCCGACCGATAGCGTGAAAACCACCTTGAAAATGCAAGACAAAAATTGAGCAGACTAGGGCGTGCCGCGGCGTCTATGTCGCGTGGCATCTGGTTATGCAATCGCCAAACCGGATGCCAAGCGTGTCGATTATAACAAATCTTAGCTATAGAAGGAGCGTATGTCCTGCTGAAAATGTTTACTGTGAATTGATTGTGTGCTTGTGAATTAATTACAGTCCAAATACAAACACTTGTTAGTTTGAACTTTAGATTTTGAACTCGACTGTCAATCTGTGTATCCTTACTAATATTAGATATGCGAAAGTGAGTTTGTTTGTTACGCTTTGAATGTTGCCAAAATCGATCAATCGCTTTTAATGAACTTTGGTATGAAGATATGTCTAACCTTGGAGACATTGATAGGCTATTTCTTCACACCATAAACTCAAAAGCTCCTTTTAAAACAGGCACAGCCGCGGGCGAAAGCTAGTGTCTAATAATTCCATAACGCATGCTATGCGTAACTGGAAGGTCACACGTGCAAGGAATTAAGGGCTATTAGTGTAATGAAGCCTTAATTTGCATAGCAGGTGATTCATTTAGTTCCGAAGACATGCACACAAGACCTTAAGCGGCAATTAAAAGATCGGCCGTCTACGTTATTATTGATCCAATCCCACGTCTTTAGTTTTTTTTTTTTTAATTCTATTATATTGAACCATATACCACTAACCACCTGCTAATATTAGGCAAACCGAGGATGGACAGTCGCGCCTGTGGTGCAAGATGTATGAGCACTGTCTGAATGATGTGAAATCTCTGCGTGAAGAAAAATGAGCAATGCAAGAGTCTGCGACATCTCGCAACCCCAGCTCGCCTATTTAAGACTATACAGACATACATACATACATAACGGCCTGTTGAAGTCCACTGCAGGACATAGGCCTCTCCCATGGGGAAATTTTGCCATAATCGCCAAGCCTGGCAAGCGGATCGGCGATTGCAGTACCAGACCATTCGCACTTCGGACGCTGCTGCCCATCTTCGGTCTGAACTCTTTTGATCTGATATTTTTAGAGATGGTTATCACGCCATCTTTCCGGTTGCCATGACGATATTCTAGGTTTCCTCAGTCGCCTCTTACGACACCCACGGGAAGAAAGTTAGTGGCAATATTCTTACGCCTTTACCACACGGTATATAGCTAAACAGTGCCGCATAATAAATTGGTAATAAATAATTGATTTCCCGTTGTTTCGTAGTTCGAATTACAAACAAATTTCTGGAAACAATGGTTAAAGTTTTTGTTTCACTCAATTATACTCTGTGATCACGGAACATTTTGTTGCGCTCTGTTGAGGAAATAACATATAAAATGTGTTACTGTATGATAATTAATTTTTTGCAATATTTTATAAGTTATGAAAAAAACGTATTTACTACTTTATTTTCATCTTATTCTGCTTATAAACGTAAGTACAATTACGACTATTGCTAGTCGGTGATTTAGCGCACTGTGCACGGCACAGAATCGTTAGGTTTTTCAAAGATTAAGTAGGGCTGTCAAAATCGGTACATTGTTGTTTTTCGGTTTAAAAAAACAGTTTATTAATCTAGTATGCGTATAATGTCCAGCAGTGGACATTTACAGGCCGTTACGAGATGTTATGTTTATAAAATTTAAAACGTGTAATTGATACCAAACTGGTTGCTTGTTGTGTTAATTTTAAAAAAAAAATTACGTGACGTAGGTTTTGAATTGTTTTACTTGTGCAAATGTTGAAAACGCGGTTAATTCTGGTAGTTTGTTGCGTTTTTACGATGTAAATACAAGTCATTGTCCGATAAAGCGGTCCATAAATGTTTGTAAGAATAATTTAATGTATGAGTATAGTCTGACTGTTTCCTCTATTGAACATTCTGACGTAGATGTAGTACTTACTCGTAACCTATTGTCACGTTCGTACATTTCTTCGTTTTAATGCGGTTTACCTCTAAATATATTTATTAATCAAAGAAAAGCTATTTAGGCCATATAATACTGATATATTGAACATACACTCCCGTCATACTTACTTAACGGCCTATAAAAGTCAAATTCAGGACATACCTCTCCAATAAGTAGGAATTCAGGCATTCGAAACACGATTTCAGTTTTTACTTATATTCAATACATATAATTCAATGGCAGAAGTTAGTCTAAATTAAATCTAAAAGTTGTGCTATTCAACTTAAATTGGGGTTTGGATTATAAAAAGTCATCATTTCCTGACTGAAGTTTCGGCCGTCATTGTTTTCAATAAATTTAATAAAATCTAAAATAATCGACATTTAGATTTTTAGTTTGCGCTGCGTAACGGTATGCCATTCTAGCATATAAGAAATCTAGGAAACTCTTGCCTTTTAAAACAAAAAATAAAAAGCAATGAAGTTTTCTTTTTAATATTTTCGCTAAAAGGCCGAAAATGCGCGCGACGCTTGTTTCCTTTACGAATAAAAAAATGTTTTTGTTATCTGTACAAAAGTCTAATGTGATTATTATATAAGCCTATGTGTGCGTGTAGTGATGCGTATTCTAGGGCCCGACCTCGACTCCTGTCGATAGTTGATAAAGATACCAACCAGTAGGCGGTCGTGTCGCGTGCCTATCAGACGCGATTTTTATTTCTTTTTTTCGGCAGTTTTTAATATCGGCCAAGTTTTCAAGGCTATACAACCTATTTACATTTTTAATTGTAAAATAAAAAGTAATACGCTAAAATGGAGTCGATATCGAACGGTGCGAAATCGAAAATAACGGAGGAGAATTTTAAGAAGAGTATGTGCGAATTGGAAAATACCGAGACTCAAGAGGAGATGGAGAAGAAGTTGGACAGTTTGATGAAAAGCAACTTTTTCATAACAAGCTGGATGAAGAGTTTGTTCAACAAAAGCTCCAACGAGGAGTTCAATGCTGTGTGGTTAACTGTAAGTGTTGGTAACCGGCTACTTGGTTTGAATTGACATAAAGCCGAAGACAGATCGTTAGTTTGTCTTTATATCCATAATTTGATAACAGGTATATTTGGAATTCGAATGAAAGCTATGATAAATTTTATACACACAATTTCATTACGGCATTAAACAAAAAGCCTTGACAACTTGTGTAATTTTTTTATTGCAAAGTTCTCATATTTCTTTCAACTGTTTATCGTTCACCTCTCGGTGCAGTTTTAGCAATTTCAAATTTATATGATCCGCCTAGGGGAAAAAATATGTTCTATCGCCATAAGGATAGTCTCTAATCCCTTTGAAGTGCTAAGCTTTCATTGTGCATTGACAAATATCATGTTTCTAAATCCCTTCGGATTCGGCCTCATTTGTCTCAGTCGTGTTCAAAGTAAAAAAGTTAACAAAACTTATCCTCTTTTTGTCTCTGACAAATTTTTCTCATGAATTGTTAGTCTCACGTCACGTGTGACTTTGTTTTCTCATTTCATGAAAGTCAATACATGAGAAAAATTTAGTTAGTCAAAAGTCACGATAGACGAGTGGTTGGGTGGTCGGAATTTCGAGTCAATAGACCCGAGTTCGATCCCCAGGTGGCAGGCTCGTACCAATAGGTTTTTCAAAAAACTTACGTGCTAATCACATAGTAGGCTTGGACATAAAGACGGCGACGGGCTCACCACCTGTCACGTTGTCTCGAAAATACTTTCGGTGGAAAGTGGGTCGAAGAGAAATAATTGTCTAGACTAAACCTCTGTCTACCCCTGTATTGGGAATTGCGTGAAGATGAATTGTTAGTCTCAGTAGTTTCGAGGTTTTTTTTTTTGTTGAAAACCGGTGACTGGATTTTTGTGTAAAGCACAAAAATACAAAATCACATTATAAAGTCACGATAGCCTAGTGATTGGGTGTTCGTATTCGAGTCAAGAGATCTGACTTTGATCCTTGTGGTGGTAGGCTCGAACAAGTGAGTTTTTTCATGTACGATTTGTATCGTTTGCTTAGACATAAGAGGGCGACAGTCACGTTGTCCCAAAAAATGTCTTTGGTGAAGGGTGGGTCGACGTCTGTTGAATGGGAATGCCGCCAATTTCTTTTTTTATTTTCTATTATATACTTCTATTATATATTTCTATTATTTCTATTATATATTCTTCTATTTTCTATTATACATCTTTTATTTTCTTTATGAGGAAACCTGAAATAATAGATTCTGGAATAATAAATAGGAAAGGGAACCCAATGCTGCGGCGAAAAGTTCCCTGTAACGGAAAGTGAAAGAAAGAAAGAAATGATGAAGATGATTTGATGCTAAGTAACAAAACACAGATATAACATATGACACACGCTATTTTATATAAATAATAATAATAAATAAATAAATATCTTCACGCAGGAATAGACAGAGGTCTAGTCTGGACAATTAAGTCCCTTCGACCCACCTTCCACCGAAGATATTTTCGGGACAACGTGGCAGGTGGTGAGCCCGTCGCCAGCTTTGTGTCCAAGCCAACGATATAATTCGTACATAAGTTTTTGAAAAACCATTGGTACGAGCCTGCCAGCTGGGGATCGAACTCGGGAACACTTTCTTGGGAACACTTCATACACATAAATGATCTATGCATATAGGCAGACTTAATGCCTGAGGCATTCTCTGCCAGCCTACCCAAAGGGTGATGCAGAGAAAAAGAGAAGTATGTAAAAGTATTTTAATATATTGGTATGTTGGATATTAGCAAGAAAAAGGCATCGAACTTGGCAATGTGCAGCAGCAGTTTAGCGCTGATGTTCTGTAAATCTCGGGAACTGCCAAACAGACACTATTAAGTGCATCATTGAGTTCCCTTTCCCCCCTTAAAATGTGTAAGTGTTTGTTTGTTCGTTTCTCACGCTTTCACATCTACACCGCTAAACCGGTTTTGATAAATTTTGTCGTTGATGAAACTCTGTCAATGTTCATAGGCTAGTTTTGTGTATGTATAGTACACGCTGGAAATAAGAGATTGAAGCCGCGGGTAAAAGATCCGGGTACATTCCCGGCTTGTTTTTTTATATCTTCTCTCATTTTCCTAATACTGGGGTAAACAGAGGTCTAGACAATGAGGCCAAGCCTTGTTGTTTATTAATTATTAATACTAATTAAATTCTATTCGGTTGGATGATCGGCATTCGAGTCAAGAGATCCGAGTTCGATCCCAAGGCTCATACCAGTAGCTTTTTTAAAAATCTATGTACGTTTTATATTGTCGATTCATATCGACGGCGACATAATCATTTCCTGTCACTTCGTCCCGAGAAATGTATTCGGTGGAAAGTGTCCTGTCCACACCTGTAATGGGAATCGCGTGAAGATTTATATTTATCTATAATTAAGTTCCAGATAAAATAAATGTTGTTATATTAATTAATTATTTTATCGCGTATAAATTTGTGCATTCAAACGTTATCTTTTATGTGCACTTCGACCTTAAGTTATCGGTGAATTTGAATGGGACTCCTTGGCCTGTCGAACTAGAAACTGGTAATGTCCTTTAAACTAAAGAATCACAAAACAAATCAAATGTTTTCTTTACTAATCGTCCCATTTTTCTCGACCGAAAATATAACATATAAACATACATAGGTGATGTTGTTTCACTTATATTGCTCTGATTCCAAAGTAAGCAGCTTAAGCACTTGTTTTAACGAATCAGAAGCAATGAAGGTACCACAAACACCCATCATCAATCACCGGGACCCCCAGAGCTGGTCGTCGTCATGTATATTTTTCTTTTTCATCGTGATGTACATTTTTCTATTATCGAATCCCACTAGAGCCCAAACAACTGTGATGACTATGAATATTTGTACTCAGGCTATATTTATTTATATGTGTATATCTATGTAGGTAATATTGTTAGCTTCGACATTGAGACGGCGATAGGCTCGTCACCTGTTTCGTAGTCCCAAATAAGCTTCGGCGAGGGGTGAGTCGAAAGAACTTATTTGTCTAGACCTTTGTCTTCCTCAATATTGTGACAATACCCCCTCTCTCTCCAACGTAAGATTAAATGAGATTTGACTCGACCCCCTCCTCCCCTTAAACACCTTTCGTAATTTATGGGCTTATTCACACTATAAAAAATTCATCCAATGAAGTATTTTGTCAACAGATAGACGAGTACAAGCAGCAAGCGGAGGAGAGCATGCAGAACGCCTGGCGGATCCTCAACCTGCCCAACTGGCGGATGGAGAAGCGCGGCAGCCACCGCGGGGACATAGTGGAGTCGAGGAGTACGGAGCAATTCGGCAAAGTGTACAGGTTTACTGTAAGTTCTACTATGCACTTACTATTTTTCTGATTGTTGACGTTTTGTGTTGACTATGTGTGTATATATATATATATATATATATATATATACATATATATATATATATATATATATATATATATATATATATATATATATATATATATATATATATATATATATATATATATATATATATATAAATATATATATATATATATATATATATATATATATATATATATATATACACATATTATTTGCGATTCAATCTTAGGATGTTAAAAATTTACTAATTAGGAAATGAATATACGTCACGTTAGCCGAGTGGTTGGGTGGTCGGAATATCGAGTCGAGGGACCCGAGTTGGAACCCCAGATGGCAGGCTCGTACCAATGGGTTTTTCAAAAGCTTATGTACGAATTACATCGTTGGCTTGACATAAAGGCGGCGACGGGCTCACCACCTGTCACGTTGTCCCGAAAATATCTTCGGTGAAAGGTGGGTCGAAGGGACTTAATTGTCTAGACTCGGCCTCTGTCTACCCCTGTATTGGGAATTGCGTGAAGATATTTATTTATTATTTTATATTTGCGATTCAATCTTAGGATGTTAAAAATTTACTAATTAGGAAATGAATATACGTCACGTTAGCCGAGTGGTTGGGTGGTCGGAATATCGAGTCGAGGGACCCGAGTTGGAACCCCAGATGGCAGGCTCGTACCAATGGGTTTTTCAAAAAGCTTATGTACGAATTACATCGTTGGCTTGGACATAAAGGCGGCGACGGGCTCACCACCTGTCACGTTGTCCCGAAAATATCTTCGGTGGAAGGTGGGTTGAAGGGACTTAATTGTTTAGACTAGACCTCTGTCTACCCCTGTATTGGGAATCGCGTGAAGATATTTATATTTATTTATTTATTTATTCATTTCCTTAGAACCCGTCGCCGTCTTTATGCCCAAGCCAACGATTTAATTCGTACATAAGTTTTTAAAAAAACCCATTAGTACGAGCAACCCGAGGATCGAACTCGGGTCTCTCGACTCTAAATTTCGACCACCCAACCACTCGGCTATCGTATTTTTAATGAAATGAATAAGATATTAAATTTAAATAATATTAATATGACAACCCATGTTTATATATTTATATTATTAATTATGTACCAATGATACATCATCTGGTATAGATTGAGATGGTAAAATTATAGAGGCCTGCAGTTGTGCGCTCATGACAAATAAACCCGGGATAGTTTTCAATTAAGTTTTCTAAGTTATATTTCTTAAAGACTTGATCGTTACTTAAAAATAAAAAATATTTACTACTAAATCTTCATTTAATATGAAGTTGTTAAAATTTTCCTAAACCACAACTTGTTTCATTTCACACGGTCGACTCTTCGTCGTTTGTTCCCGCGTTATAGTCTTATATATTTTAGCTACAAAAGTGACAACGAATAACATTGTTTTCAAACTCTTTTTGTAATCAAAGTATAATTTCGCACGCCAATTTATTTGATGTTTTTGTATTCGCACATACGAAAACTTTGTTAATATATGCAAACGTACAGTGCAATTATCTGTAGTCATTGCCGTCTGTATTTTTATCATTTCATTTCGTACGGGGATCGAACGCGCGACCTTGAAAACAACAACAATAAAGGAACATTGTAAGTGTATGCTCTTAGTTAAATTTCACCAAGAAAAACTTGTAATATATTCTCACCGGGTAAAAGTCACTAAATTAGGGGCTGTAAATGACCATTGCAAGTCAAAGATCTCTCTCATATCGTCTTGAGGAAGATTACATCAGGTCCGCCGCGCAGCTTTAGCACTTAAAATTGCTATTCTTTTTAAGGTAAGCGCCCTGATCTCTATACTGCTACAGCGCTTAACGAGTCATTATCAATATAATGGCCTTTAAAAGGAAAAACAAATTAAAATATCTTCACGCCATTCCCAATACCGGGGTAGACAATTAAGTTGACCCATATTACATCTAAGACATTTTGAGCACAAGGCTTGCCATACTCGCCACGCTTGTCAAGCGGGTTGGCGATCGCAAGACCAGACACTTTGTGCCTTAGATGCTGCTGCCCGTTTTCAATTCAGTAGTATTCTTACCCAATAATCAATATCTGAAGGCAAGCAAAGTGTGCCTGTGTAAGTAGGTTTAGTAGGCTGATAAACGATTATAAGATCTTGTTTGACAAAATAATCATTCCTTTCCGTCTGTCAAAATTATATTACAATAGGTATTGTAACGACTATTTAGTAGTGATGCTGCTTTCAAAGCGAGGGGCTCGGAGTTTGAATCCAGCTGGGGACAATTATTAATGTTGTATTTAAAAAAAATATCTTTTAGTGATATTTATGATTCACATGATTCTAACAATGCATACAATAGTTTTATTGAGGACTAATTATTATATGACCTTTGTTTTCCGTATAAAATTATAACCTTAAAACTAACAATAAAGTACAATGGCTGTCATGTGGTATAAAATTGTGTAGTAAAATCAAAAGAAAATTACTATGGGAAATGAGATTAAAACCGTCAGAAAAAAATTAAAAAATTCCATAAATATTCTAAAACATTTAGAAAAATTATAAATTTAACTAAAAAGCTCAAAATAATCATAAAATACAAACGGCATCAAACAAGACTAAAGCAACCTGGAGTATTATTAATAGCGTAAAACAAAAACTTCCAAAACCCCATTAAAAAATAGTATTAAATAAAAATAACAAAATAACAGACCTGAACGAGATAGCGAACGCGTTTAATGATTTTTTATTGACCAAATTGTACCAACCAAAATTCAGAAAGCAATGTGGCGACTTTCATAACGACTAAAAAGAGTCATTTTTTCTCAAACCATGCATACCAAATGATGTTTTACAAATAATAAAATCGGCGTATGTACTAAAATAATAAAATGTGCTGCTAATATTATCAATGACCCATTATCTCACATTATTAACCTAAGTATTAGTACCGGTGTATTTCCAGATGCATTAAAAATATCTATTATTAAACCTGTACATAAAAAACTAGATAAAGAAAACATGGAGAATTATAGACCCATATCCTTAATACCTATAATGGCAAAGATATTTGAAAAGTACATTTATAAAGCACTCTATAAATACTTTGAATCGAGCAACATGTTTAGCAAAGAACAAAGGGATTTAGAGAAAATAAAACTATAAATATGGCTATATATGAGTTTCTGTACAGTGTAAACGTAGACAACAGAACTCCCATTTGTTCTGTTTTTGTGATATGACACAAGCTTTGACTACGTTGACCATAAGATACTACTTAAAATTAGAACGTTATGGAATTCGAGGAATACCACTACAGCTTATCAAATCTTATTTAGATAATAGAAAACAATACACTGAAATAACAAGTATCAATTTAAAACCAATCTTGAAGAAACATATTTCTCAAATGAACGTATAGTACAATATGGTGTTCCGCAGGGGAGTGTACTTGGTCCACTCCTTTTATAATATATATAAATGACTTACCTCGTGTTACAAATCAACCTATGACATTGTTTGCTGATGACAGTACTGTAACAATTAAATGTGAAAATACTGACAATTATAAAATGACATTTTAACAACTTTAAATTTAATTATTAATTGGTTAAAAACAATAATTTAAAAATCAACTTAAGTAAAACTAAAATAATTCATTTTCGACAACGCAATACAGCTGCTTCCAATTATCCTGACGTTACCTATGACAATAATAAAATCGAAGACGTTGACATGACTAAATTCCTAGGACTTAACATAGATAGTAAATTAAATTGGAAATATCATATTGAACATTTGTCTAAGAAAATAAATAGTGCTGCTTATGCTTTGTATAAAATAGCTCCCCAGATAAGTATTGAGACACTACTTATAACATACCATGGTCTAATTGTCTCTAATATTAGATATGGAATTATCTTTTGGGGAATTCAACGGACGCAAATATTATATTTAAGTCACAAAAAGGTGTATTCGAGCAATGTTTAAGGTCAATGCACAAGAATCTTGTTTGCCATATTTTAAAAATATAAATTGCTGACGTTCCCATCGCTGTATATATATGAAAGTGTAATGTTTGTAAAAAATAATCCTACATTATTTCCAAAGTTTCAGATATAATTATTCGCAATAGACGAGATAATCATAAAGTCTACGTACAAAAGCCAAAAACAACACTAATGTCCAAAAGTGTATGTTGTATGGCTCCAAACATATATAATAAATTGCCACAAAGTTGGAGACTGTTGTCTAGCGGGTTATTTCAAAATAAGCTGAAAAAACTCTTAACTGAGAAATGTTACTATTCTATTGACGATTTCCTTAGAGATAATATACCTTTCTTGTATAAATGTATAAATTGTAATTGATATTTCTTGACATTTGTTATTTAATTATTAGTATTATTCACAATTATTATAATTTACTTTAATTATGTTCAACTAAATATTATGTTTATATAAATCCAAATTTTTTCTATTAAATTTATTACATTTTTTTTTATATTGTAATTAAACTTTTGCATGCCTCAATAAGGCAGAATGTATAGGGCTATATTTTATAAAATATTAAGAACTAATGTTTCCTACATTCTGGCAAATAAATTATTGATTAGTTGATTGATTGATTCTAATGAATATGAATGCTTGTACTCGTGTTATGAACGTATCGGATTAGCTATCGCCGTGTCGGGCAGTGGTCTACCTAGCACCTTAGACGTCCCTCCTGTCTGCTAAATGTTGGTCTTATATAGTTTTAGATTGTCATCCCGAACTCTGTCGGAAGCCAATTACGTTTTAACGCTTTCCCCTGTTATGTCGTCACTATAATAGCTAATAGTGTTTAATTTCGGGGATCAAAGTAAACACTTAGTTGCGTGTATCGAGTTTAATGACCGACTGGCGTATACATTAAATAATTACAAATGTTCCCACATTCTGAGTATACCATTAGTCGCATCTTACGACACACGGGAAGAAAGAAGATGGTATATTGTTACTCAGTAACAACACGTCTCCTCTCTCTCAGAGTTCTTTAGTAATATTATTTTCACAAAATATAAATAGTCTTATAGACCTATGCCTAACTCATTAGGAGGGTTGACAAAACAGGATTCGAATTGGCGAACGTGGCTCTTGATTTTAGCTATTTGTTAAGATGCATGTTCTGCCAAACGAATAGCGTGCACTGCAATTTTGCAAGGATTATCATTTAAACTCTGCTTACGACAACCAAAAGATAGAAAAGTGGGTTACAGACTTGTGTAATCGCGATTAAAAACATTAACATTTGCAAATTGAAAGTTTACTAATAACATACCTATAAAAGCAGACATTTTGTTTACTTATTTGACATATTCTGTTAAAATACAAATTTTAATCAACTTTGAGAACAAGAATAGACATTGATGGACAGAATTAAAATTTATCACGCTTCATTCCATCTAGGCCATTTAAGGGCTACGATATCTGTATCTCAATTTATAGCTATCTCTTCTTTTTTCAGCCTATCAACCATAGTCCACTGCAGAACATAGCCCTCCAACAAACAAACCTCCAGAAAACAAAAATCACTACAAAAAACATTTCAAATGAGGGGGTTTGGACATCCACTCACAGTAACTTTGTAAGGTCATCACTCCATCTCTGCAGCGTACATAACATAATTATTTTTATAATTTCAGGGTGTTGTTGAATGTCCCGCCAAGTTCCTTTATGAAGAATTCAAAAATAACATCATGAAGTTACCAGAGTGGAATCCCACCATATTGAAGACTGAATTTATCAAAGTATGTTTATATTCCTTTCAAACGATCGATCATTTTACATATTTGTAAATAAAATAAATAAATATTTTCACGCAATTCCCATTACAGGGGTAGACAAAGGTCTAGTCAAGACAATTAAGTCCCTTCGACCCACCTTCCACCGAAGATATTTTCGGGACAACGTGACAGGTGGTGAGCCCGTGGCCGTCTCTATGTCCAAGCCAACGATGTAATTCGTACATAAGTTTTTGAAAAACCCATTGGCACGAGCCTGCCACGTGGGAATCGAACTCGGGTCACTTGACTCGAAATTCCGACTACCTAACCACTCGGCTATCGTGACTTCTTACTTACTTACTTATTTATGTACCTCAAAGAAGATTACAGAAACTGTCACCTCCGAGGAAACCACGAAACGCTCTCTCTGAGATTGACCCTGCGATGGCTCATCGTAAAGTCCACACGCTTGATTATGCCTTTTGACGAGTGGCGTAAACACCGCTTTTCAAGGTGTCTCCATCTCAGGGTCTCGGGTTCGATTCCCGGTCGGGTCAATGCGGAAAAACCACTTTTGCATTTTCTCGGGTTTGAGTGTTTGTGGTGCCTTCATTGTTTCCGATTCCCATACATCAAGTGATTTAGCATCTTACATTGGGATCGGAGCAATGTAAGTGATGTTGTCCCCCTATCTATATATGCCTTGTTATGAGGCGAAACACGTATCGCTTTGTAGGCGGTAGTATAACATATACTACCTGGTATCGAGTGCAATAGTGGTGGTGCATCCAGTAGAATTAGTGCACGCATCTTTGGGAGGGGAGGTGGTGCACTTATTCTCTTCGGACCAGGTAACATATGCCTTTAATTTTTGCGTGCGGAATGGTGCAATGTAATTTTTTAATAACAACTTTGTAATAATAAACCTTCCACCGAAGACTTTTTTGGGACTGCGTGACAGGTGGTGAGCCCGTCGCTATCTTTATGTCCAAGCCAACGACATAAATCGTACGTTCTTTAAAAAAAAGCCCATTTGATTCGATTTCCGATCACCCAATCAGTCGGCTATCCATGACTCACGAAGAAACTAACACAAAATGAACATAGTTAATTGACTCAGGCGTTACTTTGCGCTACTTCATTGGCATTAAATTTGTTTTCATTTCATTTGTCCTACTTCGCTCCTACTCGCTACTTCATTGGCATTAAATTTGTTTTCATTTCATTTGTCCTACTTCGCTCCTACTCGCTACTTCATTGGCATTAAATTTGTTTTCATTTCATTTGTCCTACTTCGCTCCTACTCGCTACTTCATTGGCATTAAATTTGTTTTCATTTCATTTGTCCTACTTCGCTCCTACTCGCTACTTCATTGGCATTAAATTTGTTTTCATTTCATTTGTCCTACTTCGCTCCTACTCGCTACTTCATTGGCATTAAATTTGTTTTCATTTCATTTGTCCTACTTCGCTCCTACTCGCTACTTCATTGGCATTAAATTTGTTTTCATTTCATTTGTCCTACTTCGCTCCTACTCGCTACTTCATTGGCATTAAATTTGTTTTCATTTCATTTGTCCTACTTCGCTCCTACTGCTACTTCATTGGCATTAAATTTGTTTTCATTTCATTTGTCCTACTTCGCTCCTACTCGCTACTTCATTGGCATTAAATTTGTTTTCATTTCATTTGTCCTACTTCGCTCCTACTGCTACTTCATTGGCATTAAATTTGTTTTCATTTCATTTGTCCTACTTCGCTCCTACTCGCTACTTCATTGGCATTAAATTTGTTTTCATTTCATTTGTCCTACTTCGCTCCTACTCGCTACTTCATTGGCATTAAATTTGTTTTCATTTCATTTGTCCTACTTCGCTCCTACTGCTACTTCATTGGCATTAAATTTGTTTTCATTTCATTTGTCCTACTTCGCTCCTACTCGCTACTTCATTGGCATTAAATTTGTTTTCATTTCATTTGTCCTACTTCGCTCCTACTGCTACTTCATTGGCATTAAATTTGTTTTCATTTCATTTGTCCTACTTCGCTCCTACTCGCTACTTCATTGGCATTAAATTTGTTTTCATTTCATTTGTCCTACTTCGCTCCTACTCGCTACTTCATTGGCATTAAATTTGTTTTCATTTCATTTGTCCTACTTCGCTCCTACTCGCTACTTCATTGGCATTAAATTTGTTTTCATTTCATTTGTCCTACTTCGCTCCTACTGCTACTTCATTGGCATTAAATTTGTTTTCATTTCATTTGTCCTACTTCGCTCCTACTGCTACTTCATTGGCATTAAATTTGTTTTCATTTCATTTGTCCTACTTCGCTCCTACTCGCTACTTCATTGGCATTAAATTTGTTTTCATTTCATTTGTCCTACTTCGCTCCTACTGCTACTTCATTGGCATTAAATTTGTTTTCATTTCATTTGTCCTACTTCGCTCCTACTGCTACTTCATTGGCATTAAATTTGTTTTCATTTCATTTGTCCTACTTCGCTCCTACTCGCTACTTCATTGGCATTAAATTTGTTTTCATTTCATTTGTCCTACTTCGCTCCTACTGCCACTTCATTGGCATTAAATTTGTTTTCATTTCATTTGTCCTACTTCGCTCCTACTGCTACTTCATTGGCATTAAATTTGTTTTCATTTCATTTGTCCTACTTCGCTCCTACTGCTACTTCATTGGCATTAAATTTGTTTTCATTTCATTTGTCCTACTTCGCTCCTACTCGCTACTTCATTGGCATTAAATTTGTTTTCATTTCATTTGTCCTACTTCGCTCCTACTCGCTACTTCATTGGCATTAAATTTGTTTTCATTTCGTTTGTCCTACTTCGCTCCTACTCGCTACTTCATTGGCATTAAATTTGTTTTCATTTCATTTGTCCTACTTCGCTCCTACTGCTACTTCATTGGTATTAAATTTGTTTTCATTTCATTTGTCCTACTTCGCTCCTACTCGCTACTTCATTGGCATTAAATTTGTTTTCATTTCATTTGTCCTACTTCGCTCCTACTGCTACTTCATTGGCATTAAATTTGTTTTCATTTCATTTGTCCCACTTCGCTCCTACTCGCTACTTCATTGGCATTAAATTTGTTTTCATTTCGTTTGTCCTACTTCGCTCCTACTCGCTACTTCATTGGCATTAAATTTGTTTTCATTTCGTTTGTCCTACTTCGCTCCTACTCGCTACTTCATTGGCATTAAATTTGTTTTATTTCGTTTGTCCTACTTCGCTCCTACTGCCACTTCATTGGCATTAAATTTGTTTTCATTTCATTTGTCCCACTTCGCTCCTACTCGCTACTTCATTGGCATTAAATTTGTTTTATTTCGTTTGTCCTACTTCGCTCCTACTCGCTACTTCATTGGCATTAAATTTGTTTTATTTCGTTTGTCCTACTTCGCTCCTACTCGCTACTTCATTGGCATTAAATTTGTTTTCATTTCATTTGTCCTACTTCGCTCCTACTGCTACTTCATTGGCATTAAATTTGTTTTCATTTCATTTGTCCTACTTCGCTCCTACTGCTACTTCATTGGCATTAAATTTGTTTTCATTTCATTTGTCCTACTTCGCTCCTACTCGCTACTTCATTGGCATTAAATTTGTTTTCATTTCATTTGTCCTACTTCGCTCCTACTCGCTACTTCATTGGCGTTAAATTTGTTTTCATTTCATTTGTCCTACTTCGCTCCTACTGCTACTTCATTGGTATTAAATTTGTTTTCATTTCGTTTGTCCTACTTCGCTCCTACTCGCTACTTCATTGGCGTTAAATTTGTTTTCATTTCATTTGTCCTACTTCGCTCCTACTCGCTACTTCATTGGCGTTAAATTTGTTTTCATTTCATTTGTCCTACTTCGCTCCTACTCGCTACTTCATTGGCATTAAATTTGTTTTATTTCGTTTGTCCTACTTCGCTCCTACTCGCTACTTCATTGGCATTAAATTTGTTTTCATTTCATTTGTCCTACTTCGCTCCTACTCGCTACTTCATTGGCGTTAAATTTGTTTTCATTTCGTTTGTCCTACTTCGCTCCTACTCGCTACTTCATTGGCGTTAAATTTGTTTTCATTTCATTTGTCCTACTTCGCTCCTACTCGCTACTTCATTGGCATTAAATTTGTTTTCATTTCATTTGTCCTACTTCGCTCCTACTGCTACTTCATTGGCATTAAATTTGTTTTCATTTCATTTGTCCTACTTCGCTCCTACTCGCTACTTCATTGGCATTAAATTTGTTTTCATTTCATTTGTCCTACTTCGCTCCTACTCGCTACTTCATTGGCATTAAATTTGTTTTCATTTCATTTGTCCTACTTCGCTCCTACTCGCTACTTCATTGGCATTAAATTTGTTTTATTTCGTTTGTCCTACTTCGCTCCTACTGCTACTTCATTGGCATTAAATTTGTTTTCATTTCATTTGTCCTACTTCGCTCCTACTCGCTACTTCATTGGCATTAAATTTGTTTTCATTTCATTTGTCCTACTTCGCTCCTACTCGCTACTTCATTGGCATTAAATTTGTTTTCATTTCATTTGTCCTACTTCGCTCCTACTGCTACTTCATTGGCATTAAATTTGTTTTCATTTCATTTGTCCTACTTCGCTCCTACTCGCTACTTCATTGGCATTAAATTTGTTTTCATTTCATTTGTCCTACTTCGCTCCTACTCGCTACTTCATTGGCATTAAATTTGTTTTATTTCGTTTGTCCTACTTCGCTCCTACTGCTACTTCATTGGCATTAAATTTGTTTTCATTTCGTTTGTCCTACTTCGCTCCTACTGCTACTTCATTGGCATTAAATTTGTTTTCATTTCATTTGTCCTACTTCGCTCCTACTCGCTACTTCATTGGCATTAAATTTGTTTTCATTTCATTTGTCCTACTTCGCTCCTACTCGCTACTTCATTGGCATTAAATTTGTTTTCATTTCATTTGTCCTACTTCGCTCCTACTCGCTACTTCATTGGCATTAAATTTGTTTTCATTTCATTTGTCCTACTTCGCTCCTACTCGCTACTTCATTGGCATTAAATTTGTTTTCATTTCATTTGTCCTACTTCGCTCCTACTCGCTACTTCATTGGCATTAAATTTGTTTTCATTTCATTTGTCCTACTTCGCTCCTACTCGCTACTTCATTGGCATTAAATTTGTTTTCATTTCATTTGTCCTACTTCGCTCCTACTCGCTACTTCATTGGCATTAAATTTGTTTTCATTTCATTTGTCCTACTTCGCTCCTACTCGCTACTTCATTGGCATTAAATTTGTTTTCATTTCATTTGTCCTACTTCGCTCCTACTCGCTACTTCATTGGCATTAAATTTGTTTTCATTTCATTTGTCCTACTTCGCTCCTACTCGCTACTTCATTGGCATTAAATTTGTTTTCGCCACTCGGTGGTTGGGTGGTCGGAATTTAGAGTCAAGAGACCCGAGTTCGATCCCCAGGTGGCAGGCTTGTACCAATTATGTATTAGTTATGTCGTTGGCTTAGACATAAAGACGGCGAATGGCTCATCACCTGTCACATTGTCCCGAAAATATCTTCGGTGGTAGGTGGGTCGAAGGGACTTCATTGTTTAGACTAAACCTCTGCCTATCCCTGTATTGGTAATTGCGTGAAGATATTTATTTATTATTATTTATTAACAATATTCTATAGGCATTTAATTGATATGAAATACGTATCAGAAATCAAGGCTACCGTAATCTTTGATAAATTTTTGTTAAGTCAGTTTTAATCCTGACTATCTTTGGTATATTATGTATACAGACAATGAAATAAGAAAAAAAAATATCCTCTCGCCTTTTCCAATACTGGAGTAGACTGAGGACTAGACAATTTAGTACTTTCGACCCACCTTTCACCTGGGACATATTTTACGACAACGTTACAGGTGGTGAGCCCGTCGCCGTCTTTATGTCCAACGATATAAATCGTACATAATTATTTGATAAAACCCATTTGTACGAACCTACCCGGAAATCGTACTCGGAGTCTCGTGACTCGGAATTCCGATCGCCCAACCACACGACTGTCGTATATTTACAATATTTTATCAGACTACTAATATTTGAGCAGTAACTAGAGTGTTCTGGCGAGCAGGGGTCACAACAAAGTTGGTTGCTGGGCTATGAAGCCAAAGACCACACAGACGGCGGGCGGCAAGATTGAGGAGTGCACGGTCTTCCAGTGGCTCATGTGCTGCGACCTGAAGGGTGAGCTTCAAATTTAACCAAAACAACCTTCGTACAGATAGCTACAGCTACCATGGTAAGAGTGAAGGTGGCCGAGTGGTTGGGTGGTCGGAATTCGAGGCGAGAGGCCCGAGTCCGATCCCCTGGTAACAGGCTCGTATCAATAAGTTTTTTTTTCAAAGACTTATGCACGAATTATATCGTCGGCTTGGACAATAAGACGGCGACGGGCTCACCACCTGTCACGTTGTTCCAGTAATATCTTCGGTGGAAGGTGGGTCGAAGCGATTGTGTTATGGATTGGAAACAACTTACTTACCTCAAACACTCGGACCCGGAGAAAATTTAGAATAAATTATTTTCTACATTGACAAGTCCGGGAAGCGAATACGAGACTTCGGCCACGGAGATCGTTGTTATATTTTTGTTGTTGTTGTCATCTTCACACACAATCCAGAGAGAAGCCAGAGGGAATAGACCGCCAAGTGTCACGATCCTTACATACCTCTTTCGCTTCTTTCAGATTCATCATCTTCTTCATACATGCACGTCTAGGTATCCGAGTACTCTTGACCCCCCTCTTCGAGCAATTTGCTCACATGGTCTTCGAAAGTTAGTCTCGGTCTACCTCGACACCTTTTAATATTAACTTTCGCGCTATATATTTTCTTCACCATTCGGTCTTCGCTCATTCGCTCAACGTGCCCAAACCGTCGAAGCACGCCCTTATCGACTTTAGTGTTAGGAGTGTGCTTTTGATAATTTTTAAGAGTAAAAAAAATTTTTTTTTCTACAATTTTCAGGTAAAATCCCTCCTTTCGTCCTCAACGCAGCCTTCGCCACAGTAATGCTGGACTACATCGTGCACGTGAGGAGGTTCGCAGCTGACTGCAAGGCGAAAGGACTATTTTAGACGTATACCCCTTTTTAAATGGTGTTAAGATAAACGCGGGTTAACTCGTCGTGTGTGAATCATCCAAAAAAAAAACAAAAATTAAATCGGTGCTAAACTATAGCGATAATTACGTCTTTAGGGAGATAGAGAGAGATAGAGATAGATATACATATAAATAGGGACAACATCACATACATTGCTCCGTTCCCAAAGTAAACAGCTAAAGCACGCGTGTATGGTATCGGAAACAACAAAGTCACCACAAACACCCAGACCCGAGAGCTTTCTGCGTCGTTTCTACCGGGAATCGAACCGGCGCTGAGCCTCGGAGCTGGCGACACGAATAATACCGTACGTTACTCTTCCATCTTCAAAAGAGGAAAAAGAGAATATGTTTTTCATTATCTCCCATTGCTAATCAAAAACTAAAAGACACACAAAAGATAGTAATCTTCATTGGGAAAAAAATCCTAAATCGCAACGCTCGGCAAACGGCTCGGCGAGCGCAGTACCAGAGTCTGCTACTCGTCAAAGCTACTTTATATCTGTTAATTGTTGTCGTTAACATAAATAAACATATGGAAACACCTTCGTCCATATTGAGATTATGTAATTCTATGCTTATTTATATAAAATATAATAATCGGGTTATTAGCGTGGTGGTTTAGGGAACGGAATGTTGCGGGTTCGAACCCGCCATACGATTGTCATAAACCACTCCAGACACAAGCATTCCAGCTTTGTTATAGTGGTTGAGAGGAATACTAGTAATGTTATTAGGCATTGCTCCATTGTAAAAATTATTAAAAAATTGCTCATGAACGAGAAAAAATTAACGCACAAAAAGATTGAAGATTATTTGGAATTTTGGTATTAATATACCTAATTTTGTACAGAATCTGGTACGCCTGATTTAAAAATACCCAAATTCTCTTATTGCGCCTTCGGATATCCCTCGGGACTGCATAGAGCATGCCGTCTCATCTATGTACATAGCTCTGTCTCTTTCTTGTCCTCAAAGTCTATATTAGAGACAGTCATACACGTTATTTATCTCACGACATTTTTTTTAAATTATTATGACAAATCAAATCATTTACTCAAAGATGTAAGTAACATATATTAAATCCATCGATCTTAATATTTTAATCTACCACCGTTTCGTAATGAGATTCCTCTAAAAATAATTTCTAAAGAAATAGACGAAAGAAACTCGAAAGAAATTTTCCATTTTTACGAGTACCTACAACACGTGAAAAAAGACTCCTCAATAAAAGTACAATAGGAAATGTTAAGTTGCAAAAACATGTTTTAAAAGACAAGGGTTTCCTTGAACATTTATTACTATTTTTTTTTGTTTTTTCATTGTAATCAGTGTTATATTTGTACAAAATGATAATTGAAAGACCAATTTCTTATATGTTTTAGTTAATTTAAAGAAATATTAGATCTACCCGACTATTAAAAGACCTTTTGAAACGTTTATGACTAACGAATACTTGTCATAACTATTTTACATAATATAACATGTATATTGTATGTATAATATGTATATATTAACTGGAAAATGTATTTTAAATAGAGAAATTACTTCTAAAGCAACGTTAATATATAAAACTAACAAATCAATATAAAGAATGTATGATATTGACTAATCACTAAGTAAGGAATTCCATGACATTTGTTATAGACTTAGTTACAGCGCTAGACGTGTTTGCAGTTCCTTAGTTAATTTTTAAAGTCACAAAAACTGATATAAGTTTACGACTGTAGTATCTATAATGGGGTGGTCAGATATCTGGAGAGCTTATTACCTTAGCGTAGTGTAGGAAAAAAACACGATAGCCGAGTGGTTGGGTGGTCGGAATTTCGATTTAAGGGATCCGAGTTCGATACCCAGGTGTCAGGCTCGTACCAATGGGTTTTTCAAAGACTTATGTACGAATTATATCGTTGGCTTGGACATAAAGACGGCGACGGGATGACCACCTGTCACCTTGTCCCGAAAGTATCTTCGGTGGAAGGTGGAAGCTACTTAATTGTCTAGACTAGAACTCGGTCTAACCCTGTACCCTGACGACTACATAGGATGGTGTGACGTTCTACTCAATTTTACGGGGAGTCGATAGATGCAGGTGGCTGGACCGTTCTGTGGTAATTGGTGAGGGATATTTCCAGCAGGGATAGGCTGTAAATAAGAAAGAAAGCTTAGTATGGGGGCTACATACCGCAAATAGTTTAATAAAGTCATTGGTAAAAGTCTTCCACTTGGGATGGAACTTAAGTCTCCTGCAAAAAAAAATATCATTTACGGATTCTATCGTGTTTTATTTACTTTTTTTTTAACTATCAGACGCATATTATACTTTTTAGCATTTGTAGTCAGATTTTCCCAAATAATATTCGGAGAAAAGTGGTTTTAAAGTATAGATATCTGCCTACTCTAGCATGGGTAATTGTGTGAAGATATAAAAAAGTGATGAGGTGTGTGATTTTTTAACTATCAAAATATTTACATGCTTCCCAGTCTGCCCCTTCTGTCTTTTTAATTTCTACATAACTACCGCAAGTATGTATTTTTGGAGTTCAGTGTTTTTTTTTGTAATTGTTTGAATTTAAATGTGATATTAATGTATATCCATTAAAGTTGTTTAAGATTAAGACCGTATTTAAACCCTCTTTTTGCGTTTTTTAAATTATTTATTTAATATCTACCGATTACACTTTCCTTCTCTTTACTTCCTTCTTTTTCTTTGCTGTTGTTATTTACAAATCACAAGTAAAGGCATGAATGAAAATGATGAAATAGGATTGAACGTTCCTTAGAATAATTCCTTTAGTTTATTCATTGTGATCTTGTCTGATTTATCTCATGACCAAACCTTTTGAAGCAATTTGCATAGTGACCCTTGTGATATACAATGGTTATTATTAAAAAGAAACACCCAACCTAACATTGATACATTATTAATATACATATATAGATTGGTTACATTATAAAAGTCACGATAGCCGAGTTGTTGGGTGGTCGGAATTTCGAGTCGAGAGACCCGAGTTCGATCCCCAGGTGGCAGTACCAATGAGTTTTTCAAAACTTATGTACTAATTTCATCGTTGGCTTGACATAAAGGCGGCGACGGGCTCACCACCTGTCACGTTGTCCTGAAAATATCTTCGGTGGAAGGTGGGTCAAAGGGACTTAATTGTCTAGACTAGAACTCGGTCTAACCCTGTACCCTGACGACTACATAGGATGGTGTGACGTTCTACTAAATTTTACGGGGAGTCGATAGATGCAGGTGGCTGGACCGTTCTGTGGTAATTGGTGAGGATATTTCCAGCAGGGATAGGCTGTAAATAAGAAAGAAAGCTTAGTATGGGGGCTACATACCGCAAATAGTTTAATAAAGTCATTGGTAAAAGTCTTCCACTTGGGATGGAACTTAAGTCTCCTGCAAAAAAAAATATCATTTACGGATTCTATCGTGTTTTATTTACTTTTTTTTTAACTATCAGACGCTTATTATACTTTCTAGCATTTGTAGTCAGATTTTCCCAAATAATATTCGGAGAAAAGTGGTTTTAAAGTATAGATATCTGCCTACTCTAGCATGGGTAATTGTGTGAAGATATAAAAAAGTGATGAGGTGTGTTATTTTTTAACTATCAAAATATTTACATGCTTCCCTGTCTGCCCCTTCTGTCTTTTTAATTTGTACATAACTACCGCAAGTATGTATTTCTGGAGTTCAGTGTTTTTTTTTGTAATTGTTTGAATTTAAATGTGATATTAATGTATATCCATTAAAGTTGTTTAAGATTAAGACCGTATTTAAACCCTCTTTTTGCGTTTTTTAAATTATTTATTTAATATCTACCGATTACACTTTCCTTCTCTTTACTTCCTTCTTTTTCTTTGCTGTTGTTATTTACAAATCACAAGTAAAGGCATGAATGAAAATGATGAAATAGGATTGAACGTTCCTTAGAATAATTCCTTTAGTTTATTCATTGTGATCTTGTCTGATTTATCTCATGACCAAACCTTTTTGAAGCAATTTGCATAGTGACCCTTGTGATATACAATGGTTATTATTAAAAAGAAACACCCAACCTAACATTGGATACATTATTAATATACATATATAGATTGGTTACATTATAAAAGTCACGATAGCCGAATTGTTGGGTGGTCGGAATTTCGAGTCGAGAGACCCGAGTTCGATCCCCAGGTGGCAGTACCAATGAGTTTTTCAAAAACTTATGTACTAATTTCATCGTTGGCTTGGACATAAAGGCGGCGACGGGCTCACCACCTGTCACGTTGTCCCGAAAATATCTTCGGTGGAAGGTGGGTCAAAGGGACTTAATTGTCTAGACTTGACCTCTGTCTACCCCTGTATTGGGAATTGCGTGAAGATTGGGTTACATTATTAATATGTTAATATTGGTATACAAATTTTCAGTTGGGGTACCTAACATCTTCTTTTCCATCCATTTTCATTTCCACCTCTCAACATTAATAATGGACCAGATTTTTTTCACTTCATTTGTGAATCCCGACTAAGGTTAGGTTTATTGACTACTGGCCAACTTTGTAGTAGTATTTATTTTCATAGTGAGAACTAAAAACCAATTAATTATAATAATAATCTAATGTAAAAGTTAAAATTAATAGACGATTTAAAATCAATATACATAATAAATTTTTAAGCATATAAATTATGCTGAAGTATATGTTATTAAATTAAAGAGATAAAATGTTTTTAAAATTGCAACAAACATGGGCGGGATTCAATCCGCGACTTCTGCCGAACATTTGCCACGGTTCGGCAAAGGTCGCGGGTTGGAATCCCGCCCGTGTCAGTTGTAATTTTAACATTTTCACTCTTTAATTTAATAAATAAATATAAATAAAAGTGGACACCATCACATAAATCGCTCTAATCCCATAGTATGTACCTGGTGCTCTTGTGTTATAGAACTAGCACACACACGAAAAACAATATAGAATAGTGTTTTTTTTACTACATTGACCCATCCGTGAATCGAACCCGATACTCGGTGTTCGCCACTGGCTATCGAGGTCGTCATATATTTAAAACTAATAGTACATATTATATACAAATTACTAATAGCTATATGATAGACAAAAAAAAAAGTCACGATAGCCGAGTGGTTGGGTGGTCGAAATTTCGATTTAAGGGATCCGAGTTCGATACCCAGGTGTCAGGCTCGTACCAATGGGTTTTTCAAAGACTTGTATACGAATTATATCGTTGGCTTGGACATAAAGGCGGCGACGGGCTCACCACCTGTCACGTTGTCCTGAAAATATCTTCGGTGGAAGGTGGGTCAAAGGGACTTAATTGTCTAGACTCGACCCTACCCCTGTATTGGGAATTGCGTGAAGATATTTTATATTTTTTTTTTTTATATGATAGACAACATTAGTAACTTGTAAATAATCTAATTCAAGAAGTAAGCCTCTCCCATAAAGAAATTCACTTTCATCCCCATTCTCGGCAAGCAGATTGGCGATTGCACTAAGAGACATCAAACCTTAGATGCTGCTCGAAACCTTTAATATTGGTTTGGTAATTTTCGAAATAATTATAGCGCCATCTGTCGACAAAAAAGTTGATAACATGGCAACTCAGGAAAATAACCTCAAAATCAAGAAGCTATTTTCTTTTACATGCAATAAAAATAGAGTATTGTATAAATATTCTTAGTTTTAGTTTTATAAATTTATCAAAAAAGTAATATATTCTGTGTGTTCGACTTTAAAGTAATTAGCAATAACTTTATTAAAACAGTTAATCTAATACTGAATTATTATATATATATATATATATATATATATATATATATATATATATAGATTGGTTACATTATAAAAGTCACGATAGCCGAGTGGTTGGTGGTCGGAATTTCGAGTCAATAGACCCGAGTTCGATCCCCAGTTGGTAGGCTCATACCAATGAGTTTTCAAAACTTATGTACTAATTTCATCGTTGGCTTGGACATAAAGGCGGCGATGGGCTCACCACCTGTCACGTTGTCCTGAAAATATCTTCGGTGGAAGGTGGGTCAAAGGGACTTAATTGTCTAGACTCGACCCTACCCCTGTATTGGGAATTGCGTGAAGATTGGGTTACATTATTAATATGTTAATATTGGTATACAAATTTTCAGTTGGGGTACCTAACATCTTCTTTTCCATCCATTTTCATTTCCACCTCTCAACATTAATAATGGACCAGATTTTTTTCACTTCATTTGTGAATCCCGACTAAGGTTAGGTTTATTGACTACTGGCCAACTTTGTAGTAGTATTTATTTTCATAGTGAGAACTAAAAACCAATTAATTATAATAATAATCTAATGTAAAAGTTAAAATTAATAGACGATTTAAAATCAATATACATAATAAATTTTTAAGCATATAAATTATGCTGAAGTATATATTATTAAATTAAAGAGATAAATGTTTTAAAATTGCAACAAACATGGGCGGGATTCAATCCGCGACTTCTGCCGAACTTTGCCACGGTTCGGCAAAGGTCGCGGGTTGGAATCCCGCCCGTGTCAGTTGTAATTTTAACATTTTCACTCTTTAATTTAATAAATAAATATAAATAAAAGTGGACACCATCACATAAATCGCTCTAATCCCATAGTATGTACCTGGTGCTCTTGTGTTATAGAACTAGCACACACACGAAAAACAATATAGAATAGTGTTTTTTTTTTTGTAATTGTTTGAATTTAAATGTGATATTAATGTATATCCATTAAAGTTGTTTAAGATTAAGACCGTATTTAAACCCTCTTTTGCGTTTTTAAATTATTTATTTAATATCTACCGATTACACTTTCCTTCTCTTTACTTCCTTCTTTTTCTTTGCTGTTGTTATTTACAAATCACAAGTATAGGCATGAATGAAAATGAAGAAATAGGATTGAACGTTCCTTAGAATAATTCCTTTAGTTTATTCATTGTGATCTTGTCTGATTTATCTCATGACCAAACCTTTTGAAGCAATTTGCATAGTGACCCTTGTGATATACAATGGTAATTATTAAAAAGAAACACCCAACCTAACATTGGATACATTATTAATATACATATATAGATTGGTTACATTATAAAAGTCACGATAGCCGAGTTGTTGGGTGGTCGGAATTTCGAGTCAATAGACCCGAGTTCGATCCCCAGGTGGCAGTACCAATGAGTTTTCAAAACTTATGTACTAATTTCATCGTTGGCTTGGACATAAAGGCGGCGACGGGCTCACCACCTGTCACGTTGTCCCGAAAATATCTTCGGTGGAAGGTGGGTCAAAGGGACTTAATTGTCTAGACTTGACCTCTGTCTACCCCTGTATTGGGAATTGCGTGAAGATTGGGTTACATTATTAATATGTTAATATTGGTATACAAATTTTCAGTTGGGGTACCTAACATCTTCTTTTCCATCCATTTTCAATTCCACCTCTCAACATTAATAATGGACCAGATTTTTTTCACTTCATTTGTGAATCCCGACTAAGGTTAGGTTTATTGACTACTGGCCAACTTTGTAGTAGTATTTATTTTCATAGTGAGAACTAAAAACCAATTAATTATAATAATAATCTAATGTAAAAGTTAAAATTAATAGACGATTTAAAATCAATATACATAATAAATTTTTAAGCATATAAATTATGCTGAAGTATATGTTATTAAATTAAAGAGATAAAATGTTTTTAAAATTGCAACAAACATGGGCGGGATTCAATCCGCGACTTCTGCCGAACATTTGCCACGGTTCGGCAAAGGTCGCGGGTTGGAATCCCGCCCGTGTCAGTTGTAATTTTAACATTTTCACTCTTTAATTTAATAAATAAATATAAATAAAAGTGGACACCATCACATAAATCGCTCTAATCCCATAGTATGTACCTGGTGCTCTTGTGTTATAGAACTAGCACACACACGAAAAACACACCGAAACAATATAGAATAGTGTTTTTTTTTTACTACATTGACCCATCCGTGAATCGAACCCGATACTCGGTGTTCGCCACTCGGCTATCGAGGTCGTCATATATTTAAAACTAATAGTACATATTATATACAAATTACTAATAGCTATATGATAGACAAAAAAAAAAGTCACGATAGCCGAGTGGTTGGGTGGTCGGAATTTCGAGTCAATAGACCCGAGTTCGATCCCCAGTTGGTAGGCTCATACCAATGAGTTTTTCAAAAACTTATGTACGAATATCGTTGGCTTGGACATAAAGGCGGCGATGGGCTCACCACCTGTCACGTTGTCCCGAAAATATCTTCGGTGAAAGGTGGGTCGAAGGGACTTAATTGTCTAGACTCGACCCTACCCCTGTATTGGGAATTGCGTGAAGATATTTTATATTTTTTTTTTTATATGATAGACAACATTAGTAACTTGTAAATAATCTAATTCAAGAAGTAAGCCTCTCCCATAAAGAAACTCACTTTCATCGCCATTCTCGGCAAACAGATTGGCGATTGCACTAAGAGACATCAAACCTTAGATGCTGCTCGAAACCTTTAATATTGGTTTGGTAATTTTCGAAATAATTATAGCGCCATCTGTCGACAAAAAAGTTGATAACATGGCAACTCAGGAAAATAACCTCAAAATCAAGAAGCTATTTTCTTTTACATGCAATAAAAATAGAGTATTGTATAAATATTCTTAGTTTTAGTTTTATAAATTTATCAAAAAAGTAATATATTCTGTGTGTTCGACTTTAAAGTAATTAGCAATAACTTTATTAAAACAGTTAATCTAATACTGAATTATATTATACTAATTCGTAATAAATCTGTGATTGTATAAGCGTCTCATAGAAAAATGCGACAGAAATAATATTTAAATTATTTCTCATATTTAGTAACCTTTATATTTTGTTTTCTTATATTTGTTAAGTCTCTACCTATCTATTTTTAAGAATTGGGTAATATTGTAATATTTAGCGTGCATTTTTTTTAATAGTCAATTAAGAAATAAAAGTTAGTAGTAGCTAAGGAACTATTTTAAGAACAGTAATGTGTTATTTTTGTATCAATACGTATTTTCGCTGTAAATATATAGTGTAATGAATAAGAGAATTTATTGTTTTATTTGAGTGTCTGTTTACATAAATACATAATACATATGACCACATCACATACATTGCTAATATCCCAAAGTAAGTAGCTAAAGCACTTGTGTTACGGAAACTGAAACAACGAATGTACCACAAAACCAAACCCAGGTCAATGTTGAAAAAGTGGTTTTCCTTATTGCCCCGGCCGGAATTAATATATATATATATATATATATATATATATATATATATATATATATATATATATATATATATATATATATATATATATATATATATATATATATATATATATATATATATATATATATATATATATATATATATATATATATATATATATATATATATATATATATTTCATACTTCTGGCATACCCAGGATTCGCTGCCATATAACAAAGCCGGTACCAACACTGCGTTATGTATTGCAAGGCGTGCACTTTTCACAACGCCTTGCCTTTTGTATTAACGCAGTCAGGGCACCATTGACTTTGTTCCCGGCAGCGACACGCCTGTCCACATCTAAATCACATCTTCCATCCCGGCTAAACGCACTCCCCAAGTATACAATTTCATTCACCTGTTCTAGACATTCATTAGATTTACCCAAATTTCGCACTTCGTTCTTTCTTCGTCCCTTTCAAATACCAGAACCTTAGTTTTATTAGCATTCAAACGGAGATCATTAATTTCACATTCTTCTTTCATACACGTGACTAAAGCCTGCAGTTCTGATGGTGCAATAAGCACTGCATCATCAGCATATAGCAGACAATTTACTTTTATATCACCCAATTTCACACCCAAACAGCTATCTTGCAGCTTCTGTAAACAGCTGTCGAGATACAGTATGAACAGCCAGGAAGACATGACACAACCCTGTTTTACGCCCGTTTGGACGCTAAACATGGGTGACAGGTCATGCCCTACCCGCACACAGGCTTTACAGTCACAGTAAAGTGACTGCACAGCCCTTAGCAATCGACCATCCATACCATACCCCGGCAACAATTCCCACATTTTCTTCATATAATCAAATATTTCCGATTTCACTTGCATCCTACATGTCAAAACCTTCGAGTAAACTTTACTTGCTAAACTGGTCAAGCTGATCGCCCGATAGCACTCGCAGTCATAATGTGAACCTTTACCTTTATATAAAGGCACCGCGGATCGCCAATCATCCGGAACAGCCCCCGTTCGCCAGCACAAATTGCACAGCAGATGAAAGCTGTCCCAGACGCGTGGCCCACCATACTTGACCATTTCAGCAGTAACTCTGTCTAGTCCCACAGCCTTACCACATTTCAAACTTCTAATCGCACATTCAATCTCTTTCATACTGATGACCTCAGTGTCATCAAGGTCCGAGTCTGGCGTACCAGTCACGGCGTCACCCCCGGATTCCCCACTAAGATCATCACACGCATACATCTCTATAAAATTCGCTCCATCGCTGCATGACGTCCGATTTTTCTGAGAGGACGTCATTGGTTCCCGAAAGCATTTTATTCATTCTTAAGGCTGTCGCACCACTCCGGGTCCTTCCAACCTCTTTTCGGAAGAGTTTGGAGTTCTCCTTGAAGTTGTGCGACAACCTTTCGTCCGCTTCCATTCTACTCCTTACACGCACTTCCTCAATCAATGCTTTCGTGTGAACTTTCTGGAGCTTATATATTTCTTTCCTCTTCTCTCTCATATCCTTATCATTACTATAGGCCAAGTAGTCTAACCATGCTTTCTTCTTCTTATTTACTGCTTCTTTCACTTCGTCATTCCACCATGTATCACCCTTTTTACTACTACCTCTTTTCACAGTTCTACATACGTCTTCCGCTGCACTAACCATTCCATCTCTAAGGCTCTGCAATATTTCTTCCACACATTCTTTCCTGACATCGATGCTGTCCAGCTTTTCGGCTACCCTTGCTTGATATTTATCCCTCGTGTCCGCTTCCTGAAGCTTCCAGCTTCGGATGCTACCGACCGACTATGGTTCTGGTATCGCCGTCCGGTGGCGCCAACCCGCGAACAGACTCCTAAATCTAGTAATCACTAGGTAGTGATCCGTTCCCAGGTCAGCACCCCGGAACACTCGCGTATGTTTTCGCAGTCGGTCATCCGCCAGGAATAAATCGATCATACTTCTCTCATTCTCTCTTGTTCTCTAGTATACATATGGCTTTTCTTGTGACTAAACATAGTGTTTGTCACAAGAAGACCCTTTTCCTTGCATACAGCCAGTATAAGCTTGCCAGAATCGTAACCCTTTTATCACCAAACATTCCAAGCACCGACTCGTACTCTGGCCGAGCGGTACCAACCCATCCATTCAAATCGCCACATACAACAATTCTTTAGTTTCCTCTAACCAAGTCTAGAACTTCTCTTACTTTCTCCCAAAACTCCTCCAGCTCAGCTCTGGACGACGAAGCTACCGGCGCATAAACAGCCAAAAGGAATAACTTCGTCAGTCCCAATATAAAGCGAACCCAGAGAAGTCTCGAGTTCACAACCTTATATTCAGTCATGACATCGACCAACCAAGACGACAGCAGCACCGCCACTCCCTGGCAGGCGCTCTCGCTCACCGGGACTCCGGACCATAGAGCTAACGCCCAGCCAGGGAGCTCTTCAGTACCGCTGCCCTTTCGCTTGGTCTCCGACAAACACACGACATCTAATTCTCTTTCTTTCATTATTTCAATCAACTCATGCCTCCTGTAACATTCCACGTGCCAACTCTGCACTCCGTCCTCCACCTTCCGCCGTGTCGGGCTGTGCGTGACGGGTGGCGGTCCCCATCGCCGCTCTGCGCGCTGCATTCCACACCAACGGGGATGAACTGATGTGCGTCGCCTTGGGGGGACGCCCTAACCCTCGTTGGCATGGGTGCGCAGCTGTATAGAATTGCAGCCCTGAAAAGGGCTGGCAGGGGTCGCGACGAGCACGCTTCTACAATTACCCCCCCTTATAAGTGGTGGTTGTCGGTTTAGCAGTGACAAAATGTTACGATGTTTATATATGATGTGTTACTAAATATATATAAATATAGTAAATTTCTTTTCTTTCGATCTACATCTATAAAACTTAACCTGGCATCAGAAAGTACTACTAGGGCTTACTAGAATATTTTATTTAAACAACAAGTAACAAGTCATAATAGCCGAATGAGTGAGTGATCGCAATTCGATTCAACCCCTAGGAAATTACAGAACTTATAAATGTTTTATATTGTTGTCTTGAGACATCAAAGACCGTGACATGCTCACCACTTGTCACGTTGTCCGCAGTATTGGGAATGACGTATGATATTTTTTTTCGTAACTTTAGCTAAAATTTTATTATATTGCTTCTTTTTTATTGTTAAAAAATTGGCAGTTAATTAAAAAAAAATGTTTATCACAATGTGGTGTTGATGGTCGCCATATTGAATTTTCATTACTGTCATGACACTTGCAAGTATCCAATCTATCGAGTGTATAGTTTTCGAGAACTCCAGTGTTGAGTTTCTTTTACTGCTTCTATCTTCACGCAATTCCCAATACAAGGGTAGACAGAGGTCGAGTCCCCTTCGACCTTCCACTGAAAATATTTTCGGGACAACGTAACAGGTGGTGAGCCCGTCGCCGTCTTTGTCCAAGCCAACGATATTCGTACATAAGTTTTTGAAAAACCCATTGGTACGAACCTACCAACTGGGGATCGAACTCGGGTCTATTGACTCGATATTCCGACCACCCGACCACGCGGCTATCGTGATTTTACTTACTGCTTCTATAAAATAAAATAAAACAATGCACAGAATTACAAGTGTTTTTTAATGTTAACTAGACATCTGGAAACTGAGAAGGTTACTTACATGTCCGCAGTCAGAAGTACCAGTGTGTTGCACGAAAGCTAAAATTGATGATGATATGATTACGGATTGCCACCAGTCCGTAATCACTCCTCGCCTTCTCTCCCTTTACCTATCTATCCTTTTTCTATCCCTTCACTCTCTCTATACCTTTCAAAGCAGAGTAGTTGCTGGTGTTTGACGGCAGAAATTGGTAAAATTGTGGTAATTTCCCAAAACAAAAAAAGTTTAATTACAAACACCGTGACACGAGAATTTATATATAAGATTTTTCTGTGAACTTTATGACGACAATCACATAAAATTTTATGTTTGTTGGTATTTATTGATGTAGTTATTGATATTTATTGATATTGATGGTAGTTTTCTTACTCTTGTAGCGAATGAGATCACGTCGGGGTCATCGGCGTAGCGAATAATGTGCTGCAAGTGAAAGGGGATTTCCCCACCAGATCGGGTTCTGTGACCTGGAGGGGACGTCTCCTCTATAGGTTTGCACTGTCGTGGCTATAAGATCAACTCGGGGTCACCAGCGTAAGACGATGAGATGCTGCAGAAAAAGGATAGCTACCCGCCACTTCGAGTGTTTGTGATCCGTGGATGACCTCTCATCGGTGCTCGTGTATATATCTAGATATGTCTTCTTATCGGAAGAAGTTCGTTAGGGCGATGTAAGACGTTATAATGTTTCAAAAACTTAAGTACTACTAAAACTTTTACTATAAATTGAAGCTATCATCAGATTGTCCCAAAAATATCTATGGTGGAAAGGAAAGTGGGTCAAAAGGAATGATATATTTAGACATCCTTGTATTGGGAATGGCGTGAAAATAAGTACTTATTGAAGTACTACTTCCTTTCCACTCTTTCTTTACTTCCGTTCTTACGTCACATAAATGTTTGCCCGTAGCGGGATTCGAAACCACAACCCTTTTTTATTGAAGGCAGAGACTTCACCTAAAGGCGAAGATCCACTACGACTATGCTGTGTATGGTAGGTTACTTTGCGACTACTATCTTAAAAATCTAATCTATCTGAAGTTCTAGAAAAATGCGCCATGTTAAATAGAAGGTAATAATTATAATGTAAGTTAAATCATATACAAGGGAAGAAAGGTTCTCGAGTGGCAACCTGGGACAGGCAAACGCAGTGTTCGACGACCCCCCACGAGATGGACTGACAACTTGCGAAATGTCATAAGCGGGAAGTCGATGGATGCAGGTGGTTGAAGACTGTGGTTTTAGGTGAGGCCTATGTTGAGCAGTGAAGTTGGTCTTTGGGCACCCTATATAAGGGGATACTATATTCTTACGCTGACTAATTATGTATTTATATAATTATAAATATATTTATTTTTTTTGTTAACGCCATTTGTAAACTTATTTTATTTTTTTTTTGTGTTTTTTATTTATTTTTACATAATATAAATAATCTAAATATATTTATATAGACCATAAAAAATTAAAAGAGGTAATAAAATTAAATATACAACAATTATCCATATTAATTTACAATCTGTAGTTCAGCCTTTGCCTTTGGCCTCATTTTTGGCGGTTTAATAATCGAACCAATACTTTTTCTTTTCATCATGGCTGCTCTCTTTTTGGAGGGAGTTTGCATTCCTTTTGCCAACTTCTCGGCCTTTGACTTCTTCGTTTTATCTTCTTTATTTATATTTGTTTTCGATTTCTTTTTAGTGCCTTTTACTTTAGTATCTAAGTTGTCTTTCTTCGTGTCTTCTTTATTTTCATTTGATTTCGTGTTCTTTTTTATAACTTTTATATTACTTTCTGAGTTATCTTTCTTTTTAGCTTTTTTCTCATTTTTATTTGTTTTGCCTTCGGCTTTTCTTTTAGTTGACTTTTTTGGTTTATCTTCATGTTGTTTGTTCGCATTTTCCAAAAGTTTCTTAGTTTTCGCCTTCTTTTTTTCAACTTTATCTTTTCCCACAACTAACTTAAACGATCCGGACGCTCCCAAACCTTTTGTTTGTACAATAGTCCCCGCTTCAACGCCAGCTTTAATAACTTTCTTAATAATATAATTGATTTTCTCCACGTCGACATTGAATTTTTCTTGTATAAACTTCTTAATAGCGTATAGAGAAGTGCCCTTCCTGCTTTTGAGTTCAGTTAACGCTTGATGAACCATAAATTTTGTGCTCAATTTCTTCGGTTCTTCGTTTTCTTTCAGTACATATTCCGACGGACTTTTCGGTATTTTCTTTGTTAATTTTTTTGGCAACGTTGACTTTATTTCTATATCAGAACTGTCCGACATTTTTTTTGCTCATGGAAAAGTGAAGTAAATCAGGTGGGTCTTCTGAAAGACTTCAAAAAGCGATTTTTTTTACAAGGTTTAGGCAGTGGCGAGCGTTACCTTAAAGAGAGCTTGTTTTACACTCCAGAGATGTAATTAAAAACTTGTTAAACAATTAAAAATTTCAATCTCGAAAAGCATGTATGAAAAAATATAAACTAAACATGTTTCAAAACGCCGGAATTTTTAAGCTCTTTATTACGAGCAGGAGAATAATAATAATGTTAAATAAGTATAAATTCATTTCAATCCTTCATTAGCAACAATAAATGTTTTCGAGATCTTCTTTCGAGATTTCTGATCTCTTCTTCAAAGATCTTTTAGTTTTACACGCTTACCTTATAGGAGTTGTTCAAACAGAAATGAAATATTTTCTTGTCTTATATTTGACATCAGAGATTTATGTAATTTACGGAATTTCATCCGCGAGGCCACTTTATCAATCAACAACCATTAATTTAATATTCACCATAGCCAAGTGGTTGGGTGGTTGGAATTCGCGTCAAGAAACGCGAGTCGTTCCCCTGGTACCAATCAGTTTTTTCATCACTTAATATTATATCGTTGGTTTGGACATAAAGACGGTGTCAGGACAGACTCCCCACCAGTCACTTTGTCCCAAAAACAGAATCTTCGGTGAAAAATGAGTCGAAGGGAATTTTTTGAACCTCTGTCTACTCCAGTATTGAGAATAGAAGATATTGTCTATTAATTTTTTACTATAAATTTATAATATATACATAAATAATATATACGGCTAAATATATACTATATATTTAGACCGAAGTTCGATCTTTAGGTGGCAGGCTCGTACCAATGGGTTTTAACTTATGTACGAATTATATTGTTGGCTTGGACATAAAGACGGCGACGGGCTCACCACCTGTAACGTTATCTTGAAAATATCTTCGGTAGAAGGTGGGTCAAAGGGACTTGGGGGTTACAAGGTCTAGACTATACTCTGCCTACCGTTGTATTGGGAATTGCGTGAAGATATTTATTTATAAATTTATTATTCGCACATAACACTAGGGGACAATATAGCTTCATTATTTTAAAAAATTTTAGCGTCGGGTCATAGGTATATATTTATCTATGTACACACATACATGAACCCTAGAACCTTACACTCCTAGATAATCCTGCTAATATTATAAATGTGAAATTTTGTCCATTTGGATGTTTGTTCCTCAATCACGCTTTAATATCTGAACGAATTGAGCTGATATTTGGCACACATATAGATTTCGATCCAACTTCCTGTGTGTACAGGATACTTTTACCCCGGTTTTTTTTGTTCCCGTGGGATAATACAGGCATTGGCGATTTTGAGTCAGATTAAAAAATATTATAAATTACTAAATTAGTAGGATAGTATAACGACGGATAACACAACTAACTCAATATAGTTTTAATACTCTCACTTTTTCATTTCTCTTTGGGCTCAATTCTGAAGTCCACGCAAACAAAGTCTCGAGCAGAAGCTGTCAACTTGTGTCATAAGTTGTCAAGCGACAGCGTTATACAGTTAGAAACGATTTCGGATAGGTGAATATAGGATTGTCTAAATTACGTTGCCACTCGTTCTCCTTTATTCCCCATCGGTCGTCAGTTCGTCGAGCTATGTGACCGGCCCATTGCTTCAGCGTGCTGATCTCTGCTTTTAGACAAACGCAGTATAGGAGACCCCCTTCGAGATGGAGTGACGACCTGTATAATGTGCGAAGTAGATGGACGCAGGCGGCTTGGGTCGGTTCTTTGAGGAAAATTTTGGGGGAGGCCTATTATCAACAGTGGAATCTTAATAGGCTATAAAGAAACAAAGAAATATTTTAATTAGTTTTCTGTTAACTGTTTAAAGACGGTAGATTACGTAACGCTTAACAAAAATGTTTTCTTTTAACGGGTTACAATTTCTACCGCTGTCTATTTCTACCGTTTCTTTTATACTTATTATTCTTTTTTACTTTTATTCTTTTTTACTATATTTTGTTTGAATAGCATAGTTTCCTTCTGTACGGTTAAATTTGGATTGGTAAAGTAGGTAGTTTGTTAAAATTCTTATTTAAATTAGTGCATAAGTGGGTAAATTTGTATTCTTTGTGTATCACGAGAACAATATAAAAGACGACGCGCATCTTAGCCTCCAACATAACACCAAAGAGTATATTATTAGGACTACTACCTGCGCCTGACGTCACCAGCGAGTTGATCTTTGAGTTAGAAATTTTTACTAATAATTTTATTAAAATTTAAACATTTAAGTAACTTGTTACACAGAATACATAATTGCGTTGTGGTTTATGGATAATTAATTAAACATTCGAATAAACTTAGACATATTCCACACTTCTTGTTTCAACTTTTTCGACGAGTGGCGTACATACTGGTTTTTTTTTGGCCAGCTCTGAGGTACCGGATGCGATTCCGGTCGGGTCAATGTAGAAAAACAATATTTCTACATTTTCTCGGGTCTGGGCGTTTATGGTACCTTCAATGTTTCTGAATTCATAATACAAGCGCTTATGTTGCTTACTTTTTGATCAGAGGAATATATGTGATTTAGTCCCTATCTATGTATGTATGTATGTATTTATTGATTTATTATAAAAAAAATAAAAATAAACTACACTACACTTTATTAACAATAAATTTTAATCAACTTCAAGAAAGAGAGGTGGCTCTCAATTCGATTGTCCTTTATAATAATTATTTTTTTCTTCATTACTCCGTCATTCGTAAACCGATTTCGAAAATTCCGTTATTGTTTGAAAGATTCAGGCGGTGCGGGTATAATAACCAATCGGAATATAATAATATCCACGACATTCTCTATACTGGGGTAGACTAAGGAGACTAGATGTTAAAGTCTTATCGATCTACCTTCCACCAATATAGATAATGATGTAATGTACCTACTACCTGGGGATCGAACTCTGGTCTCTTCCGATCGGAAGAGACCAGAGTTCGATCCAGAAGTGGTACCAGAAGTGGTTGGGTGATCACCCAACCACTCGGTCAAGGTGTAATGTCAAATAACATTAAGTTAATAATATCAAATAACAATAAGTTTTGCTATGAAAATTATTCTTTGCTTTTATTTTTTGGAATTATTTTTAAAGGCACCAATTTCTTTTTAAAAGCGGTTCAATAAAAACGGTTTTTATTAAAAAAAACTTCGTTATTCTTTGTAAAACTTTCTATAGCCAGTCGTGGCTGTATAACACTGACGCTTTGGATTTAGCGAAATATCATCACAAAATATGTATTTAAAAAGTCACAATAGCTGAGTGGTTGGGTGGTCGGAATTTCGAGTCAAGATACCCCAGTTCGCTCTCCAGGTTTTTCAAAACTTATGTACGAATTATATCGTTGGCTTGGACATAAAGACTTACCACCTGTCACGTTGTCCCGAAAAATGTCTTCGGTGGAAGGTGGGTCGAAGGAACTTAATTGTCTAGACTAGACCCTGTATTGGGAATTGCGTGAAGATATTTGTTTATTTTATCTAAATTAATAAGTTTTACTATAAAATTACTCTTTACTTTTATTTTTTTGGAATTCATTTTAAAGGCACCGATTTCTTTTTGAAAGCGGTTCAATTAAAACGGTTTTTATTAAAACAACTTCTTCATTCTTTTATATATGCTGTATAACACTGACGCTTTGGATTTAGCGAAATATCATCACTAAATATGTATTGAAGATCATCAGAACATAAATAAATACGTTAAGATCATCTCATTCCTAGGAATGAGGTGATCGCTCCGGTGCTATTTCTAGAAAACAAAAAAGTCTTAATACTGCATCATTGTACAAAAAAAAAGTAAAACAAAAGAAAGGAAAAAAAAGAAAGAAAATATTTATTTTAACTCTACTTGGCCATCACACATTTCACATTTTAGTAGAGTAAATCAATTTAAAGGATTCACTTCTATTTTCATAAGACTATAAAACTCATAGAAAAACATTCATAAAACTAATTAAAATTAATTCAGGTATTTGAAAGGGGCGAAGAAAGAACGAAGTGCGAAATTTGGGTAAATCAGGAATGTCTAGAACAGGTGAATGAAATTGTATACTTGGGGAGTGCGTTTAGCCGGGATGGAAGATGTGATTTAGATGTGGACAGGCGTGTCGCTGCCGGGAACAAAGTCAATGGTGCCCTGACTGCGTTAATCAAAAGGCAAGGCGTTGTGAAAAGTGCACGCCTTGCAATACACAACGCAGTGTTGGTACCGACTTTGTTATATGGCAGCGAAACCTGGGTATGCCAGAAGAAGCATAAAGGCAGGTTGAATGCAGTGGAGATGCGATCTCTTCGTAAAATGTGCGGCCTTACCATGGTCGACCGAAAGCGAAACGAAGCGGTTCGCAATATGGCAGGTTTAAAAGATGACTTTGTCACAAAAAGTGATAGGGGCGTGCTTCGATGGTTTGGGCACGTTGAGCGAATGAGTGAAGACCGAATGGTGAAGAAAACATATAGCGCGAAATTTAACATTAAAAGGTGTCGAGGTAGACCGAGACTAACTTTCGAAAACCATGTGAGCAAATTGCTCGAAGAGGGGAGGGTCAAGAGTACTTGGATACCTAGACGTGCATGTATGAAGAAGATAATGAATCTGAAAGAAGCGAAAGAAGTATGTAGGGATCGTGACACTTGGCGATCTGTTCTCTCTGGCTACCCCGTCAGGGATTGTGCGTGAAGATAAATAAAATAATAATATAATACTTCTATTTTCAATCAGGTAATAAATAACTATCGACGAATATTTTTAGCTAAAATTATGGCGGACTATTAAGAAAATACAAACGAACTCTTAAAATAAACCTGTTAAAGTCTCCAAAGTCAACAGCCCCTTGTGGATGAGAGAGATCCGAGACTGACATAACATGTTTGTTGGTCTCCCAGCCGGTCACCAGAAACGTGACAAACGCACATAACGGTCTGAAATAGTCCACTGCTGGACATTGGTCTCTCTCGTTGGAGGGTTTACCATTATCCCCACGCTCAGAAAGCAGATTGGCGATCACAGTACTCGACATTTTGTGCCTTAGATGCTGCTTCTCATCACTGGTTCTCGTATTATTATTCTCTCGTTCGTTCTCTCGTATTATTTCGAGATGGTTCTTCCGCCATCTATTGGTAGCAACTCGTATGGTCAATGGTTTTCTTTTAGTCGCCTCCTTTGAAATCCACGAGAAGAAAGGGAAGGGCATATTATTAAGCCATACATCCACGGTAAGTCACGATAGCCGAGTTGTTGGGTGGTCGGAATTTTGAGTCGAGAGACCCGAGTTCGACCCCCAGGTGGTAGTACCAATAAGTTTTTCAAAAACTTATGTACGAATTTCATCGTTGGCTTGGACATAAAGGCGGCGAAGGGCTCACCACCTGTCACGTTGTCCCGAAAATATCTTCGGTGGAAGGTGGGTCAAAGGGACTTAATTGTCTAGACTTGACCTCGGTCTACCCCTGTATTGGGAATTGCGTGAAGATATATTATATATTATTTTATATACATCCATGGCCAATTTTAATTTATCGCGCCGAATTTCAATTTATCATTCATAGACCATAACAGAACAATGCCTAATTTAAAGTTGCTGTACCTACTATACAATAAATTATTTTAAAGGTTTCACTTTTAAATTCAATCAGGTCATAAATAATCCAGTTCATGAATATTTTCAGTCTCTTTAATTTAATAATAAAAAGTTCAGTATAACTTGTAATATTTATAAATTTAATAAAAATTGCTTAATTAAGATGTAGATGGCGTTATCGTATTAATGTTTTGTGACTGTAAAGTTATGGGCTGGATAGAAAAAAAAAGGTGGAAGTTGAAATATCTTATCGTAATCGTCACCAATGCCATAACAGTCGGAAAACAAAGAGAGAAATTAAAAAATCAACTCATGCGTGTCGGACACGATACGATAGAGACCGCGAGTTTTAGTCCCTCCCGTGTCAGTTGATTTTAAAAAAACATATTTCGGGCTTTTTTTTATTTCTATTTAATTTAATAGTAATTACAAATAGACGCATGCATCGGGCTAAGTGAGCAGGTTCATTTGTTATATATGCGTTCACTTAAAAAGCTAAAATAATGGCGGACTATTCAGAAAATGCAAAATCTTAAAACGAAAATCCCTCGTGGATGGTTTTTAGTTGGTATGTTTCCTGCACAGATCTAAACCCGACATAATCCGTTTGCCTATTAACTGCCGTCAAGAAAAGTGGCTTGCGTATAAGCATTTTCCTTCACTAAATGAAAACTAGTGGAGGAAAATGCCTGATAAGTAACTAGCCGTTTCCTATTATTATATTCAATCTGTCAAATTTTTCCGAGATCGGGCGCCTGGGAAAAATAATTAAGTGCTGAATTTACCGCGAGTACAAATGATTTAAAAAATAATGTGGCGGTAACTAAAAAGTAATTTGATTCCAAATTCAAACAAACAGAATAATTTGAGACAAATTATTTATTTATCTTCACGCACAATCCCTGACGGGGTAGCCAGAGAGAACAGATCGCCAAGTGTCACGATCCTTAAAATTTATTTATTGGCACACCAACAGCCTAACACACTATTACATTAACAAAAGTACATTGAATAAGTGATTGGTATAAATGTGCAAACCAATTATAGGTTTGCTCATCATTTTTTAAGGCAAAAGACAACTAGCTTTAGATAAGAAGTAACGTTTTAAGGCTTAAAATAAATGAATGTATTTATATTAAACATATACACATACATATGTATTAATAATTAACATTAAATGTAAGTCTGACAGCCTACACTCAAGCAGAACAACGAAAATTTCTCAGCTCCAATCACGGGAGAGATCTAAATCTCACAGTGGACTTTCACAGGAAGGTAAGTAAATAAAAGTAAGAAAATACCTGCCGTGTGCACTAGTTATACATATATACATATGTAACGGCCCGTTAAAGACCACTGCAGGAAATGTCCAGGCTTTTGAGCCGCTCCCATAGGGAGGACTTGCCATAATCGCCATGCTTGGCAAGCGCATCGGCGATCGCAGTACCAGACCACTAGCACTTTAGACGCTGTTTATCATCACTGGTTAGCTTATTTTGGTCTCTTATTATTCTTTTATGGCACTCACGAGAAAAAAGGGAATGGCATATTCTTAAGAATATTCGGCTTAAGCCGATACGTCCCCGGACAATTTTTATTCATAGCGCTGAATTTTAATTTCTCATTCATAAACCAAAATACAACAAAGGCTAATTTAAAGATACTGTACGCGGCAGCCAATCTTCGGTGAGGTTATTTTGGACGGATATTTCAAGAGGTTCATTCGGCCATCTTTCGGTTGCCATAACGATATTCAAGGCTGCCTTTCCCTGAGTCGCCTCTTACGACACCCACGGGAAGAAAGGTAGTGGCAATATTCTTACGCTGATACCACACGGCCAATAGTAATAATAACCATTTTTTAATTTCTTTTCTCGTTATAGTAAAGAGAGTTTAGTATAAGTATCGCCATTTACAATACTGGGGTAGACAGAGGTCTAGACAATTAAGTCCTTTCGACCCACCGTTCACCGAAGAATACTTCTAGATAACGCGACATATGGTGAGTCTGCCGCAGTCTTTATGTCCATGCCTATCGGTACGAGCCTACCACTTGAGGTCGAACTCTTGTCTCTTAACTCAAATTCCGATCACCCAACCACTCGGCTTTTGTGACTCTTTATAAACATCGGTGTAAGAAAATAGGTGGTAAGCATTTTTTTGCCTACTTTGTGTAGTATTATTATAAGATACGACAAAGAGAAAACCATAAAAATTAAAATTATATCGACGAATGATACTTCGCACGAAAATTTATTATTTTATTTATTTATATCTTTACCCATTTTGAAATAATGAACCATCTCTAAAATACCAGACCAGACCAAAATTCAGCGGACCGGTGACGCGCAGCAGGGTCTAAGCTGCACTGGTAACCGCCTAGTATGGTGATCATGGTAAACCCTTCAGTACGGGAGAGGCCTATGTCCTGAAGAGGACTTTATATGATCGCGTTGTTAATGATGATGAAACTTTTCCCTGACAACTTAAAACACAACAGAAAACCAACAGTCGAGTTGTTCTCAAGTATGTATCATACGCTTGCCAATTTTACAATTTTTAAATATTTTCATGTCAACACAGAGGTAGACAGAGGTCTACTTAAGGCTAGATCACCTGCAGCCATCACCTACACCTACGTCGGAGAGGTGCTGACTTGCGCTCAATGTGCTCGCACGTTCAGCGCAAAAATTTGTTAAGCTAGTCTCCTGCGTGCACACGAATAATGCTCGCAATATTCCAAGTAGCTGTGGCCGAAATCAGTCGGGATATATATAGACAGAGGTCTAGACAATTAAGTCCTTTTGACCCACCTTCCACCGAAGATATTTTCTGAGACAACGTAACAGGTGGTGAGTCAATTTTATATCGTGTAAATGTGAGGATCAGCATAAGAATGATGGTACCTGCCACTTAAATTTTCTCCGTGGGCGTCATAAGAGAGGGTTAGAGAGAAGCCATTAAAATGGCGAAAACTACCGATTACCGCCAAAAAGAAATCGAAATAAATATATTACCGGGCATCGCCTTAAAGAGTCAGAAACACTGGCCGAAACTGGTCCGTATTTTTAAATTTTATTTTATTAATGATAGGATTAAGTTCACGGTTCGGCAGAGGTCGCGGGATCGAATCCCGCCCGTGTCTGTTGATATTTTAAAAACATTTTTTCTCTTTAATTTTAGGTCATAACAATAGGTCTTTAAGAAAGTAAAAATTTTTGGCGATAGAGATTAGAAACTTTGTTAATCTGATCTGATGATGTGAAGGTAGTTTTGCTTACTTTGCATCATCAGATCCTATCTATCCTAATAATACAGTCATAACAGCAGAACCTCATATTGAATGGGCATAGGAATCAGCCACTCCTTTCTCTTTGTAAATGTCTTAAAAAGCTTCTACAGCCATCGGGAGACCATGTTCTTGTGATTTTCATTTGGACATTCTGAAGGTCATTCCTTTAATCGACTTTAACGAGACCCATGGACAGAACGAAAGAGGCATATTCTATGCCAAAATCACAATTTAAGCGTTAAAATTGTGAAACCAAAATAAACTTGACAAATGACAGGAAGTGACGTTGACTTTCATTCATCTTGAAAGCACAGCAGTTATATCATATCCTTTTTACATAAATATATTACATAAATATATAAGGATTATGTTAGAAACTATTCAAAAAAATCTGTTTTGCTGTTTAAAAAAAGCTATTTTCAAAAAATTTTAAAAGTCTGTTTTGCAGGCACTTAAGCAATAAAATTAAAAATGCTTCTAATAAAGTAAAAATGACTTGGAATATTATTAATAGTGAAACTGAGAAGAATATGACACGAAGTTCTGACTACTAACTTAATATTGACAATAAAGTCAATAAAAATCGTACTTCATGAAAAATTCATGATTTTTAAGGCTAAACTTAGAAAGCACTGTCAAAATTTGTAATACATATTAAAATTAAGTTTTGCATTGTATAGAGTCACCACACACAGTACGCATTATTACATACTAAGTCAATATTTAAGTTTTCCTGTAGAAGTGAACAATGTTCTTAATAGGAAATAAAATTCTCTCTAAACCTAAACCTAAAGTTATAAATACTAATCATGAGGTAGCTAAAGTTTTTGAGACTTTTTTTAGTCAAATTCCAATATTGACTGCACAGTCGCTGAATTATTCTTCTGTTGTAAGATGATTGAAGATGTAAAAAAAATTGGTCTATTGAATAGGAACTCTGGTTAAATATCGGGTATGTGAATAATTAAAGGTCTCCGTGTGGATGCTAATGAAATACGGCTCTGGTATTTGGAAAGGACGAAAAGAGATCTCTTCGTAAAATATGCGACCTTGGCCGATCGAATACAAAACGAAAATAAATACGGCAGGTTTTAAAGATGTCCTTATCACTAAACTTGATAAAGACGTGCTTTGATGGTTAGGGCGCGATGAGCGAATGAGTGAATGTTAGGGCGCGATGAGCGAATGAGTGAATGTTAGGGCGCGATGAGCGAATGAGTGAATGTTAGGGCGCGATGAGCGAATGAGTGAATGTTAGGGCGCGATGAGCGAATGAGTGAATGTTAGGGCGCGATGAGCGAATGAGTGGAATGTTAGGGCGCGATGATGAATGAGTGAATGTTAGGGCGCGATGAGCGAATGAGGAATGTTAGGCGCGATGAGCGAATGAGGAATGTTAGGGCGCGATGAGCGGAATGAGTGAATGTTAGGCGATGAGCGAATGAGTGAATGTTAGGCGATGAGCGAATGAGTGAATGTTAGGGCGCGATGAGCGAATGAGTGAATGTTAGGGCGCGATGAGCGAATGAGTGAATGTTAGGGCGCGATGAGCGAATGAGTGAATGTTAGGGCGCGATGAGCGAATGAGTGAATGTTAGGGCGCGATGAGCGAATGAGTGAATGTTAGGGCGCGATGAGCGAATGAGTGAATGTTAGGGCGCGATGAGCGAATGAGTGAATGTTAGGGCGCGATGGGCAGATGAGTGAATGTTAGGCGCGATGAGCGAATGAGTGAATGTTAGGGCGCGATGAGCGGAATGAGTGAATGTTAGGGCGCGATGAGCGAATGAGTGAATGTTAGGGCGCGATGATGAATGAGTGAATGTTAGGGCGCGATGAGCGAATGAGTGAATGTTAGGGCGCGATGAGCGAATGAGTGAATGTTAGGGCGCGATGAGCGAATGAGTGAATGTTAGGGCGCGATGAGCGAATGAGTGAAGGCCAAAAGGTGAAGAAAATACATAGCGCGAAAGTTTATATGAAAAAGGTGTCGAGGTAGGCCGAGACTAATTGTCGAAGACCATGTGAGCAAGTTGCTCGAAGAGAAGCAAATTGCTGGAACTTTCACGTTGTCCTAAAAAATTTCTTCGGTGGATGCTGGGGCGAAAGGTCTTAATTGTCTTGACCTCTGTCTACCCCTGTATTGGGAACGGTGTGAAAATACATTTTTATATATTTTGTATTGGACAAATATCAAAATTTTTTTTGTCTAGCTCCTAGTGGTGGACGGTGTAACTCCTTCCTGACTTCTTTCGCTTTGTATCATATCTTCACGCCATTCCCAATTCAGCGGTAGACAGAAGTCCTGACAATTAAGTCGTTTCGACCCACCTTCCACCGAAGATATTTTTGGGGCAACGTGGCAGGTGGTGAGCCGGTCGCCGTCTCAAATAAGCTATGGTGAAAGGTGGGTCGAAAGCACTTCATTGTCTAGAAGGGCTTAAGCTTAATCTTTCTCTGCTCCAATTCTGGGAAAATACGTGAAAACATAAAAATGCTTAAAATTATCAACTTTTCTATATATTCCTATGGTATCAAAGCCAGCCAAAGTCATCGTGGATACCTAGCAATAGTGTGTTGGTTCGGAATCTCATTGAAATATCTATCTGCGTTATTCCTGCTTCGGGAAAGTTGCACAAATTTTAATAAGTTTGCCTAACCACTTAAATCTTATTTCTAGAAATGTAGAGTGTAGAACTTAGATTCAAACCTATTTCACGCAATTCTCAATACAGGGGTAGACAGAGGTCTAGTCTAGACAACTAAGTTTTAAAATCTATTTCGTAATATTAAATAACAATACGAACATTATTTAAAATGTGACATTAAAAACATACATGTGATAAAAAATATCTTCACGCCATTTCCAATACAACCCTGTCCCTGTCCAATAGACAGAGTTCAAAACAATTAAGTCGTTTCGACCCACCTTCCACCGAAGATATTTTTGGGGCAACGTGGCAGGTGGTGAGCCGGTCGCCGTCTCAAATAAGCTATGGTGAAAGGTGGGTCGAAAGCACTTCATTGTCTAGAAGGGCTTAAGCTTAATCTTTCTCTGCTCCAATTCTGGGAAAATACGTGAAAACATAAAAATGCTTAAAATTATCAACTTTTTTATATATTCCTATGGTATCAAAGCCAGCCAAAGTCATCGTGGATACCTAGCAATAGTGTGTTGAATCTCATTGAAATATCTATTTGCGTTATTCCTGCTTCGAGAAAGTTGCACAAATTTTAATAAGTTTGCCTAACCACTTAAATCTTATTTCTAGAAATGTAGAGTGTAGAACTTAGATTCAAACCTATTTCACGCAATTCCCAATACAGGGGTAGACAGAGGTCTAGTCTAGACAACTAAGTTTTAAAATCTATTTCGTAATATTAAATAACAATACGAACATTATTTAAAATGTGACATTAAAAACATACATGTGATAAAAAAATATCATCACGCCATTTCCAATACAACCCTGTCCCTGTCCAATAGACAGAGTTCACAACAATTAAGTCTTTTCGACCCACCTTTCACCGAAGACATTTTTGGGACAACGCCGGTGGTGAGCCCGACGCCGTCTTTTTGTCCAAGCCAACGATATAAATCGTAGATAAGTTTTGAAATAACCCATTGGTACGAACCTTGGGGTTCGAACTCGTGTCTCGTGAGTTGAAATCCGTTCGCCCAACCACTCAACTATCGTGACTTTATTATTAATGTTCCGAGAACAAAAACCGTTAACAAAAAATCTAAATAGTCAAAGCTAGAGCAAAGTTGCAGCATTTCAATATTGTAATTTCTCTAATATTCAATATTGTATTGAAAACCTCAAACGAAAGTATAAGAATTAACCAGTTTTTATGAAGCTAAAAGAACAAAGAAACACAAATCGCTTACTGTTGAAAACCAAAGTTAGGATTCATACAGAACATTGTCTGAGATCTTTAAATATCTTGATACTATAAAATAAAAGAAGTTTCGAGTCTTTCTCAGATTATACAATATATGTGAAAACTAAGGTAGTATTGCAGTTTAGTACTTAATAAGTTATTGTCATAATAGACTCGTTAAAATAATACCTAAAAAGAATTAGGGTTATTTCAAAGATAATAGTGATTTCAAAAAGATTTTACTAAGTATCGATGTAATTACCAGTACTAATTACTTGATATATTAAATAATTGGGTCTAATTTGACGTTTTCTACAAGAATGAGGTAAAATCTTGATTAGGCCTAAATGTACGTACAAATTTATATATAGAAATCAGCCATACAAAAATCATGAGATCACTTCTACGTAACGATTTTTAACTATCCATGAAACAATAACCTTTATTTTAGCCGAATAAAACATAACTTTCCTTGAAAATCAAGAACAAAAGATATTTCATTATAAGTTTCCAGTTTCGAAAATCGCCATTCTCCTTCTGTTATACACAAAAAATATGTGAGTTAGAAAGAGATAAACATATTAGTCTCGTATACAATTGAATTAGCAAGAGGATATTGGGGTCACAGCACGTGTTTGAATTTCGAAACACGTTCCGTCCAATGCGGTGCGTTTGTATCCCGCGTATTATCATTGGTTAGGCCTAACCGGTACCAAAATACGTAGGGCTTTAGTATAATCGATACCACGAAACAGTTTTAAAGCGACCGTGAGCGAAACTGTCGTAATACCGTTATCGTGCAAAGTTTCATGGTACCAATGCTACTCACTGTTGGGTGAATCTTTTACGTTATTCGTGCAGCCATTTCGTCGCGAAAGATGTCCGGAGTGACCGTATTTATGGCGTTCTGAATTCGTTCTCCTCAGTTTTTTGTGTAAACCAAACTGCATTTTGAACGGATCCATAAAGGTAAGAGTTTTTTTTTGATTTCGAATATTGTTTCAATGTGAACTGATATTTGTTATGAGATACTGTTTCCGTTAATGTTTCATTGCAATGCATGGCACGTCTGTAGTACTATTTTGAAATTTAGTACAGAGGCGATAGAGTTGCTTTAAAAATGATTTTGGTGTTATTATTTTTCTAACATAGTAAAGTCTTGTTCTATCACATGTTTACTGTTTATCTTTACTATAATGTTTGTTACCTTGTTGACATGTGAGTCATATATTATTAGTAAATAAAAATATGTGTTCTGTAGATGGATAACTAATAACATTTGTATGTACACTGTCATTTATGATATGACTGTCATTATAAATAATTATTTATAATATATTAAAGCCTTATCCCAATGCAATAAAGTTGAAAACCCCACGTTTCTTTATCGGTTTTCATTTAATTGGATTTCTTAGATTGTCCCTGTCTAACACGTTGGCGGTGCATCTCTAAGTTTCTCTTTCTCTCACTGGTGATTTATTTATAGGACGTCCACGGGATTTGCTGCCCCCCAGGGCGCTCTATATTTGTTTTAGAGCTGGGACTGTCGATAATTCCCTATACCTTTTTTTAATCGAAAGAATATTTTTGTTGCATTTAATAGAAATGAAAGAAGTAATAGAAGAAATTGTACCTAATAAGAATCGTGACACTTAAAGATTTAAATAAAAAAATATTAATACATTTACGCCATTTCAAATACAAGGGTAGGCAGAGCTCTAGACAATTTAATTCTTTCGACCCAAGATATGTTTTTGGACATGACAGCTGGTGAGCCCGCCGTCGTCTTTATGTTCAAGTCAACGAAATATAAATCGTACAGAAGTTTGTTAAAACCCGTTGGTATGAGCCTGTCACCTAGGGATTGAACTCAGGTCTCTTGACTCGAATTTCATACACCCAACCACTTGGCTATCGTAATTTTCGTGACTAGGTGACATGTTCACTCGCAGTGTATGAAGCGTTAAGAGAGGGGCATAACTACTATGTGATTTAATGGTTTTCAAGGTGGACTAATGAACCATGGGGTTTGGATTCGAATCCTAACCCAGGTCAAATAAAATGTTTAATAATTTAATTGCTTGCTAAACCTATTCATAACGTCAAATATTCGAGTGAGTTGATGTAGTAGCGTAGTTTTTGCTCTATCTTAGAAACAATCATCTATGAAAATTTAAACTGAGAATGTGAAGTAGGGTGTAGTAAGAAACGATTTAGTATGGGACAAGTCATAAGCGTAACGTATTGTCATAGATGTCGGGACAACCAACTAAAAAAATACCAGACCAAAAGTCTTGTATCAAATAAGCTCCGTTGAAATGTGGGTCAATTATACTATATTGCGTAGACCTCCTCCTGCCCCCATATCTCAAATGCATAAATGTATTAGTACTCTATAAAAATAGGACTTCTAATAATTAAAATAACTTAAGTTTGGTTTAGACTTATTTTGTATATATACAGCATATAACACTTTTTTCTATACTTTATGGCCTCTAAAATTCCATTGCAGAATATAGACCGACCCCCGTTCTAAGAATTATTTGCATAGTCACAGCGCTTGGCAAGCGGATTAGCTATAGACGCTACTGCCCGTCACCGGATTATTTCAATTTCTCTAATATTTTTCGAAATCGGTACTCCATTAGTCATTGTCAGCCATTGTTACTTTCGACTTATCTCTTAATCGCCTCTTACGATATTCCAGGGAAGTCTATAAATTAAAAATTAATTTATAGTTTCAAAGAACTATTTGTGCTCAGAACTAGCTCTGTCTGACTCGCACTTGCATTAGGGCAACCAATTAACGGCGATATTTTTCATGTTTACTATAAGTAACAGAACTTTTGGTATTACCTATTGGAAGACAGTTTGATAAATTTACTATAAAGTTTGGATATATAGAAATTCAGACATTTGTGAAAAACAATTTTTTTTTTCAAATAAAAAATCGATTCACTTTTTACGCTATGTAAATTAATTTTGCTAAATTTGATAGTAATACGATATTATACACATTATGTAACGTGGAACGAGCTTGAATGTAGCGCTTGAATTTAAATATTAATTTGTTAAGTATTAGATTTTTAATAAGTTGTTTATTTCTTATTTTCTTTTTTTTAATAATACCCTGATAAATAAATAACATTACTAGATTTCTGTTTACCACTCCTACTAAGCTGCAATACTTTTATCTGGGGTGGTTTAAAATAATAGTCGAATAAATAAAAAAAAAAGTCTTAGAATCTGGGTTTCATTGCAAAATTATATCTCTAAATAAATATAGCAAATTCAAATATAGCAAAGTTTTAAAAAAATTCTTATAAGTTTCTAAATAAAATATTTCAATAATAATAATAATAACATATCGACAAATATAATGGTACAACACTAACTCGAAAAAAAAAATGTCTGCCGTTCTTGAAGCGCAGGGGACTGTTGCTTTATGATAAGGAATTGCAGGCTAAATACGTTCCATTGCCAGCGACTTAAAGTTCAATTTTCAATAATACCCATAGCAATGAATAGATGTACTGACGATTGGCAAAGCGAAAACTGACTTTATATTCCAGGCACAAAGTTGAAAATAGGTTGTGTCTTTATCAAGATCGTATAACATGAAGTTAAAATGGAGACACAATACCGTTTTTTTCGTAGCATTCTATAGAATGATTTATGTGGGGTGAAAAATGGAGTCCGTCGTGTAGCGCCAATAGCTTTGTACTGTGGGGCGATCAGTGAAAGGTAATTAGAAATCAGCGGGAACAAGTTTGACCTTGTTATCAAAATGTAAACATTACGTAACGGAATCATGGAGGGTTATTATCATGACAAGTTTGGAGCTCAGCGGTTTTCGGCCAAAAGTTATGGGTTCAATTACGATTAGAGTTGTCGTTAAAAGTTATCGCTGAGGAGTGTCACTTTAAAAAAAAACTTTAATACTAAAAACGTAAGATAGCTTTAAAGGAAACCACCTGTTCATTGTCTTTTTTGACACGGCTGACACACTTGTTTTGCTGCTGGCAGCAATGGGTAATAGTCCTCACTAGAGACTGAGAGATAAAAAAGTCACGATAGCCGAGTGGTTGGGTGGTCGGCATTTCGAGTCAAGAGACCCGAGTTCGATCCCCAGGTGAAAGGCTCGTACCAATGGGTTTTTCAAAAACTTATGTACGAATTATTTCGTTGCTTGGACATAAGGCGACTGGCTCAACACCTGTCACGTTCTCTCAAAAAATGTTGGAAGTGAATGGTGTGTCGATAGGACTTAATTGCCTAGATCACTGTTTACCCCAGTATTGGGAATGGCGTTAAGATTTTCTTTTTAACTTTTTGATGGATTCCTATCACTTTATCCGGTTTAGACAGATTTAGATATATTTTTAGACGTACGTCTTAAGGAAATTTTTCTTTAATAAAAAAAAATTGAATTAATTCGAAGTCAAAATTCAATAGACGAAAAACAACATTTGGTTGTTCATTTTCACGCAATTTCCCATACTGGGGTAGGCAGAGATCTAGGCAATGAAGTGATTTTGACTCACTTTTCCCCGAAGCTTTTTTGGGCCAACCTGACAGGTGGAGAACCTACCGCCGTATAGTCCACGGTACAGATACAACATTATTATTTAAATGTATGAAATGGATTCTGAAATGAAATCGTGTCCGATTTCGCATACAGAATCTACGTCTCGTAAGAGTTAACAACAAACATATTTTTAAAAATTTATATAAAAAAATATCTTCACGCCATTCCCAATACAGGTGTAGACAGAGGTCTAGTCTAGACAATTAAGTCCCTTTGACCCACCTTCCACCGAAGATATTTCGGGACAACGTGACAGGTGGTGAGCCGGTCGAAAGAAAGAGAAAGCTCCATTGCCATCTATCAAGAAAGCTCCATTGATTCTGCGTCAGTAGTTTTGTCTCAAAAGTATCAAAAATCGCGGTGTAGGTATTCATTATACTACACTTTAGTATCGTGAAGGCAAATCAAAATATACATACATTCATACATAACGCCCTGTTAAAGTTCAGTGCAGCACATATGCCTCTCCCATAGGCAGAATCGCCAAGCTTGACAGTCGGATTGGCGATCGCAGTACCAGTATTTATTATATTTTATAATTTTATAACCTACCACCGTTTCGTAATGAGGTTCCTCTATATTCTGTCGCAATGCACTCAAATCAGGGTAGGATGTTTATAGTTACGATTCGCGCAGTCTCAGTATTATTCAGCTTTATTTACGCGGAGTTAACACCGACTTCTTGATACTTCATGAATCATAATGTTGTGATGTTACTGAATTATTCAATATGATAATATAAAACCACTATGGGGTCTTTTTATTCATACAAGATCTGTGTCGCTGTTAGTCAAAACAAAATAAGTTCACGACCATATACGTAATAGTGAGGCAGTACGTAGTACTCTCTAGTCCATTCGACACATTGAAACTGTGAACATTTGTTTTCTTCTCGAAAAATTCTCGATTACTAAAAATTTTAAATATTGTATTCTTATCTTTAATCTGAACTCTAAAGATCTCTCAATATGGGCGATTGATTTCTTCGGCTTTGTACGGTAAAAGCAAGTCTTGCTGATTTACCTACTCTAAAATATTGGTAGGTAAAAAAGTCACGATAGCCGAATGGTTGGGTGGTTGGAATTTCGAGTTAAGAGACCCGAGTTCGATCCCCAGGTGGCAGGCTTGTATCAATGGGTTTATCAAATACTTATGTACGAATTATATCGTTGGCTTGGACATAAAGACGGCGACGGGCTCACCACCTGTCACGTTGTCCCGAAAATATCTTCCGTGGAAGGTGGGCCAAAGGATTTAATTGTCTAGACCTCTGTCTACTCCTGAATAGGAATTGCGTGAAGATATTGATTAATGCCGGTCATGATGAAATGAAAATATACTTTCAATTGGTTGGCTTTTCGCTTTTATTCGACCGATTTCTTCCTCAACTGTCAACCGATGTCGATATATTTTTCTTGAATAGGCTATACAGTCACGTCCCGTTTGCCAAAGTGGTTAGATGATCGGAATACGAGTCAAGATAATCTAGTTCGATCCCCGGATGGAAGGCTCGTACCAATCGTTTTTTTTTTAACTTACGTACGGTTTATACCGTTGGCTTGAACGTAAGACGGCGACAGGGTAACCACCTATCACGGTGTCTCAAAAAGGCTCCAGTGCAAGATGGGTTGAGCGGACTTAATTTTTGGACCCCTGTCTACCCCTGTATTGGGCGTGAAGATATTCAGATACACTAGAGAGCAACAGGCTAACCACCTGTCACGTTATCCCAAACCATTCACAATCTCCTTGGCTACCCGTATACAGGGAAATGCGTAAAGATAAAAAAAAACTCAAGAATAAGACAAAAAGAGAAGTAAGTAGTGCCTTCCGCTAAAAAGTTTTTTTTAAGAGGATCCAGTAAAGCATCCGTCACGCTGGTAGAGCAGCTGGCTACCAGTGAACTCACGCGCCATCATGTCCTACATTGAGGAGATTTCCTCGAAAAGTTGCTCCTTAAATACCTCATACAATAATTAGCGTTAAATAAAATAGGCTAATTATAGTATATTATACTATCTGTAGTATGATTTTTTATAGTAAGAGGTTTTGACTTTCCTTCAAAGCTTATAAACTTAATTGTCTTGACCTCTGTCCACGTAAAGAAAAAAAAACTTATGTAAAAATTTTTCTGTTCCACGTGTGTGTTTCAAGATTATCTAGAGCCAATATAATTACGTGCATATACCAAAATAATTAATAATTGCGTCTGGATTAACAATGCAACGACGTTGAAAATTATCAAGAAGATGTCAAGTCACGTTCACTAATAAAAATTATTTTTTTTTCTTGTCATAGATGCAGCAGCCGATTTACCAGGAACAGCAGAGGTGAGTTATTTTTTTTTCTTTTTTCACCGGCCAGTTATCTATGTGTAATAAGTCTGTGATGAATTTATTTTTAAATATTTTAGCGGTATAACAGGATAGTTATATCGTGTTGTGGCGGCGTAAGAAAGACTAAGGGAAATGTTGTCAATATTTCTTTGGTACCGACAGATTGCGCGATGGGATAAACATCTTCGAAAATATCAGACAAAAACGTAACAGGCCGATAACGGCCGGCATCTGAAGTGCTAGATGTCTGGTGCTGCGATCGCCAATCTCTGCCAAGCGTGGCGATTATGACAAATCCTCCCTTATGGGAGAGGACAATATCCTGCAGCCTACTTCTGTAGGTCGTTATATATGTGTGCGACGGGCTCACCACCAGTCACGTTGTCCCGAAAATACCTTCGGTGGAAGCCGGCTCGAAGGGACTTAATTGTCTAGACTATATCTCTGTCTACTCCTGAATAGGGAATTGCGTGAAGATATTTTTTATTTAAGTAATTCAAACAGCTTCGCAGTAAGTTACAAAAAAAAAAAACTAAAAAGCAATATTTCATAGCATTTTAAACCTGAATAGAAATATTTATACTGTAGTCCGGTACGATGAAAGGTACGGTTAATTTGGTTTTTAGCTATGTAGCTCGTAGACAGAGAATGTGCGAAACTTCAACTCCAAATAACACAAAGCTAGCTTTACAGACCTAAATTCGTTAAGGTTTTTCAAACTGACTGTCCAGTCCTGTCAGACTGTCAGATGTCGATATCGACCCCTTGGTCGTATCCAAATTAGCTTCATCTTTTTTTATACTATGTAACTATCGTTGTAAGAAAGAGAGAATTTGTCGAATTTCTTATTTGGAATTATATTGTTATATTCTCAGGTTTATCGATATTTATTTATTTATTTTATTTATTCGAAGAAAAAAAAGGTTGAAACATAATTTATGTTTTGATATTCTCACTTGTATTGGTAATACAGTCGGGGTCTTGGTCTTTTACATATTGATGTAAAATTTACATGTTGTTTATATCCCCAGTCGTCCTGCACTGCGCTTGTCTACATGAAATTATTGCATGAGTTTGGTATTGTTATCATATTTTCTTTTTAATTTGCAGCAGCCAACAGGGGCAAGGCACCGGACAGCAAATGCTTCTCTGTCCAGTGCGACTGGTTTATGAAACACAAATATTGGTACAACCAGGTAAAAAATTTGTTCCTACATAAACTGCGGTTATTAAAGTTATTTTTATTGTATGAAGCAGTAATGGGTGCATTGTTTATTGTATTTTTTTATTTCGCTGTCAAGTACAAGCTGAATAAAAGACCAAAGATAACTACAAAAAACACAAACAAAAAGCATCTTTATGAACTTCCAGCTGCACTGTGCCGGTGATCACTCCATATTTTAAATATGGATGTGCTCCTTAAACCTACGTTCCTCTAAGGTTGCTACATACCACAACTAAGGATTTTAATTTTATTTAACATTTGCAATTTGCCTATTAACTAAACTGAGGTTTTTTTTCAGGTGATCAAATACATCCAAACCAGACGATATTAATAAACCCACACAATCCACCGCCATGGATCCAGAACCGGCCACAGAATCAAGTGATATATGTCCAGCAAATGGCACCGAACAATTTTATGCCCCAAGTTCAACAGCAAGCTGGTCAAAACCAATTATACATGCACCAAAATTTCAACAATTTTCAACAAATAATGCCTCAACAAATTATAACTCAAGCCCAGCATGAAGAAGTGAGATCTGCTAATGTCCAAATGGCAAATATGTTACCAAGAAACACCGTTCAAAATGTACAATCAAATCATGGTTCCAACAATCCAAATATGTCAAATGATCCTACGATGGGATCATCAGTATCTAACTTCGGAATGTTACCTCCTTACTACTCAAATATACAAAATCAAATTGCTCCGAATCAAATAAATCTTATTCATAATAATGTTACTAATAAACAAAATGTTGTAAATGTTCAAACTCCCCCAAAACACACAGCTACAGCTGCAATGCAACTTCCTAGAAATGGTGAAATGCAACAAAATGTGTACAGACAAATAATTCCACAAGTATACCAACATGAAAACAATATGGTTCCCACATCTCTATCACAAGCTGTAACAATGACTCCAATGCAAAATACTCCAGTATTTCAGAAACCAATCACTAACAGTACGCTTGAACAAAACATTACACATATACGTCCACTGCAATCGCAAACCGCTCATGCTTCAAGCATTCACCCACCTGTTGTTAGTTCTGTGTCGAATTTGACAAATGAAAGAATTGTGAGAAAAGTGGCAACAATTGTGCCAAAAGGAAATACGATAACTTCTGTATTAAATACGGGAGTAAAGAATGCATCAACAACAGCCTACAGCTATAGACCTATACAACCGAGACCACAGCAACAAAGAAATAATACGCCCAATTTAATGCCAAATACACAATCTCAAATTGTAGTACCAATGAAACCTCCTACGATAGCTAATAATATGAATACCCAAAACTATGTGATACCTGCTACGATACCATTGAATCAGATTACAGCTGAATCAAATGCTTACAACAGAAAACGAAAAAGTGAGTCACCAGACGAGATTCAAAAGAAAGTGGCAATTAAAAATGTACCACAAAAGATTACCGCCACGACATCGATGGAATCTACAAATACTTTTCATGATGTTGGAGTGAATACAATTCCAATGCAAAAATCAATGAACAAAACAATAAATCCCATTACAGTTACTCCAAGCATCTCTAACAGTCAAACAATTAACCAAAGTAACACTACAAAAATGGCACCGCATATGATTAAAGAGAATTTACAACAAACAGAAACTCAGCCGGACAAAGAAGTCAATACGAAACAAAATAGCGAAACAGAAAAATTACTCAGAAATACAGTGTTCACTCAAGCTAGGAACCGAGTTTTAAGTGATAAGCAAGAAATAGTTAATACAGACATATTGAAAGCAGAGACTAAAGCTTGTGATATTAAAGTAGAACCTGTACTTGCAAAAGAAATAAACAAAGATGTAGGGAAAGAAATTAATAATACCAAAGAAATCAAAATCAAAAGTGAAGAGATTCAGCATCCAACTGTCGCTGATGTAAAAAATGAAAACAAGTCCAATAAAACAGATGAAAAACAAACATTTAAAGAGATTAACTTACTTGGAAATGGTAAAACGACTCAAGAAAATGGCTTTGTTCTGACACATGTGCTGGACGGCTATGTTATTCAAGAATCAAATTTTGCTTTTCCTGTAAGTATATTAAACATTTATTGTACTCTTTTTCAAGTTACGCTAGGTTTGACCGGCGGGGTTTGAAAAGACTCATTGGTACGAGTCTACCGCCAGCGGATACTCGGGTCTCACTTCTCGAATTCAGATCATCCAATCGCATCCAACAAAAGGTAACTTATAATCGTCGGCGATCAAGTTATTTCGCTCTTAAGTTTATGCTTTTTATAAGTTCTCTCTGATCGCCTTAATCCTTTGTCTGCGACAGAGATAGATAGAGAGCCACTACGGAATTATTCCAGCTGCCGAATTAGAATTAGAATACAGTCTATCGCGACAGAATTTTAAATCTCACCAATTCCGTGTTGATGAACGACATCAATCGATTTAAGTCCGTAATGAAGTATTTTTTTTCTATCGATTAGACGGAATTAAAAATATATAGCATAATTGAGATCTCAAATATTTCAGATAAGGAAACCACTTAAAGAAAAAACAATTCATCACAATGTTGGAGACTTGGAAGTTAAAAAAGAAGACAGCAAAAATGACAAAGCTTTAAACGATAGCAAGATTTTCAGTTTATCATTTTTGCAATTGAACGAGAGTGAGACTGAGAAAAGACTGACTGATGATAAGAAAAACGAAGACTGCAAAGAAAAAGTAGTTAGTAAAGGTAAGGCAATTTCATATTTGAAATTGAAAAAGATAATAATAATTTATTTATAATTTTATTAAATCAATAAATGGAAATAGATTTTTCTGTTTATATAGTTGCCTTACTCTCGGCAACAGTGAAAACTCTTAAAACCTTTCGAAACTTTCAATTATCGTAATTTGTGAGTAACTCTACCGCTAGATTAGATATCTATATAAAAAAAATATGACATCTGATAGTCGTTGCGAAAATTAGCTAATTTTACAATTCGAGGTCAAAAGTTATGGTTAAATAATTTAATATGCAACAGTATCTATGGTCAATATCAAAAGAAATCGATCATTAAATTTAGTTTTTACTTTAGACTTAAAACCACAAAAAATTTGTAGGACCCATAATGCAGGATTTCAAATAGAAACCCAGTCTAACCATTGTCCACTTTGGACAGTGATTATACCAGGCAGTACACTCTCCTTCTATACTGTAGTTAGTTATTGATATATTTTCTAACCTACATGAAGAGCGGGTTATATTTTTCGGACGACAATCCAAACATATAAAAAAATTATCCCCAATTCTGAAAAGTACAATTTAAATATTTTTGTTTTCAGATGATCCTTTCGTGGAGCTTAAACCAACTACAGTTAAAACCTGGACGGTAAGTAGAAAAAGATTTCACAAAGATTTCTACCTTTTCATATATACATATACTGATAACATACATATATACTAACACATACATGTAATACATAACAATATCTAATTACGTTCATTCGATGAACTGATGGTCACACATTTTCGAAGAGATCTTCTGAAGGGGTTTCTCTAAAAGAGATTCTGAGATTTTTTCTGAATTCAATTTCCATTTTTGCTTGAAAAAAAATTTATACCAGCGGTGCATTTTTTATGGCAAGGCGTGCACTATTTACTACACACTGCCTTTTAACTAAAAACAAGAAAGAAATCAAGTTTTCTCTTCTTCCCTGCCAACTGAAAGGAGACCTTCTTTTAGAAAGGACGATAAAAAATTGGCTTAATTAATTAATGCCATGCATCCATTACTAGTCTGTGAAATTTGAATCCTAATCGCAATCATTATCACACTATTATTAATGAAGACTTAAAGGCGTCGTAACCAGTGCTTAAACCAATGTAATATGTATTTTTTTTTTGTTTAATTTCAGGTGGAACAACTCTCTGTGCACCTTCTAAAATACGATTGGGATGAAACCGTGTCAGTTTTACGCGAACATGAAATCGACGGTGAATCTTTATTTTTGGTTTCCAAAAATCAACTCATGAACATCGGCGTTAGTGAGGACCACGCCAGCGCCATCTGTGAATTTGTAAAGAGCTAGCATTTTAATTATGCTTAAGCTTTTCAACTATTTAATAATGAAACAAATATTCTGTCTTTTAACATTCACAGAGGTAAAAGATAGATAAAGAATATATACCAGTGTCCTTAGTAGTAATTACAACAAGTGAGTGCAGGAGCGCCTCAAGCTATTATGAATAAACACAAAATGCAGAACAAACGTTAAAGTTCTATATCTTGTGTGTATGAAATGGAATAATTTTTGTCTGCAACTTTAAAATTTTGGTTCCAACCTTGTTATGCATAATAAAACCCATTTACGCCTTGAAAATATTAACAAGATTATTCCCATATTGCGACTGTGACGTTTAAAAATTGAAAACTTACTTCACTCGAATCCAATTTAGTACGGAGTGCAAAAAAGAAGTGATAATAATATAATTGTAGAAGTAATATAAGATAAAGATATCATTAAATATGTAAATTATTATTATTACTCATATTAACAATAATATGTTTCTGGCAATAATAATGTGTCAAAATATCTATAAAGTTGTATATAAATGTGAAGCTAGATGAAACATATCAAATTCTAATGATATTAATATAATTATTCCTACTAAAATTACCCCCTACTAAAATTTAAAACTTTGTCGTTCGTTTACGGCGTAAGAATATAGCAACCCTCTTTCTTTCGTAGACGTCATAAAACGACTTAGGGTAATGCTTTGAATATGGCGTTGGCTTCAGATAGATGATAGGGTGACCATCTCGAAAAATACCATACATAAATAAAATAGAGCTCCGACGTGCAACGGCCTTTTTGGTGTTCCTGGTACTGCGATCGCACAACCGCTTGCCAAGCGTGGCAATTATGGCAAACAGAAATATTTGCCAAAACCAAATATTGACGACGGATCGAATTTACTCGAGAATAAGCTATCTTAGCTTCATCAATCATTTAATAGCGAGGCTTGTAATGTTCCGGCTATGTTACTAAAGTTACACTTAAATATGATTAACATTATTCAACATTTATTATAATTTAGACTATTTTAATTTGTACTATAATAGAAACGCATTATAATTAAAATGTATCGTTTTTATCGATTACAAAAGTAAAACGTAAACAAATAAGAAATAGACAAATAAGAAAGTGTCTTCCTTTTAATTTGTAGTTAGGATATACAAAAGATTAAACCTTAGTGTTCAATAAATTTAAGTACTAAATTATTAGTATGTGTATGTCGTAATGAATTTGAACATAAGTATGAAATTTAAGTAAATTCTGTACATTATTTTTGAATACAATAAACTTGTTAATAGTAATTTGTTGTTAATTTAAAATCCAATGAAGTAAATCTTTTGTAAGCATTAAAAAAAAAACTAAAAATAGGTCCTTACATTACCCGATTTTTGACATCAAAATATAAAAATAATAATAAATAAATATGTTCACCCAATTCCCAATACAAGGGTAGACAGAGGTTTTTTTTTATAGAAAAGGGAGGCAAACGAGCAGGTGGCACACGTGATGGTAAGTGATTACCGCCGCCCATGAACATCTGCAATACCGGAGGAATAGCGGATGCGTTGCCGGCCTTTGAGAAAGGTATAGGCTCTTTTCTTGAAGGTCCCTAAGTCGTATCGGTCCGGAAAAACCGCTCACGGCAGCTCTTTCCACAAAGTGCAAGTGCGTGGCAGAAAATTCCGCGAAAAACGCACTGGTGGAAACTGGTGGAATGCCAAGCATCAAGGTGGTGTTGATGAAATTTTTGATTATGCCGTAAGGAACGATGGTGAAATTCAGCGACTGGAATTAATCCGAACAATTCCTCGGAGTACTCCCCGTAAAAGATCTTGTAGAAATATCTCTTCGCAAAGCCAGGGGATCTAGCCGATCGGATAGAGTAAGGATGTCGACAATTCGAGCCGCTCTTCTTTGGATACGGTCAAATGGAAGGAGCCGACACCCCCCGCCCACAGATGACAACAGTACTCCATGTGCGGCTAAACCTGCGCCTTATAAAGTTGCAAGCGGTGGGTCGGCATGAAGTACTGTGGCGCTCTACTGAGCACGCCAAGCTTTTTAGAGGCCAATTTGGCCTTCCCTTCCAAATGACCGCGAAACTGAATGTTGCTCGATATATCGACGCCATGGATTCCGATGCTGGCTGAGGCAACTAGGGGAGTGCTCTCAAAACGAGGTGATACCACGAAGGATTTCTTTTTAGCGGTAAACGTTGGACTGGACTAAATTAAATCGGCCCCAGTCTGAGATTTTGTTAGACAAAATCTCGTCTTCAGACAAGTTTGTTCCGGTACTCGTCGACGTGTTCCCGAGAAATATTGGCACGGCCGGTATATAGGGCATCACCAGTGCTGTCATCTGCATAGCAATGGATGTTACTAATTTTTAACAAATCATTGATATGCAGAAGAAACAGGGTAGGCGATAGCACACAGCCTTGTGGGACACCAGCATTCACAGACTAGGAGTCCGAGCATGCACCGTCAACCATGACCTTGATGCTTCGGTCTGTGAGAAAACTAGTGACCCAATTGCAAAATTTCTCGGGAAGCCTATATGACGGAAGCTTTGAGAGAAGCGCTTTGTGCCATACCCGATCAAAGGCATACGGTATGTCCAAACTAACTGCCAGGGCCTCACCCTTGCTCTCTACTGTCTCCGCCCATCGATGAGTGAGCACCATCACCAGCCGAGCGACCCCGACTGAAGCTGTAGTGGCGGTCATTGATCAACTGGTGTACCTCAAGAGTTGGCAGTTTATAACGGACTCCAATATTTTAGAGAACAAGGAAGTGATGGCGATCGGTCTGTAGTTACCCGGATTTGAGCGGTCGCCTTTCTTTGGGATCGGGTGCACCAAAGCTGTCTTCCATGTCATCGCGACGACGCCTTCAGAGTAGGAGTACCGAAAAAGACGCATTAGAACCGGTGCCAACTCTGGAGCACACATCCTTAGCACAATAGGGGGGACAAAATCGGGCCCACTCGACTTCTGGATGTCTAGGGAGAGGAGTGCTTTTCGCACTGAGCTCTGAAAGAACCGGATGTCCGGCATAGAGCACTCACTGCACGGGATGGTCGGCGGTGAGTTTCCCCTGTCATTGAGAGTCGAGTTGGACGCAAAAAGAGAACCTAGAAGATCGGCCTTCTCTTTTGCGTCATGGGCCAGCGAGTTGTCCTCCCTGTGCAGAGATGGTAGTGATGGCTGACTGAAATTCCCTTGGACAGCCTTAGTGAGGAACCAGAACGCACGAGTTCCTGAAGGAAGACGAACCAGTTTCTCGCCAATTCTGCCAATGTGCTCGGACTTTGCCGCAGTAATTACTCTTTTGAAGGACCTGGTGGTAGAGTTATATTCCTTCTTAAAAACACTAGTTTTTGAATCCCGAGACGCCGATGCTTTAATCTAGGCCCGGTAGCACTGCGGCTTTTGGCGAGATGTCATTCTGCAGGTGCCACCAAACCAAGGCTTTGATCTACCACCGATGAGCACCACAGAGGAAGGAACGAAGAGTTCCATTCCTTGGAACACCACAACGGCGACGGAATTTGCTACGGCGTCGGGACTATCAAGCGAGAAGCAATCCTGCCCCCATTGGTAGGATGCAAAGAAAGACTGCATCCCTTCCCAATCCACACACGGCAGTGGCCTGCACATCGCGACCCCAATGGGCTCATGATGGGCACTTTACTCCAAATCAGGCAGTGATCCGATGAACCCAAAGGGGTATCAATGGAGGCCACATAGCCGTCCGGATGAGAGGTCAGCAGCAGATCCAGCTGGGAAGATGTATGATCCTCCACATCCAGAACCCGACCCAGTTGTGTCAGATGATATGCTATGGCAAAGTCAAATACAGATCTCCCCGCATGAACAGTGGTTCAAGATCGTAGCCATTCGGCGTGGTGGGCGTTGAAGTCGCCGAGTACCACGATCTCTGCGGATGGGATCTGCTGTAACACGGAATCCGCAGCCATTTGGATGTGGTCGATGAGTCGGTCATTTTCGGTATTACCGCTGTTAGACCTATAGAGGCACCTATAGACGCGAGGGTGCTCATCGCTGTCTATGCGTAGCCAAAGGGTGGACAGGTGAAGGTAGGGCTTCAAGGCTGCCGAGGCGTTGAGACGTCTCTGACGTACACACAAACTCCGGTCCGAGGCACAAAAGAATGTTCTAGTTAGTACCCCGGGTAGGAAAGAAAAGAGGTATCCGCCGGAGAGGATATCTGCGTCTCGGTAAGAAAAAGCAAGGCCGGCTTTGCCGTCTCCAGATGGTAGTGGACGGCATTATAGTGGCATCAAGATTAGAGTGGAGTCCCCTGATATTGCAGAAATCCACGGCAAGCGTGGTAAGGGGTGCCGAAGGTTTGCCTCAAACAATATAGGAACAGAGCGGAACTTTGCCCCCGATCGTGACTTAAAAAAAATCGTGATCAAAATATAAGATACCAACAATCCACACATATCGATAGACTTAATTTTTATTCGTTTAATTTCCAATATGCATCCATTTTGTTTGTAGGTTTTGTATATTATAAGTTAGTAATTTTTTTACAAATACATATGAAAGAAAGAAAGAAAGAAAGAAAGAAAGAAAGGAAGGAAGGAAGGAAGGAAGGACGGAAGGAAGGAAGGAAGGAAGGAAGGAAGGACGGAAGGACGGAAGGAAGGAAGGAAGAAAGAAAGAAAGAAAATTTATTGCACTAATACACCACACCGTGATCAAACAGTATAAACATCTTGAGTATGTACCAAATCAACAAAAATTACAACAAAAGACAAACGAAGACAACTATTGTGAAACGCACACAGGACGATCACTCGTAAGTTGGTGTGCTGTGTGTCGTACATGGCAAACAGACCATACTCAGCTAAATGCTATAGCCCATACGAGACTATAGAGCTGGTTTTCAGTAGGCTTGTCCAGCGAGTGACGTACGGACGACCACACTACCAGTAATGGACTAATACAAGACATGTCTGTGTTAATTTCAACGATATAAACTATACAAATAACAATAGTAAACATTAGAGTACCGTAATAGAAATACAGGAAATTATTAATACAGGAAAGAAATAATAATTTAAGCGTGCATATCTCGCAAGATAGTTAAATGCAGTTTGTGGACCTACAATTCGTACACATCTAAAATATTTTATCACAGGTATGTAAACAGTAACAATATATCTTCATTGAAAAAGTGTAAATACCAACATTATTGTAATTTTCACATTATGCTACTAAATGATAATTTCAGAATTCACTCAAGGAGGTAATAATCTGCACTCTAATTTGCTTTCCAATAAAATGTAACCCTGCCCGTCAGCCACGTGTCTGCTAACATATAGATAAGTGAGTATCTGGTCAACCCATAGCCTTTTGAAAAGTAATAAGGTGACTTTTAAAACAAAATATTGTTTTAAATGCGTTTAATGTTTTCAGATTACGAAGCGGTGGAGGCAGGTTATTCCAGCACTTAGAGGCAGAATATTTAAAACTTCCTCGAAAACCAATGGTACGATGGTGAGGCACGGATAGAGAGTAACAAGATGCACGAGTGATTTTTGTATTTACTTCGCGCGACCACACTAATTTTTGTAAGAGATAAGGAGGTACATTGTATTTAATTAAACCAAAGAGAAATGTTGCTATTGTGTTTGTTTATGTAAGGCGTTACGTGTGCGCGTGCAGGTATTGTGAAACAAAATCTCGCACAAGCATTCCGTACTCGCTGTATTAACTTCTGAGTACGAACATGTAGACGCGGGCCATACACTTTATCTATATAGTTAAATTTTCAAAGGATTAAAGAATCACACAGTCTGATCCTCATATCAAAATTTATAAAATTTCTCAATTTGATATAATTATTTGAGCCTGTAGAAGCATTTTCTTACAGTATTTAATATATGACCTTCAAAGCGTAGCGAATCATCCACCATCAATCGCAAGTTTTTGGCCTCAGTCACACGTTCGATTTGTTCGTCTCTTATGGTTACCTTAGATTCATGTTTCGCAATTTTTCTAATTTGTTTAGCCGTACCTAGAATCGTAATAGCATTCGACTCTGACCACGCGACAATACTTTCAAGATCATATGCATAATCCTTTGGCAGAACATATACTAAAATTGTAACAATACAGAGAAGATTAGCATGGCCCCTGCGCAAGGATGACACGCAAAATCGTAAAGCGTTCCACATTTTTCCATCTATAAAAATACAAGACCAAAATAATCAGAGCAAAGATGGACAGCTGCATCTGAGGTACGAGTGGTCTGGTACTGCGATCGACGACCCGCTTGCCAAGCGATTATGGCAAATCCTCCCTACGGGGGAGGCCATGTCCTGCAATGGACTTTAGCAGGCCGTCATGTATGTATATTAAGTTTGCATAATATTTCACGGCGCCTATAGACGGAACCACGTGTATTTTGACCCAGTGTCTAAAAAACTGTATTGGGGCACATGATTGTCGGAGTTATTGGATTCGTAGAACTGGAATCAAACCGTAAACGAGTCAGTCAGCTCGGGTTCAGTTTTTAAAAAATATCTTGACCCCATTCTCAAAACTGCGGTAAACAAAGTTCTAGACAATTAAGTCCTTTCGACTCACCTTCCACCTAAGACATTTTTTGTGACAACGTGACAGGTTGTGATCCCGTCGCCGTCTTCGAGTCCAAAGAAACGATATAAGTAACAACTAATAGCAAACAAAAAATATTTCAAAATATAAGATACCAGCAACCCACTTCGAATGTATATCTCCACGACGCCATACTTTATATAAGTTTTCAAAAAAACCCCATTGGTACGAGCCTGCCACCTCGGGATCGCACTCGGGTCACTTCACTCGAATTCCGAACACCCATCCCCTCGGCTATCGTGGTTCAGTTTATATCTACTCTAATTAAGTCGATCGATGCAAGATGCGCTGCGCGCGGCCCAACAAGTCAAGACAAACCCCCGCGCGACCGCTCGCGCCCTTCGGCATTACCTTATGCATTGCATCTCACACAACACGGTGCGAGTGGAGTGGGACGCAAATACAGTTCGGGCCAGGACTTGTAACGGGATTCCGCAACTGAAAAATTGGAACTTTGTAGTCGATTCACAATTCGGAGTTGTGAATTTTAAATCGATTCGAATAGCTATAGCACAACAAACATTCACGCCATTCCCAGTACAGGGACAGACAAAGATCATGGTCAAGACAATTAAGTCATTTCGACCCACTTTCCACCGAAAACCACTTTTGGGACTACATGACAGGTGGTCTTCGTCGTCTTTGTCTTGATGACCCATTGGTACGAGCCTTGGGGATCGCAACTTGGTTCTCTTGACTCGAATTCCTACCACCCAACTACTCGACTCGTCGTGACTTTTTTCAACACACACATTTTGACATTTCTTGATGTTCTAAGATAAAAATATCTTCACGCCATTCCCAACACAGGGGTAGACAGAGGTCCAGACAGTTAAGTCGACCCACCTACTACCGAAGATTTTTTGGGACAACGTGACAGGTGATAAGCCCGTCGCCGTCTTAATGTCCAAGCCAACAAATTCAACATCATTATTATTACAAATCAGCCTCAAATCGAACTTATATGAGTCTAATCCACTTCAGTCGCCGAGTCTACTCTATTCTCTCTAAAAGAAACACAGAGCCGATTCTAGTTGCGACTAGAGTCAAAAGCCGTATCAACTAGATGTAAAAAAACCAACTGGTCATTATTAGTTACGACCGGAGGGAATTTGACGCAGCAGTGATACCATCCAATTACGCATTATTGAATGCATTTTGTTAATTGTCTAATTGAAACAAAAAGAGTTACGATAGCCGATTAGTTAGGTGATCGGAAATTCGAGTCGAAGTACCCGAGTTCGATCCCCGAGGCAAAAAACTTACGCACTATTTATATCGTTAGCTTGGACATAAAGACGGCGACCACCTGTCATGTAGTTAAAAAAATGTCTTCGGTGGAAGGTGGGCCGAAAAGTACAAATTCTCTAGTCCTCTGTTTACTCCTGTATTGGGAATGGCGTGATGATATTTTTTTATTTTATTATTTATGAACAAAAAGATGTTATTACTAAATAACTACAACAGTTAGACAATAGCTCTGAGGGTTTTTTTATAATTAAATATCAATATAGACATGTGGTACCTACATTATTTTAAGTATCATATATTATATGCTTGAACGCAATATGACGCAAAGAATGAATTTTATAGGTCAATTTTTGATATCTTGGGTTCGCCCATGTTAGATACTGATGTTGCTTCCGATAAGTCAAAGCATTTTTAAAATGTATTAGTCTTTTTTGACTTTATTCAATACAAACAACAAACATACAGATATAATTAAATCACTTTTCTTTATAATATTAATACAGATAAGACCACGTTCATCTTATACAGATATATAGGTTTTCTGATTTCTTAAATGAATGTTTATTAACTTATTGATAATTCATCAAATTTTTGTATAACCATCGGTCCTTGACAAGTAAGTACACCATATTTCAATTCAACCCGAAATGGGTGAATATCAAGTTCAAAGAATCCGTTGTTACGTAGATACATACAAACCAAATTAATAAAGAAATTTTAAAATTTCAACTGACACGGGCAGGATTCGAACCCGCGACCTCTGCCGAACTATTTTCTTTCTTTATTTATGCCAAAAACAAGCATAAATAAAGAAACAGAATACAAATTTAAAATTTCAACCGATGCGGGTAAGACACGGTGGCTCAGATGTAAGAGTGTTGCCACGGTTCGGCAGAGGTCGCGGGTTCGCGTCCCGCCCGTGTCAGTTGAAATTTTAAAAACATTTTTCTCTTTAATTTAATAACACAAAGTTCAGTATAACTTATATGCTTTGAAAATAAATAAAAATTGCGTTATAAAGACATTTTAAGAGATTACTCTGTTCTGTATCGCATTCTTAATTTTTTATAAGAACGAAAGCAAAATAAAATTCAATCACCATCACGGATCTAGTAGCCCGAAAACTAATTATTGCGTCCGCTGTCTGCATCACACTTGAATGGTTCAATACCATGACGATGGGTTTTATTCTTGCCCTGTCATGGGTTTTTTCTTTGAACGGAACCTTGAGAATCATTGGAAATCATTGGCTTTGATAGCTATATATAGATAAATGTCGTAAAAAGATTAACGTAGTTTATAAAATTTTAAATTAATATTATAAAGAAAAATATTTTGGTTGTTTTTAATTTATGGTTGTTTATTTCATAAAAATTACTGATATCCTTAACAGTAAATTCCCGCGTGGTAAAACCGTATGAACATACCTCTTCCATAAGCCGAGTAAGAGTATAGCGTTGAAAATGCAATTGGCTACCGACAAATGGCGAGATAACTATAAATAAAAAACGAAAGTAAAATACAGACCGGTGACGGGCATTTGTGTCTATGGTGCAAGATATCACAACAATCTTCAGCGCGACGATTACGGCAAAAAAACTCCTTACTTTTTTAACCGTTTACTGGCCTTTATGTATGTATGTATGTTATGCATGTATGTAAATGCCTGATAAACTACAATTACATCAATGACTGTGACAATGAGTGTACAACGTCCCTGGAGTCGTTCACGACATTATGGAATGGCGGGATCAAACCATCGACCTTATATCTCGCAATTAGCACTAAAAAACCCAGTGTGTGTTTTTATTACGGACTGCACAATATAATGTTTGATATATACCCTAACTTCCATATGTAGAATTTGGAACAATCCCTTAAGTTATTGGAAAGGATTGCTAAAAAGTGATGTTCGTATTTACCTTACGAGAGCTTGTTTTTTCTAAACTATACCTTTAATAATACGCGAGTAGAATAAATTTAAGATCCTTCTATATTATCTCTTATGCCTCCTCTAACATTCCACGTGCCAACTCTGCACTCTAATGTCACGATAGCCGAGTTGTTGGGTGGTCGGAATTTCGAGTCGAGAGACCCGAGTTCGATCCCCAGGTGGCAGTACCAATGAGTTTTTCAAAACTTATGTACGAATTTCATTGTTGGCTTGGACATAAAGGCGGCGACGGGCTCACCACCTGTCACGTTGTCCCGAAAATATCTTCGGTGGAAGGTGGGTCAAAGGGACTTAATTGTCTAGACTTGACCTCTGGCTACCCCTGTATTGGGAATTGCGTGAAGATATTTTTTTATTTAACTCTGCACTCCGTCCTCCACCTTCCGCCGTGTCGGGCTGTGCGTGACGGGTGGCGGTCCCCATCGCCGCTTTGCTCGCTGCATTCATTATCGGGATGGAGGATGTGATTTAGATGTGGACAGGCGTGTCGCTGCCGGGAACAAAGTCAATGGTGCCCTGACTGCGTTAATCAAAAGGCAAGGCGTTGTGAAAAGTGCACGCCTTGCAATACATAACGCAATGTTGGTACCGACTTTGTTATATGGTAGCGAAACCTGGGTATGCCAGAAGAAGCATAAAAGCAGGTTGAATGCAGTGGAGATGCGATCTCTTCGTAAAATGTGCGGCCTTACCATGGCCGACTGAAAGCGAAACGAAGAGATTCGCAATAATGCAGCTTTGAAAGATGACCTTGTCTCAAAAATGGATAAGGGCGTGCTTCGATGGTTTGGGCACGTTGAGCGAATGAGTGAAGACCGAATGGTGAAGAAAATATATAGCGCGAAAGTTAACTTTCGAAGAAGTTAACTTTCGAAGACCATGTGAGCAAATTGCTCGAAGAGGGGAGGGTCAAGAGTACTCGGATACCTAGACGTGCATGTATGAAGATCATGAATCTGAAAGAAGCGAAAGAAGTATGTAGGGATCGTGACACTTGGCGATCTGTTCTCACTGGCTACCCCGTCAAGGATTGTGCGTGAAGATAAATAATAATATATAATATTTATTCTACATTATAATTCTACAAAACTAACTTCACTCGAGCCGGTTTTGGAACGTGGCGATGAAAGTGATAATAAGATATATATGTATATAAGATATAGAAGTAATTTACATACAAACATGTCGACAAAAATGTTGTAAAAGTCCACCGTTGGACTCACGCCTCTCCCCTATGGAAGATTTACTATAATCACCTCGTGAATTGGCGATCTTGGCAAAACGATTGGGATTTGGCGACTCTTTGTACAGGTCTCCTTTGCTTTGGTCTAGTATATTTGTTGTAGTTGTCCCCATAGGTAGCCATCGCCAGTTTTAAGTAAAGTTCCTAGATAATAAAAAAAATTCTTCACGCTCTGCCGAATATAATTAGGTCCTCTCGATCCACCTTCCACCGAAGACATGTTTTGGGACAACGTGACATGTGGTGAGCCTGTCGCTGTCCTTATGTCACAGCCAACGATATAAAACAAACGTTTTGGAAAGACTCAGTGGTGTACCATCTGGAGATCGAACTCTGGTCTCTCGGCTCAAATTCCGATCAGCTAAGCACTAAGCTGACGTGACCTTTTTTTCCTAGATATAGTATTGATATATTTTACGCTGTTCGCATGACATGCACATGTTGAAAAATAGTGTGCACTACTTTTGTTCACTACACATGCACTCCAATAGAGATGAGGAATGATATAGCATTTAAGTACTCTTCGTGCAATTCCCAATAAAGGGGTAGACAGAGGTCTAGTCTAGACAAGTCCCTTCGACCCACCTTCCACCGAAGATATTTTCGAGGTAACGTGTCCAAGCCAACGATATAATTCGTACATAAGTTTTTGAAAACCTATTGGTACGAGCTTGCCATCTGTGGATCGAACTAGGGTCTCTTGACTCGAAATTCCGACCACCCAACCATCCGGCTATCGTGGTTTAAATCCTCTGACAGATAAATATTTAAAAATCCTAATCGTCTAAATATTAAATGTATTATTTTATAAACTTTATATCTATAACAATCCAAAAAAAATCGTACACGCCCAAGAGGCTAACGTTTATGATTCAACCCAGTTTCAACCAAGTTTATGAATCTATAAACTCGTATTATGGTCAAACGTGTATTCTGTTTCATTTTCTTATGTCTTACATCACCCAAATATATAAAGTTAAGTTAATTCTGAATAAAAATTAGTAAACTACGGATATATTTAATTAATAATTCGTATTAAAACAAAAATAACATTAAAAAAGTTACAGAAAACAAAACAATAGTACAAATATGTAAAAGTATCCATAAAAAAACACATCACCAATGAAAATAAGACTGTCCGCCGTAATGTAGCACTAGTTTCTTTTCGTTGTTTTCCCCATGAAATTTACGACTTGAGCTAATGGCGCGAACTTGCCGCGTCGACATCTTTTTTTCATTCCCAATTCCGGCACCGCTTCCTCCGACTCGACCATAGACGAATCTATATTCTTTGACGCGATCTCTTCGGAAAAATCATCGGTTTCATTTTTTTCACTGTCAGAAACCTCTCTATATTTTTTACTGTATTCCGCTTTAGCGCGTGGTTGACTCTTATCCCGTCTTTGTTTGGAATTGTCGGGCGCGAATTTCGCGTAATCCGGTGGTTGACACATGAGCGTTTCGTAGAAGAATCTGTCAGCTCTCCCTTCAGCTTTGGGTCTCACTTTCACATGATCTTCATCAGAACTTTCGTTTGAGGAGTGAAGAGCCGGAGAGCCAGGCGGTAATTTTTTATGAGTTCGTTGGCTGCAAAAAAAATTAAAAACCAAAAATAATTCTTTCTTCTGATAAAATCTGTACGCGATACTCACGAAAGCATACAACTATTCTGATAAAACATTGAACTAGAGGTTTTCTTGTAATATAAATAGTCGGTGAAAGAGATGATGATTTGAAGATAAATGATTTCGGTTGCCTAAGTAACATGACATATATGAACATAATGGACAGATTGTTACGGAAACAATTTTTATAAAAACATTTACAAATCGATTTATCTCAGTATCTTTTTTCATCGTGAGTTCCGTTTTAAGATGCACAAGTCCTTCTTATTTTTACATTCAATTCTTTTTCGTTTTGGTACGTATTGCCAGTTTCGAAGCAACTTCTGAGTAGGCACTTTACCTGAGCGTCCTATAGAACGCGGAGCTTATTAGTGGTTAAGTTTTAAAAATGAATTCAAAATCTTACCAACGTTTGGTGTCGCCTGCTATCACATTCGCACCAGCTCTCGGTGACTGCGACTGCGCAAATCCGGCTATCACTTCGTCGCCTATACCCTAATGGAATATAAGTATAATAAAATAGTGGTTATGTTATACAAAGCGAAAAATCCCGTTTAGCTCTCCGAACTAAAAGTAAAAAATTGTTTAGCTGTTTTAGATTTTCTTTAACAGTGATAAAAATTCCACTAACTCAATATATAATACCATTTAATTGGTTTATAATACCTCCGTGGACCAGTGGCGTATACACCAATTTTTAACGTGTCTCCATCTCTCTTCTGGGAATTGCACCAGGTACGGTTCGATTCCCGGAAGGATCAATGTAGAAACACATTCTCTCGGGTCTGGGTTTTTGTGGTGACTTCGTTGTTTCCGATTCCATAACACAAGTGCTTTAGCTGCTTACCTTGGGATCAAAGCAGTGTATGTAATGTTGACCCTATCTATGGAAGTATTTATTTATTTACTATCAACTAATAAGCTTAAAATAAAAATTAAGTATTTTTCCTCAACCTCCGTGGACGAGTGGCGAAAACATCGGTTTTCAAGGTGTCGCCATCTCGAGGTCCCGGGTTCGGTCAATATAGAAATGAATGTAGAAAAACCACTTTTTATACATTTTCTCGGATCTGTCAAGTCACGATAGCCGAGTGGTTGGGTGGTCGGAATTACGAGTCGAGAGACCCGAGTTCAATCCCCAGGTGGCAGGCTCGTACCAATGGATTTTTCAAAAACTTATGTACGAATCATATCGTTGGCTTGGACATAAAGACGGCGACGGGCTCACCACCTGTCACGTTGTCCCAAAAATATCTTCGGCGGAAGGTGGGTCGAAGGGACTTAATTGTCTAGACTAGACCTCTGTCTACCCCTGTATTGGGAATTGCGTGAAAATATTTATTTTATTTATTTATTTATTTATTCTATTCTCTAACACAAGTGCTTTAGTGGCCTACTTTGGGATCAGAGCAGTGTACTTGATGTTGTTTCAATATCAGTATTTACTTTATAAGTTTAAAACAAAAATATAGTTTTTGATCTTCACTCAATTCCCTATACTGGGGTAACAGAAATCTAGACAATGTCCATTCGACCTACATTTTCACTGAAGCTTAGATTAGTCTTTATGACTAAACCAACGGTGTAACGTACATAAGTTTTGAAAAACTGCGTCCTGTCCGGTTCCAAAGTAAGCTCCATCGAAATGTGGGTCGGAAGGACTAAATTTAGACCTCTTCTTCTTCTTTACAGCCTCTCAAAAGTCCACTGCTGAACAAAGGCCTCTCCCAAAGATTAGATTAGATCAGTTCGAACCCCTAAGTACCTCCTAATGATCGAACTCGGGTTTCTGGACTCGATTTCCGATCACCCTACCACTCGGCAATCGTTTTGTTTATTTCGGAGTTGAGCACTGTATCAATTAAAGTCGCCTCACCTTCATTCCAAAGTGGAAGTAGCAGTGCGTGACCCTCTCCACGTCGGCCCATGCGACGATGTAGCGTGCCATACTCAGCGGTATCTTTGGCAGGAAATTGGAGTGGAACTTTCCCTGACAGTAGATCGTGATCACGTCTGTGTCTTTCACCTCGAAGACTATCCGAAATATCGTTCCTACGCAGAACAATAAATGTTTAATTCGTCATGTAATATAATGAATAAATATCTTCACGCCGAAAAATATACATATCTGACATAAAAAATATAATATAATATCTTCACGAAATTCCTAATACAGGGGTAGACAGAGGTTTAGACAATTAAGTCGTGTCGACCCACCTTGCACCGAAGATATTTTTGGGATAATGTGATAAGTGGTGAACCTTGTTTCTTTATGTTGCAGCCAACAATGATTTATCATTCATAAGTTTAGAAAAAAATCATTGGTGCGAGTCTGCCACGTGGGATCTCCCGACTCAAAATCCGATCATCCAACCACTCGGCTATCGTGACTATCGTGAATTCAAATCGGAGCATTAAGTCAATAAGCTTATATTGCAACGAACACTCTGAATAAACGAATATTTATACAATAACAAAGTATTCGTTTACATGAACTGTTTAAATTTTCTTATTTCTGAAAACCCCTCCGACGTTTCCTTTTAATCTATAAAAATTATAACGGCTTCGGTAATCAAAAAAAAACCTATTCTGGATCTAAATACGGTGATTAAATTCATTTAAAACTAACCAGGCACAAACATATTGTAATTTGTGTCATAGTTGCCGCTGCCAATCCAAATGCCGTTCTTCCTTGACAAAGAGATGATGTTGTCGCGGTGAAATCTCACGTCGAAGTGTAGCACCACGTCCCTGGGCTCCTCACCCTCTTGCGCGCAAAGGTTAACCGACATCCTAAAATTTATAAATTTTTGTAAGTACATATACATATATAGATAGGAACAACATCACATACATTGCTCCGATCCCAATGTAAGATGCTAAAGCACTTGTGGTATGGGATTCGGAAACAACGAAGGCACCACAAACACCCAGGCCTGAGAAAATGTAGAAAAAGTGGTTCTTCTACATTGACCCGACCGGGAATCGAACCCGGTGCCTCGAGATGGCGACACCTTAAAAACCGGTGTTTACGCCACTCGTCCACGGAGGTCGTCCAAAATTAATGAATGGAATTAACTGTTTATTTGAGAATGTATATTTAAATTACCAAGTTACGTTAGACTTGATTAGATGTTTTAAGGTTCGGGCAAATGATCTTTTGGAACATACTTCTCTCGTCTCTGGTACATAGCAGGAAAAAATATTTATAATGCCAATACAGGAGTAGAATAGGCCTCGAAAGTATTAAATTATCTAGACCACTGGACAATTTAGTCCCTTCGAACCTCATTTCAGAGATAAAATAAGCGTATTTAGGTAAAAGTGAAAGGTGAGTTTGCTGCCGTCTTTCTAAGTTCACCACTACCTTTCTTATGACAGGCCGAATGTAATGTCAAAAAATTATAACAATTGGTGGACCAATTTACCCATTTGGTGGAATTTATCAAAACAAAATTATATGAAACCATAAATATATTGATAACATGTGTATGTATCTTACTTTCTGGCATTTTCCTTGATTTTACCACCGATTTCAATTTTGTCTCCGATTTTAAGAACACCGGGTATGTTAGCCGTAAAAACGGGCATTTTATTTTGGAATATACAGAGCTATAATAATATTTCTCTTCAGTTCTATTCACATCAGGATCGGTAATATTTTTTGACATTTTGAACGAATAATTTATACATAACAGCGGTATTTATATCGTTGGTTGATCAATTTATGTTTATAAAATGTGAAGGTACATATGGCACCTGCCACAACCTGCCACTCAAAGAGTATAAAACCACTACGTGAGCCTGCCACTGAGACATAAACTACCAAATTGTTTTTAATACTCTTTGCTTCCAAAACATTTCAATGTATTAATTTTCTACATATAATTTACTTTTGGTTTATTCTGTGCAAAAGTCAAAGCTTAAATATTAACTGTACGACTTTTGAAAATTTTCGCTGGTGCGCACGCCATACCAATTACCGTTTACACAAAATTATAGTCGTATGTCGAAAACTAGAATGAAAGAAGAAGAAATATCTCCACGCTATATCCAATGCAGGGGCAGACAAAATTAATTCCTTTCGACGCACCTTCCAACGAAGACTTTTTTGGGACAAAGTGACATGCAGTGAGCCCGTCGCCGTAGTTATATCCAAGCTAACGACACAATTCGTACATAAGTTTTTGAAAAAAAAACCCATTGGTCCGACGCTGCTACTTGGGGATCGAACTCGGGTCCCTTAACTCGAACCCTAGTCACTCAGTCACTAGGCCGTCGTGACTTAAAACCAAAACTAGAATATATCCAAAAAGGCAATTGCAAAGCCGTGATTTTCATCAGTGAGTTCAAAACAAAATAATAATGACGTTATAATGCAAGATGATTCATGAAATCAAAAAAAAATCTTTCTAGGTATTTCGACAAAGTAATCCAGTTTTGCTTTACCATCAAGTGACCTTGGTACATTACTGGATAGCGAAATGAATACGATTGAGAGCGTCGATGTCCTTGTAGCAGCGACGTCAACAATTTAGACCTCCTCGGACTTTTTAACAGTGGTAGAGCCACGCATCAGCTTTTGTTGTTGCATGAATGGGCTGGCTCGACCGGGGAAGTACCACGACCTCACAGAATACCGGCGTGAAGTAGAAGTCTAACAAACTTCTGCGTTTGGTCTGGTGAGTGCAGCCGTACCGTAGGCCCAAACACCCCCCTCCCCCAATACTGGGGGGGAGGGAACTCTAAGGCCAGCAACGCATCTGCTATGCCTCTGGTATTGCGGATGCGAAAAAAAAACTTTCATGCCAAAAAAGACGTCATGGCTCCTGGAATGAAATCATCCGAAGGGCTCTTGTTTTCATAAATATTCCATCGGTTTTAGAGCCTTGTGGAATATTTATGGAGGATGGTAAGAGACCCGACGGCTTGACATTAGTCCCGTGGGAGAGAAGTAAAGCTCGTGTGTGGGAAGCAACTTGCGTCGATACATTAGCGGCTTTACACATCAAGGGAACCTCGATAAGTACCGGGGCGGCATCAGAGGCAGCTGAATGGGGTAAGTGGCGTAAATATGAGTTTTTGAAAGGAGATTATATATTTGTTCAATTGCCGTAGAGACAATCGGTCCAAGGGAGCCCCGCGCAATACAGTTTCTAAACGAATTGTATCCGCGACTGGTCGTTGCCGCTGCTGACAAGAGGGCTGGTATATTTTCTCACTCAACGGTTAAGTCTAGCCATTCAACGTGGAAATGCAGCCAGCGTTCTTGGTACCATGCCACGAGGAGTAAGGCTCTACGATTGTAGTAGTTTTTAGTTAGTAAGTATTGTAAATATTAACATTATATTGTTTCTATGGATGATTCTTGAGCTATCAGAAAGTTAGAAGTTATACAAAAATACATAAATGAAGGCACTAGTCATTAGCCCGTTAAGGACGAAAATTTCGATCAAGATAACCTTTCACTTAATAATTGACTGATTAAAATATATATGATAATTTTTCAACAAAAAATATCCTTAAGTACTATAATTTTGCGCCCCTGGTTCGATCTTCCAGGTTGACAACAATGATGAAGTGACACTTCATTTCATTTGTCAATTATATCGATTTCATTCGATTATATCAATATTAAATTTCAAAATTATCAATTATATCGATTTGTCAACCATATCGATGTCCTTGTGGCAGCGACGTCGACGAGTTAGGCCTCCACGGACTTTCATGCCAAAAAAGTGCCGGCAGACTATCTCGTCACGGTTCCTTGTATGAATTCATCCGAAGGGCTCTTGTTTCCATAAATATTCCATCGGTTTTAGAGCCTTGCGGAATATTTAGGGAGGATGGTAAGAGACCCGACGGCTTGACTTTAGTCCCTTGGGAGAGAGGCAAAGCTCTTGTGGGGGACGCAACTTGCGTCGATACATTAGCGGCCTCTTATATCAAGGGTACCTCGATAAGGGCCGGGGCGGCATCAGAGGCAGCTGAATCGGGTAAATGGCGTAAATATGAGTCTTTGAGAGGAGACTATATATTTGTTCCCTTTGCCGTAGAGACAATCGGTCCGTGGGGTCCCCGCGCGATGCAGTTTCTAAAGGAATTGTATCCGCGACTTATCGTTGCCGCTGATGACAAGAGGGCTCGTTTTTTTCTCGCTCAACGGTTAAGTCTAGCCATTCAACGTGGAAATGCAGCCAGCGTTCTTGGTACCATGCCACGAGGAGTAGGGCTCTACGATTATAATAGTTTTTAGTTAATAAGTATTGTAAATATTAACATATTTTTTTCTGTAAATAAATATGTAAATTATATCAATCAAACAATATTGTCAAAGTCCATAGAGATAAGAGAATATAACAACCACTTGTCAAAGTCATAAAAGGTGACTGACTTATCAAGCATAACCTACAAATAACCTATTTTAAACCTATTTAGAAATCAGATTTAGATGTAAAATTAACTTTTATTTTCTGTTTCTGTTTTGGTATTTAAAAGCCAGCCAGTTTGCTTTATAAGTCATATAGAATATATACGAACTCTACCCATTAGGTGAGAAGCGGTAAAATTGTATCCCAAGTTTATTAAAAAAATATCTTGCTAATTTATTTACCGGTTGTGGTTGAGGGTTTGTGGCGAAAAACCTAATATCTATTATTAGATTTGAGAAAAATGTGTATTATTTAGCTAATCAGAAGTATTAACTAAGGAAGTGTTTAATTAAGATTACTGAGCTTATTTATTAGGAATTTGTATTGTGTACAACGTTATCCATTTTATAATGCTATTTGTTGAGAGTTGTTCATGACGATGAATCATGTTAATATTATCATAATCATCATTACAGTCTTTTTGTTTGTTAGTCTTTTTTGTTTTCTTATTTCGAAATGGTTATCCTGCTGTCTGTTAGTAGCCAAGAACTTTTCGAAGCTTTTCCATTAGTCACCTCTTACGACTCCCATGGGTAGAAAACGGGTGATATATTCTTACTACAAAACAATATAATTATAAGATTGATTAAGTTTATATCTATTATGTGGTATGGTGACTTAGCACAGATTGGAAGTTAATTGAAACATTTTGTATTCCACACACATACAGACTCTTCCAGACTCAAATTTAATTTATAAATGGCACCAAGATCCCAAACTTGTGTGTAACATGGCTTTCCAGTGATTTTTAAACTCTTATATGCTAAAGTTATCACTCAAGCAATCAAGCAATTGTTTTTGAATATTAATAGTCATAATATAATCCACATAAATAATATTCCAAAAACATTTTATTTAATGGTTAATTTTAGTTGGCAATAAGTCTTCTTTCTTAGTTTTATGGACCCTATTATTATTGGCAATAAGTAAATAATGATTTGTCTTGTTTTTTATTATCACCTTTAATTATTTTACCACTGTCATAAAAGTTATTCCTTACTGTTTTGGAAGTTCAAAAAAGATTAAATGAATAAAAAATAACAGTTTTATTAATATTTTCATGTTACATTTGCACACATGAGCAAATAAAAGTCTTATTTTAATAATTTGTTATATTTCGTTTTACATCTGTATATCATTTTATAATTACTGAAATGTATTTTTCTATTTCATTACTCTATTAGTCCACATCTACGAAATGGTTGTGTCAGGAGAAACACATCCTCCCATGGAGGGAGATGCAGCTACAAGTAAGAAAGCTGCCAAGAAAGCGGCAAAGGCAGCAGAAAAACAACAGAAAAAAGCAGATCACAAAGTTAGTATATGTGATGATTGAAAAATGTAAATTGTATTAATACATGTCACTATTGGGTGATCGAGATTCGAGTCAAGAGACCCGAATTCGATCCCAAAGTGGCCTGCTCATTTCTCTCTGGGTTTTTTCAACAACTTAAATACTAATTATATTGTCGGCTTGTTCATAAAACCGCAGACGGTCTCATTCCTGTAGCATCATCCCATGTCTGAGTGAAGAGTCATATTGTTATCAACTTTGTGTATAAACCTTGATACATTTGTTTTAGGGCAATACAAAGACCTTTTTATATTATGGATCCCATGCTAACGGCTCACAGAGAAGTCTTGTATGGTTAGTATAGGCTGCTGTATGCATTTAACTACCCAATTGACTACTCCAATCAATGAAGTAAAAGATGAAAGGTTTTGCAGTGGCAACCAAATACAGCCGAACACAGTGTATGTCACCCCACAAGATGGAGCGACTACCTGCACAATGTTGCATGCAGAGGGCACAGGACCGCTGTCTGATGTCTTTGGGGGAGGTCTATGTTCAGCAGTGGATAGGCTTTTATGATGATAATGATGATCAATGAACTTCATAAATTAGTTACACCTTTAACTATCTAGGTTCTCTTTTTAACCTTTCTGTCCAAAAATTTGTTCTCGTACAGCAGTTTGATAAGAAAAATCTCTTAATTAAAAACTTAGAACTACTTAATAATAAACACTTATAACTTCAGAAAACTTAGAAGATGAAATAATGCCAACTAGGAAAAATATTGATGTAAAATTGTGCTGTAGTTCTAGAGTTATGCAAGTACTATAATATCATCATGCCATTCCCAATACTATGATAGACAGAGGTCTAGAAAATAAAGTCCTATCAACCCACTTTTTACCAAGTACCATAATAAATTATAATAACTTTTACTTACTGTGTGGTGTTGACGTAACAATTGTGATTATGATGGTCTTTACTTCTTGTTGTAAGAGGGGACAAAGGAAAGATTCTTGTGGCTTTGGCTTCGGAAACACATTGGAGAGCTATCTCGAAGAGTACCAGAAACAAATGAAATAGATTGGTTATAACAGCCTAAGGTTTACCAATCTGCCATTACTAAGCTTGTTAACTTGGCAAATCCTCTTCACAGTAGAGACTCTGTATAGGCTTTTAAGTAAGTCTTTATTATCTGATGAGTCCCTACTAATATTATAAATGTGAATGTAAGTTTGTTTGTTACGCTTTCACGCGAAAACTACTAAACCGATCATGATGAAACTTTGTACACATATTCTTGGAGATATTAAAAATAACGTAGGATAAATTTTATTACGAAAAATAAAATAAATATTTGTCAGAAGATCTCAAAATCTTCAACGTCATTTAGTATGTATATTTTTATATGGTACACACACCAAAATAATATTTTTTACAATTTTTTCTGTCTATCTGTCTGTTTGTTCCGGCTAATCTCTGAAATGGCTGGACCAATTTTGGCAGGACTTAGGCTACTTTTAACTTAGAAAAATAGTAAGAGGTCCGCGTTAAGTGTTAAACCGTGGGCAAAGCCGCGGGAGACAGCTAGTATATAATAAATACATATATAAATATGGAAAACATCATATACAGTGCTCTAATCCCAAAGTAAGCAGCTAATGAACTTGTGTTATGGATTTGGATACAAGGAAGACACATACAATGACTCGAGACAAAACAGAAAAAGTCCAATTTTGACCAATTCCGATTCTCAAAACAGTCGGAAAATATATTGACCGTTCCCAGAATCGGAATTGTTGAATCCGGGACCTCAGAGCGAAATTAAAACCGATGTATACACCACCTTTCCGCTGACATCGTCATAAGAATATAATTTTTCTTCTCTTACACTTATGGCCTCTCTTTTCAGGATGCCAATGTTATGTTATTCAGATATTTCTTTCCACAGGCTACATCAGGACAGTCACAAAGTGAGGTGTCCGAACCCGACATCTCGGAAGGTCGATATGGAACTCGCAAGTTAATTCAGTCCTCAGGGGAGAACCGTGACCTCGTTTACACAGATGTGAAGGACCTAAGCGTTAGTTTGGATGGACAGGATGTTTGGCTCAGAGGTATTTAATTTTTGTAAATAGTCTATCTAATTATTATATAATCTAATATAGAAAATTCTCGTATCGAGATTTTTGTTTCCCAATTCCTTCAAAATGGCTGGACTGATTTTAATGCAATTTTGTGTGTATTTTACCCCTAAATGTTAAGGGGACCACCCCTTTAATTATTTTTTAAATATTTTTGTAAATTAATAATAAATTTCCGAGATTTTATGAAATTAATAATTAATTTTCCCTAATTAATAAATTTCCAGAAAGAATCCATTAGGAACCTGGAGGTTTAATCCTTTTTTAGAAATTAACTCTCTTTGTAACTTGTAATACTACATATCAAAATCCATTTAGTGAAATCATATTTCAGATACCTCCCACATGGTGTTACTCCATTGTATAAACTATCCTTGTATCTTCAGATTTGTTCAGCTATTTTGGTATAAATGAGTAACGCACACACTAACACACCTTTTTTCATTTATTATACTAGTCAAACTTAGTATATATTTCACACAGCTCGTCTGCAGACATCGAGGGCTAAAGGCAAGCAGTGCTTCGCGGTGCTCAGGCAGAGTTCCAGCACTGTCCAACTTCTCGTCAATGTCAGTGAGGAGCGGAGCGTGAGCAAGCAAATGGTCAAATTTGCCGGCAAGTGAGTGTTATACCATTACTGTGATAAAAATTGAATTTAATGCATTCTCTTTGAATAGTCGAAAGACTTTTAATGATTGGGCAACAGTGGGAATTCACCGAAGCAGGGGAAGATTGTATAAACTTTACAGCGAAAGGTCATACAATCATTGCGAGACTTTTAATTGAAAATTTTGTATGCATATTACGGTATCAGAGATACGGCTCTTGACCTAATGAAGTCTTATTTATCTAATAGAATTCAGAGAGTGGCAATCAACGGTGCTTATTCCTCTGGATCGACGGTAGCTATGGGCATACCGCAAGGCTCGATTTTCGGTCCATTTCTTTTTCTCATTATTATTAATGATTTACCTTCCTTACTAGGGAATAAACACGATATAGTGTTATTTGCTGATGATACCTCAATAATATTTAAAATCAAACGACATATTGTTACACTTGACGAGGTAAATGATGCTATGTCAAAAATAGTCCATTGGTTCAATACTAATAATTTACATTTAAATAGCAATAAGACTAAATGTATAAAATTTTCAACACCTAATGTTAAACAGTTGGGTGATACCAATGTACTAATAAATGGGGGAGAGTTGAGCTTTGTGGATACAGCTGTTTTTCTCAGAATAACACTTGATGCTTTAATGGGGCCCACATATATCCCAACTTGCGAGTAGTTTAAGCTCTGCAGCATATGCTGTAAGAAAAATAAGGCTCTAAGAGCCTTATTTTTCTTACAGCATATGATGTACAAACGGCTAGACTTGTTTATTTTAGTTACTTCGATAGCATAATGTCATATGGTATTCTGCTATGGGGTCATGAAGCTGACGTAGAAACATATAGAAACATAACATAACATAACACGTAGAAACATAAACGTATTTGTTTTACAAAAGAGGGCCATACGAATTGTATATTGTCTGGATTCCCGAGCAACTCTTAGAGAGAAATTTAAAGAAATTAATATTTTAACACTCGCCCCTCAATACATATATGAAAATTTAATGTATGTGCATAAAAACATTAATACTTTTAGCAAGACTTCTGATGGACTAATTTATAAAAAAAATATCTTTACACAATTCCCAATACAGGGTAGACAGAGGTCTAGTCTAGACAATTAAGTCCCTTCGACCCACCTTCCACTGAAGATATTTAGGTATATATCTATGTAATAATTTGTATAGATATAATTTATTTATTTATTTGCTTGTATATGTACATACATTGGAGAAAAGAATATAAAGTTCCCATTTGAAGTTATAAATATACCTATATTTATTTATTTATTTATTTATCTTTACGCACAATCCCTGACGGGTAGCCAGAGAGAACAGATCGCCTAGTGTCACGATCCTTACATACCTCTTTCGCTTCATTCAGATAAATTTTCTTCATACATGCACGTCAAGTTACCCGAGTATTCTTGACCCTCCCCTCTTCGAGTAATTTGCTCACATGGTCTTTGAAAGTTAGTCCTGACCTACCTCGCCCCCTTTTAATATTAACTTTCGCGTTATATATTTTCTTCACCATTTGGGCATGTTGAGCGAAGACCCTCATTCGCTCAACGTGCCCAAACCATCGAAGCATGCCCTTATCAATTTTAGTGCTAAGGTCATCTTTCAAACCTATATATACCTATAATAATTTACACAGATATATATACCTATATACAAACTTTCATATTCATCATACAAATGTTTAAATAATTAAAATAAATAGACAGGGGTAGACAGAGGTCTAGTCTAGACAATTAAGTCCCTTAGACCCACCTTCCACCGAAGATATTTTCGGGACAACGTGACAGGTGGTGAGCCCGTCGCCGTCTCGATGTCCAAGCCAACGATGTAATTCGTACATAAGTTTTTGAAAAACCCATTGGTACGAGCCTGCCATCTGGGGATCGAACTCGGGTCTTTCGACATGAATTCCGATCACCCAACCACACAGCTATCAGGTGGCAGGCTCGTACCTATTGCTTTTTTTCAAAAACTTAAGTACAAATATATCGGTGGCTAGAACATAAAGATTGTAACGAGATGTCGCGTTGTTCCTAGAAATGTCTTCGGTGGAAGGTTGGTCGAATGGATTTAATTATCAAGACCTCTGTAAATGTAAATAAAATTAAAATATCTTCACGTATGTATACCAACCAATACCCAATACTGGAGTAATAGAGACGTCTAGACAATTAAGTCCTTTCGACCAGAAAGTGTGAGTTACCCAAAGAAATTTTTTGGGACAACGTGACAGCTCGTGACCCTGTCGCCGTCTTTACGTCTTATTCAACGATATAAATCGTTAGAGGTTGTCTCCAAAATTCCGACCACCCAACCACTCGGCTACCTTTGTGACCTTGCAGCATCACGAAGGAGTCGATAGTGGACGTCCGCGGCACGGTCGCGAGGACCGGAGCCCCGGTGGAGTCGTGCACGGTGCGCGACGTGGAACTGCTGGCCGCGGAGCTGTGGCTGGTCTCCGCCGCCAGGGCGCAGCTGCCGCTGCAGATCGAGGACGCCTCGAGACCGGAGAAGAATGACGTACGAGATAAATAAATAATAAATAAATAAATATCTTCACTCAATTCCCAATACAGGACACACACCCCGCTCCCCCAATTCTGGGGGGGGGGGGCACTCTAAGGTCGGCAACGCATCTGCTATGCCTCTGGTATTGCGGGTGTACATGGGCAGCGGTAATCACTTACCACCACGTGAGCCACCTGCTCGTTTGCCGTCTCCCTCTTCTATGACAAAAAAAAACAATCTCGTACGTCGAGAGACCCGAGTTCGATCCCCAGGTGGCAGTCCCAATGAGTTTTTCAAAAACTTATGTACTAATTTCATCGTACATACGAATATCGTTGGCTTGGACATAAAGGCGGCGACGGGCTCACCACCTGTCACGTTGTCCCGAAAATATCTTCGGTGGAAGGTGGGTCAAAGGAACTTAATTGTCTAGACTTGACCTCTGTCTACCCCTGTATTGGGAATTGCGTGAAGATATTTATTTATTTTATTTTATTCAACTACCTCAGGACCCAGAGGCGCTGAGGATCCGCGTGAACCAGGACACGCGGCTGGACAACCGTGTGCTGGACTTGCGCACTCCCGCCAACCAAGCCATCTTCCGGATAGAGGCCGGAGTCTGCAGGCTCTTCCGCGATATACTCACTAGGAAAGGTTATATTGTACGGTAATTTAAGGAGTGAATGAATGAATGAATGATAATTCTTTTAGCGAATAAATATAAAAAACTAAAGAAACAACTTTATTCATAGTAAAAATATCGTAGACCATAACCAACAACTCGGTTATTACGATAGCTGAGTGGTTGGGTGATAGGAATTCGTGTCGAGAGACCTAAGTTGGATCCTCAGGTGGCAGGCTCGTATCTATTGCTTTTAAAAACTCAAGTATAAATGTAAGTGTAAATGTATAAGTAATATGTAAGTATAAATGAAGACATGTTTTTGGGACAACGTGACAGCTGGTGAACCTGTCGCCGTCTTTATATCCAATCCAACGATATAAATCGTAGGAGGTTGTAAAAAAATTCGATTTCCGATCATCCAACCTAAACTCTACCCAACACGGCTCTCTTGACTTTCGAAATATTCTAGATAAACATCTAACACTTTCATTCCCTCTCCCGTGTCCAGGTTTCGTGGAGATCCACACCCCGAAGATAATATCCGCTGCGTCGGAGGGCGGCGCCAACGTGTTCACTGTCTCCTATTTCAAGTCCTCTGCCTACCTCGCGCAGAGCCCGCAGCTCTACAAGCAGATGGCCATTGCTGCCGACTTTGATAAGGTCGGTGCACATACACAGACATGCATACATAATGCATACATAAGATCTCAGATCGCAGTGGAAGCGGTTTCGAACCGCCCGTGTCGATTGTTTTAAAAATATCGTATAAAAAAATCGTAGACAGAAGTCTAATCTAGACAATTAAGTCCCTTTGACCCACCTTCCACCGAAGATATTTTCGGGACAATGTGACAGGCGGTGAGCCCGTTGCTGTCTTTATGTCCAAGCCGACGATGTAATTCGTACAAAAGTTTTTGAAAAACCCATTGATACGAGCCCGCTACCTATGGATCGAACTCTGGTCTCTTGACTCAACCTGCAGCTTGACTTACACTCACATTTATCTTTTATAAATAGAATCCGAAAATATCTTCCTCGGCAAGTGGTTTAAAGGGGCTTAATTGTCTAGACCAGACCTCTGTCTACGCGGTCTGTATTGGGAATTGCTTGAAGATATTTATCTTTTTATTTAATTGACAATATATGAATGAGTGAACGAATGAATGAATGATTGCAGGTGTTCACAGTGGGCGCCGTGTTCAGGGCGGAGGATTCGAACACGCACCGCCACCTCACGGAGTTCGTGGGGCTGGATCTGGAGATGGCGTTCAAGAGCCACTACCACGAGGTGCTCGACACCATCGGCGCCACCTTCACGGAGATGTTCCGCGGGCTGCAGGAGCAGTGAGTCAGAAGTTGTCTTTACGCACTACTGTGAAGTAGACTCTAGGTCTTCAGTCTTTACAGAGCGGGTGATAAAGCTCACTTTGTAAAGGTAAGAGACCCAGAAAAAAATGGGGCGTTGCATAGAGGTTCTGTGTAGGAAAAATTATATATATGTATATATATATATATATATATATATATATATATATATATATATATATATATATATATATATATATATATATATATATATATATATATATATATATATATATATATATATATATATATATATATATATATATGTATATATATATATATATATATATATATATATATATATATATATATATATATATATATATATATATATATATATATATATATATATATATACAATTCCCAATACAGGGGTAGACAGAGGTCAAACCGTAAACGAGTCAGTCAGCTCGGGTTCAGTTTTTAAAAAATATCTCCCCATTCTCAAAACTGCGGTAAACAAAGTTCTAGACAATTAAGTCCCTTCGACCCACCTTCCACCGAAGATATTTTCGAGACAACGTGACAGGTGGTGAGCCCGTCGCCGTCTTTATGTCCAGTCTTAGTGTCCAAGCCAACGATATTCGTACATAAGTTTTTGAAAAACCCATTGGTACGAGCCTGCTACCTATGGATCGAACTCTGGTCTCTTGACTCCAACCTGCAGCTTGACTTACACTCACATTTATCTTTTATAAATAGAATCCGAAAATATCTTCCTCGGCAAGTGGTTTAAAGGGGCTTAATTGTCTAGACCAGACCTCTGTCTACGCGGTCTGTATTGGGAATTGCTTGAAGATATTTATCTTTTATAAATAGAATCCGAAAATATCTTCCTCGGCAAGTGGTTTAAAGGGGCTTAATTGTTCAGACCAGACCTCTGTCTACGCGGTCTGTATTGGGAATTGCTTGAAGATATTTATCTTTTATAAATAGAATCCGAAAATATCTTCCTCGGCAAGTGGTTTAAAGGGGCTTAATTGTTCAGACCAGACCTCTGTCTACGCGGTCTGTATTGGGAATTGCGTGAAGATATATTTTATTATTATTATAATTTTTTAATTTTATGTTTTATTTTTTATTTTTGTTTTTCATCGTCTATTTTTTAGAAAATAAATTTTTCATTCATTCATTCATTCAAAACAGTAATAATGAGTAATTGAGATGTAAGTTAAATTTGTTTATAAAGGTAAATATATAAAATAACTTAAAAGGGCAACTATAGAACGATGGAATAAGTAAATGAAATAAATATTTGGATAGTTCAAACTAATTTTCAGTTACAGGGTAATTTAGAGTTTTGATGCAGTTTTTCTCTCTTCTAAAGATAATTTTATTGAGGAGATATGTTATTATTGTATTTAAGTTTAGTAGCGGGACTCGAAATCGCAACCCTTAGCTTCGAAGGCAGGGTCACCACCAGCTAAGGTATCGGTTTGTCTAAAAATAAATAAATATCTTCACGCAATTCCCAATACAGGGGTAGACAGTGGTCGAGTCTAGACAATTAAGTCCCTTCGACTCACCTTCCACCGAAGATATTTTCGGGACAACGTGACAGGTGGTGAGCCCGCCGCCGATCGGTTTGTCTAGTTTAGGTAAAGTTCGCATTTCGCAGGTTCGCGTCAGAAATAGCGATAGTGGGCCAGCAGTTCAGAGTGGAGCCGTTCAAGTTCCTGGAGCCGCCGCTGCGGCTGGAATTCCCGCAGGCCTTGCAGATGCTGAGGGAGGCGGGTTAGTTTGTAGACATATTACCGAAATTTTTTAGCAGAATTATTAGCAACATATTGCAGCGTTAGCTTGGACATAGATTTCATAATTGGTTCACCACCTTGTACCAAAATGAACTTCAGTGTTGAGTGGGTGAGAGGGACTTCATTGTCTAGACCTCTGCCTATCCCAGTATGCGAAATCGTGAAAATAATACATTTCCCAGTTCGCATGTGTAGTAGAACAATATACATATTTCTTTTATGTCAAAGTGTCTTTATGTGTAGAAAACTGTTATGTATGTTAACAAATAAGATATTTGTACATAGATATTTCTGATGTTACCCTCCTTAATTATTGTTAAGTTTCTTTTAAAAAAAAATAGTTATTCACGCACCGTCACTGTTTCAATCACCACTCCTTTATAGTAAAAAATCAAAAACCACTTTCTACACTATCTCGGGTCTCGCTGTTTGTGGTACCTCCGTTGTTTCCGTATCCATAATCATCGTGCTTTAGCTGTTTACTTTGTGATCGGAGCAATGTGTGTGATGTGTGTATATTTATGTATTCGAAGGCGTGACCCTCGGCGAGGAGGAGGACCTGTCCACGCCCGATGAGAAACTGCTGGGGCGGCTGGTGAGGGCGAAGTACGACACGGACTTCTACATCCTGGACAAGTATCCGCTGGCCGTGCGCCCCTTCTACACCATGCCCGACCCCAACAACCCGGTAACGCATTCGAACCTGTTTTAGTTTTTCTTTATTGGCACCCCGAGTTCGATCCCCAAAGCTCGTTGGACACCAATGGGTTTATCAGAAAACTTGAGTGCTATTTGTATTGTTGGCTTCGACGACGGCGGGCCAGCTGAGTCACGATAGCCGAGTGGCTGGGTGATCGGAATTTCGAGTCAATAGACCCGAGTTCGATCCCCAAAGCTCGTTGGACACCAATGGGTTTATCAGAAAACTTGAGTGCTATTTGTATTGTTGGCTTCGACGACGGCGGGCCAGCTGAGTCACGATAGCCGAGTGGTTGGGTGGTCGGAATTTCGAGTCAATAGACCCGAGTTCGATCCCCAAAGCTCGTTGGACACCAATGGGTTTATCAGAAAACTTGAGTGCTATTTGTATTGTTGGCTTCGACGACGGCGGGCCAGCTGAGTCACGATAGCCGAGTGGTTGGGTGGTCGGAATTTCGAGTCAATAGACCCGAGTTCGATCCCCAAAGCTCGTTGGACACCAATGGGTTTATCAGAAAACTTGAGTGCTATTTGTATTGTTGGCTTCGACGACGGCGGGCCAGCTGAGTCACGATAGCCGAGTGGTTGGGTGGTCGGAATTTCGAGTCAATAGACCCGAGTTCGATCCCCAGTTGCTAGGCACGTACATTGCGCACATAGCACGTACATTGCGCACATAGCACGTACATTGCGCACATAGCACGTACATTGCGCACATAGCACGTACATTGCGCACATAGCACGTACATTGCGCACATAGCACGTACATTGCGCACATAGCACGTACATTGCGCACATAGCACGTACATTGCGCACATAGCACGTACATTGCGCACATAGCACGTACATTGCGCACATAGCACGTACATTGCGCACATAGCACGTACATTGCGCACATAGCACGTACATTGCGCACATAGCACGTACATTGCGCACGTAGCAGGTACATTGCGCACGTAGCACGTACATTGCGCACATAGCACGTACATTGCGCACATAGCACGTACATTGCGCACATAGCACGTACATTGCGCACGTAGCACGTACATTGCGCACGTAGCACGTACATTGCGCACGTAGCACGTACATTGCGCACGTAGCACGTACATTGCGCACGTAGCACGTACATTGCGCACGTAGCACGTACATTGCGCACGTAGCACGTACATTGCGCACGTAGCACGTACATTGCGCACGTAGCACGTACATTGCGCACGTAGCACGTACATTGCGCACGTAGCACGTACATTGCGCACGTAGCACGTACATTGCGCACGTAGCACGTACATTGCGCACGTAGCACGTACATTGCGCACGTAGCACGTACATTGCGCACGTAGCACGTACATTGCGCACGTAGCACGTACATTGCGCACGTAGCACGTACATTGCGCACGTAGCACGTACATTGCGCACGTAGCACGTACATTGCGCACGTAGCACGTACATTGCGCACGTAGCACGTACATTGCGCACGTAGCACGTACATTGCGCACGTAGCACGTACATTGCGCACGTAGCACGTACATTGCGCACGTAGCACGTACATTGCGCACGTAGCACGTACATTGCGCACGTAGCACGTACATTGCGCACGTAGCACGTACATTGCGCACGTAGCACGTACATTGCGCACGTAGCACGTACATTGCGCACGTAGCACGTACATTGCGCACGTAGCACGTACATTGCGCACGTAGCACGTACATTGCGCACGTAGCACGTACATTGCGCACGTAGCACGTACATTGCGCACGTAGCACGTACATTGCGCACGTAGCACGTACATTGCGCACGTAGCACGTACATTGCGCACGTAGCACGTACATTGCGCACGTAGCACGTACATTGCGCACGTAGCACGTACATTGCGCACGTAGCACGTACATTGCGCACGTAGCACGTACATTGCGCACGTAGCACGTACATTGCGCACGTAGCACGTACATTGCGCACGTAGCACGTACATTGCGCACGTAGCACGTACATTGCGCACGTAGCACGTACATTGCGCACGTAGCACGTACATTGCGCACGTAGCACGTACATTGCGCACGTAGCACGTACATTGCGCACGTAGCACGTACATTGCGCACGTAGCACGTACATTGCGCACGTAGCACGTACATTGCGCACGTAGCACGTACATTGCGCACGTAGCACGTACATTGCGCACGTAGCACGTACATTGCGCACGTAGCACGTACATTGCGCACGTAGCACGTACATTGCGCACGTAGCACGTACATTGCGCACGTAGCACGTACATTGCGCACGTAGCACGTACATTGCGCACGTAGCACGTACATTGCGCACGTAGCACGTACATTGCGCACGTAGCACGTACATTGCGCACGTAGCACGTACATTGCGCACGTAGCACGTACATTGCGCACGTAGCACGTACATTGCGCACGTAGCACGTACATTGCGCACGTAGCACGTACATTGCGCACGTAGCACGTACATTGCGCACGTAGCACGTACATTGCGCACGTAGCACGTACATTGCGCACGTAGCACGTACATTGCGCACGTAGCACGTACATTGCGCACGTAGCACGTACATTGCGCACGTAGCACGTACATTGCGCACGTAGCACGTACATTGCGCACGTAGCACGTACATTGCGCACGTAGCACGTACATTGCGCACGTAGCACGTACATTGCGCACGTAGCACGTACATTGCGCACGTAGCACGTACATTGCGCACGTAGCACGTACATTGCGCACGTAGCACGTACATTGCGCACGTAGCACGTACATTGCGCACGTAGCACGTACATTGCGCACGTAGCACGTACATTGCGCACGTAGCACGTACATTGCGCACGTAGCACGTACATTGCGCACGTAGCACGTACATTGCGCACGTAGCACGTACATTGCGCACGTAGCACGTACATTGCGCACGTAGCACGTACATTGCGCACGTAGCACGTACATTGCGCACGTAGCACGTACATTGCGCACGTAGCACGTACATTGCGCACGTAGCACGTACATTGCGCACGTAGCACGTACATTGCGCACGTAGCACGTACATTGCGCACGTAGCACGTACATTGCGCACGTAGCACGTACATTGCGCACGTAGCACGTACATTGCGCACGTAGCACGTACATTGCGCACGTAGCACGTACATTGCGCACGTAGCACGTACATTGCGCACGTAGCACGTACATTGCGCACGTAGCACGTACATTGCGCACGTAGCACGTACATTGCGCACGTAGCACGTACATTGCGCACGTAGCACGTACATTGCGCACGTAGCACGTACATTGCGCACGTAGCACGTACATTGCGCACGTAGCACGTACATTGCGCACGTAGCACGTACATTGCGCACGTAGCACGTACATTGCGCACGTAGCACGTACATTGCGCACGTAGCACGTACATTGCGCACGTAGCACGTACATTGCGCACGTAGCACGTACATTGCGCACGTAGCACGTACATTGCGCACGTAGCACGTACATTGCGCACGTAGCACGTACATTGCGCACGTAGCACGTACATTGCGCACGTAGCACGTACATTGCGCACGTAGCACGTACATTGCGCACGTAGCACGTACATTGCGCACGTAGCACGTACATTGCGCACGTAGCACGTACATTGCGCACGTAGCACGTACATTGCGCACGTAGCACGTACATTGCGCACGTAGCACGTACATTGCGCACGTAGCACGTACATTGCGCACGTAGCACGTACATTGCGCACGTAGCACGTACATTGCGCACGTAGCACGTACATTGCGCACGTAGCACGTACATTGCGCACGTAGCACGTACATTGCGCACGTAGCACGTTCATTGCGCACGTAGCACGATCATTGCGCACGTAGCACGTACATTGCGCACATAGCACGTTCATTGCGCACATAGCACGCTCATTGCGCACGTAGCAGGTACATTTCGCACGTAGCAGGTACATTGCGCACATAGCACGTACATTGCGTACTTAGCACAGACTTTGCGTACGTAGTAGGTACATTGCGTGCATAGCACGTACATTGCGCACATAGCACGTACATTGCGTACATTGCACGTACATTGCGCACGTAGCAGGTACATTGCGCACGTAGCAGGTACATTGCGCACATAGCACGTACATTGCGCACATAGCACGTACATTGCGCACGTAGCAGGTACATTGCGCACGTAGCAGGTACATTGCGCACATAGCAAGTACATTGCGTACTTAGCACGGACTTTGCGTACGTAGTAGGTACATTGCGTGCATAGCACGTACATTGCGCACATAGCACGTACATTGCGCACATAGCACGTACATTGCGCACATAGCACGTACATTGCGCACATTGCACGTACATTGCGCACGTAGCAGGTACATTGCGCACATAGCACGTACATTGCGCACGTAGCAGGTACATTGCGCACGTAGCAGGTATATTGCGCACGTAGCAGGTACATTGCGCACATAGCACGTACATTGCACGTACATTGCGTACTTAGCACGGACTTTGCGTACGTAGTAGGTACATTGCGTGCATAGCACGTACATTGCGCACATAGCACGTACATTGCGCACATAGCACGTACATTGCGCACATAGCACGTACATTGCGCACATTGCACGTACATTGCGCACGTAGCAGGTACATTGCGCACATAGCACGTACATTGCGCACGTAGCAGGTATATTGCGCACGTAGCAGGTACATTGCGCACATAGCACGTACATTTCGCACGTAGCAGGTACATTGCGCACATAGCACGTACATTGCGTACTTAGCACGGACTTTGCGTACGTAGTAGGTACATTGCGGGCATAGCACGTACATTGCGTACATAGCACGTACATTGCGTACATAGCACGTACATTGCGCACGTAACACGGACATTAGATATAACGCCAACGAGTTCTTATTCATGGTATGTACCCAGGCAAAGATTAGTATAAAAGTATATTTAATCTATGGCTTCTGCTCCATTCTCTTGGCGAAGCTTGGTGCTTAATGTAAGGAAGATTAGTTAATAAAAAAACTTAATACGGAATTGAGTGTTTGGCAAATCTTCCAGTACGGGAGAGGCCTATGCCCTGCAGTGGTGGCATAAGATGATGGATTCCTTCAAGCAATTATATTGGATGAATATCTGTTTTGACCACCTCTGTGGACGAGTGGCGTGCACACCGGTTTTCATGGTGTCGCCAGCTCTGAGAACCCCGGTTCGATTCCCGGTTGGGTCAAAGTGAAAAACACTTTCTAAATTCTCTCGAGTCTGGGTGTTTGCGGTACTTTCGTGTGGTGTTTCTGATTCCATAACACGCCCTAGCTACTTACTTTGGGATCAGTGCAGTGTATGTGATGTTGTAACTATCTATGTATCTATGTATTCATCATGAGAGAAAAACATCATCTTTGCAGATATCAGCAAAATCGCGGCTTACATCGAGTCGTTCAGACTGGGATGTCCGCCTCACGCAGGTAAGAAATTTTATTTCCAACTTTCCCCTGTTTCACTGAGAACTAATTTGATTTTCAGAATCAATCGAACAAAAATCAGATTAATTACAGTAATATTTATAAAAATACAATGTTGACGCCATTCCCGATACCGGGGTGGACAGTGGTCTAGACAAGTCCTTGCGACCGACCTTCCAACGAAGACATTTTTTGGGACAACATGACAGGTGGTGAGTCGGTCGCCGTATAAAAAAGAGGAAAACAAAATATCTTAAAACTTGTCTTTTAGGAATTAATATAAATTGTAATACGATTTTTGTACTCATGTTTCCATCAGCTTCCTTTTAAAATTATTGCCAGACTAAAATTCAGCATACAGGTGACGGGCAGAAGTCTAAGGTTCTACAATCGCCAATCCGCTCTCCAAACTTGGCGATTATAACAAATCCTCCTATACGAAAGATTTTTGATTCACTGTTATCTCGAAAACTAATAAACCACCCGCACCGGTTTCTGGTAATGCGATCGCCAATCTGATTGCCAAGCGTGGCGATTATGGCAAACCGAAGTAGGAGGAAAATAGAAGAGGCCTGTCTTTTCCAGGCCATTAAATAGTCACGATAGCGAGAGTTCGATTCCCAGATGATCTCAGGCTCATAACAACGGGTTATTTTCAAAACCTATGAACGATTTATATCGTTGGCATGGAAAAAAAAAAGGCGACGGTCTCACCACCTGTCAAATTGTCCGTGCCAAAATAACGTCTTTGGTGATTGACGGGACAAAAGGCGTTAATTGTCCAGACCCCTGTCTACCCCGGGTATCGGGCACGGCGTGAATAGGTCCGCAATTAGTTGTTGCGCGTGTGCCGCAGGCGGCGGCATAGGGCTGGAGCGTGTGGTGATGCTTTACCTGGGGCTGGACAACATCCGCAAGACTTCCATGTTCCCGCGTGACCCCAAGCGCGTCACGCCATAACTATTGACTGTACACACGAAATTGCAGGATAGTTTTAATGTACTGCCGAAATTACTATTAGATTTGTGACTGCTTTATGCTAGATATTTTGGTAATTATAGAAAATATTGCCCTGCCCAGGGCTTGCAAATGCTCGAGAGTTGATCGACCGATTTGAATATGGTTGTTTTTTTTTGGTTTTATCTTTTTTTAATCATCATGCAGAGTCAGATAATTAAGTACTAAATTGTCTCTGATTACCCAGTATTGTTAAATGGATGAAGATATAAAAAAAACTCACGAAAGTTTAACTTATAGAAATGACATCAATCACTTGCTTTGTCATGTGAAGCTGTTTTCTAAAAACTTTAATTCTAGATAAATGTTCACATCTAACAGCGTTCAGTACATTTAAATAATTCTGTACCATTTATTTTGTGTTTTGTATACTTTGTATGTTGATATTTGTATATGAATAAAGTTATAATGATCATCTATAAATTTTGTTTGCTTTCTTCGACTTCCTACGTAATCAAAAGACAATGTAATGGCGTACGAATGTAGCCATTCCCCCTACCTTCTTCTCATGGGTATTGGAAGAAGTGATTAACGAAACGGTGTGTAGTAGAATGTATGTAGTATGTGTGTAGAATGTATGTAGTAATAAAAGTGAATAGGCTATCCGCTAGGTCGGGTTTTCATAACCTGGCGAGAACATAGCCATTGTGTTTTTTTTTATTATTACACGAACCTTTTTTTTTATTATTACATTTATACACGAACGTTTCCTGACCGGGAGGCCACCGAAACGAACTGTGTCGGGCTCGAGTCTCAGAAGAAGAAGCATACTGACTAAAAACCATCCACGGGATGCTGTTGGCCCGGAGGCCTTTACTGCTTCATCTGGAGAGACTTGCGAGGACAGAGGCTCGCAAGTTAGAAGTATGGTTTCAACGATGGCTGTTGCTGCTGAAAAGAACTTCTTCGTATTTTATGTTTCAGCAACTACATTTTGCTGCGATTATTAGTAAGGTTAACTCGGCGGCCAGATATAAAGGCTGCTCTATCCCTATCCAAATTTTAATATGTTTCTTGATGTTGAGTTTACGATCTTGGGTAACTCTTAAGATTTTTTTATTTCTGACACCTAGGGAATGGGTATGTCGAAGAGGATTAATTTGCTGAAACTGTTAGGGCGATTCGTAGTTTCAAATTCTCTATTGAACGAGACCGCGTTGCTCTTATCGGGATTTATATCGATCCTCCATTTCCTAAACCTAACGCTTAAGGCGGTGGCCTCGGCTAGGCGGCGAATATATATCCTAAATTCGATGTAATCTAAAGAATAAGAAGAGAGTGGTATCATCGGCGAATTGGGTCAATTGCACTTTTTATTAGGGGTTCTCTCGGAGTATCGCTTGTGTAAAGTGTGGGCGAAACGACCTAGCCTTGCGGGACGCTTGCTTTTAAGTCTGCTAGTGGATAGAGACCCTCAACTTTGTAGCGGAAAGTGCGGTTTCACAAGTAGGCTTGTATGATCTGCACAAGCCTATCTGGCATCCCATAATTGTGTAGCTTGAATATCAAGCCATTGTGGCAGATGTTGTCAAACGCTTCCGCGAAATCGAAGAAGAGTGCTCCTACCTTATATTAGGGCTATGATTTAGGCGCTCGGGTATGTGCTCCGTGAGCTGGTACACTTGTTGAACGCATGAGTGTTTTACTATGAATTCAAACTGCTCAACTGATATTTAGTAAATGCGCGCTGTCCTTGAGACGGATCAATAAAGTACCGTAACGTTTCCCCAGTGCGCTGAGAAGACTTATGGGCCAATAGCTAGAGGCCTGGTTTTCTGGTTTCCCAGGTTTTTGAATCCCCATTACGTGTTAATCCTTCCAGGAGTCTGGAAAGGTGCAACTCGTGAGAAGGGCATTGAATATTGCTAATAATATTAATAGCAGCGAAATCGGCAAGGATTTGACTAACCTATTTAAGATACCATTAAGGTTTTTAATTAACCTCTTCAAGTGAGGTAGGCGAATGGGTTCACCCGATATTGGCTGCGTAATTTTCCGCGATACGAAGCCGTCCACATTCTAAATGTGTACGGGATCTGTGAGTTGTTTGCTTGGAGAGCACTTACTTTCGAAGCTGTCAGCTAAACATTCGGCTTTTACCTTTTAATAATAAATCCGTCGGGATTAACCAGGAGGAGCATAGGTGCAACAGAGTAAGACTTCATGGACCTCGCCAACTGCCAGTAGGCATTGTGCGAGGGCGTAATGTCCGTCATTAGCCTGTCCCATCATTGCCCCTCAATTCAGCTGTTTAACCCCTCTTTGGAGTTGGAGCATCCTACGCAGTTTGTGTTAGTCTTATACCTGTCGTATGCCCTATTGGCAGTATTTTTCTCTCAACAGTTCTCTGAGCTCTGCAGGCAACTCAAAGCGACGATCGTTTGCCGCTTTACCCCACCTGGAGGATACACTGACGTCTGTTTTTAGGTCAGTGGTGAGATAACCGTTGGCGGAAAGTATCGTGTCCTTATTGCCAACAACGTCCGATATATTAGCTAACTCTGGGGAATCTTTAGACTCGTGGTATTCCTCGAGTTTACGCCAGTCCGTCACGGTTTTAATCAGAGTGTCCTCTCCATGCGGCTGTCTTAGCGGCATTATGACCGGTCGATGATTTGAATTTAGCTCGTGATGAACTTCTATTGTCAAGTGAGGTGTACAATAACCTACCTTAAATACTAAGGTACTAATTATAGTAGGTACGAATAGTAGGTAGATGGAAGATACATATTAATGTAAGGTATATAATTGGTCCTATAATAAGGTATAGATATATTCTTTAAATAAACTATATCAAGAATGTCGGGATTTTGGTTCCACGCGGGTATTCTTGTTAGCTCGAGGGGACCTATAATATCAAAGTTATGTGACATGGGCCACTCTTCAGCTATATATATATCCCTTTTATTATAAACAAATTAAAATCATTATTGTTCATGGGGATACAGAGATATTTACAACAATAGGATGAGAATTTTAGGTTATATCATATGATTTTGCTGTCAATACACTATCACTTTAACATCATCATCAGCTCAAATATTATTTATATACAACAAAATATAATAAGCAGGTATATCGCAACGAAACACTTAATAATATCCACAATTCGTACGAGTGCGAAAACGAGTGATCATATGTAAAACGTCAATAAACATTAAAGAAGCGTAGTTATTTTTTTACTTAAGATCAATTATTATTCATTCATGTGATGATTTATTCTACGGAATCTACTTTTTAGGAAGGCGAGTCCATTATTATTTTCGATTGCGGCGTTCCAAGCAGTGCTTGCTACTTAAATCTCCTGCTATTAACACGGAGTCGTATAAATTTAGCAGTACCTCGATGACGCCCCTTGGAATTGTTTTCGAAGGCGGGAGATAAGCCGATATCACAGTGATGGGCTGATGGCCTGTCATTGCGATTTTACAACCGGAAGCTTCTATGTTAACAAGAGACGGAAGGTCAATTGGTACACAGTGTAACGACGATTTATAATATATTTACTTGCCACACCCGCGAGCGGGCCGGTCGGTTCTTACTATGGGATAGTTAGCTATCTTCGGGTCGCGTATGCTATGATGGACTGAAACGGATTCCTTAACTTCGTCCATCTCTTTTTTTAAGCCGTATGCGTTAAAGAACTTTATGTTTGTATCGTTCATAATTGGCCAGACAAAAATAAAAGTTTTTGAGCTCTACGTATACCGAAGGATGATCCGTATTGACCTTTAGTAGGTCCATAGGCTCTTGGCCGCACGGATTTTATTCGCGAGTGCTCAGATATCTAACATTTTATTTTAATGAGCTGTTGTAGGTCAGCCATATCTGACTCTTAAGGCTGCGCGCTGCTTGGCGCAGATGGGATTTGGGTCGCAAGTTTCATGCTTTGCGGTTTCGGGGCGTTCGCAGGAATGAGAGCTAAGAATAGCTTATCCCTTTGGGGAGCCGTTTGACTATTTTTGGTTGCGATTTCCATTCGGGGCTTTGGGCAGCCGCAGTAGCTCGCGGGATGCCCCTCAGTCGCGCATAGACCGCAACTAGGCTTGACGCCGGATTCTCCTGTGATGGAGCACTCCATCATATGATCCCCGAGACATTTTACGCAACAGGGGCGCGAAAAGCAGTGCCTAGCTGAGTAGCCGTACAGCTGGCTCATCGCCACTGTTTTTTTTTTTTTGATAACCGTGGTGGAAATGTTTTATGCACGAACGTTCCTTGGCCGGGAAGCCACCGAAACGAACAGTGTCGGGCTCGAATCTCAGAAGGAGAAGCATACCGACTAAAACCATCCACGAAATGCTGTTGGCCCGGAAGCCTTTACAGCTTCATCTAAAGAGACTTGCGAGGAGAGGCTCGCAAGTTAGAAGTTTGAAGACAATAATGGCTGCTGCTCGAAGCGCTGCGTCCCCTAGAACGAAAGAGAAGACTTCCGACATGGGGGAGGGGCCATGCGATCCGAGGACCCCAGTTGGTTTGGAGGAAAATCTCCTCTCGGATCGCCTACGACGACTACGACCACGAGGAAGTCTCGTGCTAGTCGAAATGAATAGTGAAATTGCGACGATGGCGGGGTTGTGTAAGCCGCAGGACGCGGCTTGCGTTTGTAGGTGTGCGAATGTACGTAGGGAACGGGGCCTCATATGCATTGTTCACACGAGTGATTGCGTCATCATCGTCTATGATGACGCATTTCAGGCGCCTCAATGTCATTGTAGGCAGTTTGAGGTCGCGGTACAGGTCTACATTCCGCATATACGGGAGCGCCGGTTGCGCGGCGCATGTATCGATTTTGAATCACTTGGAGTGAGTTCAAACGTACTTTGGGGACGTGTGCGAATACTATACTGGCGTATGACATGACGGGTCGTACGCAAGTTGTGTATAGGCGTATCTTGTGTTTTAGCAGCATTTTGCTGCGGCTATTTGTAAGGTTAAAGAGTCAGGATACTCATCCTAACTTACCTGTCCGGTAGTTGTGGTATGGTATACGGGTATGCGACCCCGGCTTCCCTAGCTATTACTGTCCTATCCCTTGCCTTCCTGGGCGGTAATATCCTACCTTTCCTAATTCCCACCTTAACTTACCAATCTTCCTTTTCTCACAACCTATACTTCCTTTCCTTACTCCTATTCTCTCCGCCAATCCAACGTCTGCCGTGCGGATGGATGCATGGCTAGGGGCAAGCCTAGTCGTTAGCGTGCCACACTGCCCTGGGACCGGGCGACCCAGAATTAGGCTAGCCTTACCCTGGCATGCGGGGCTCTGCTGGGGTGGACAAACCTTTCCCTTGCTACTCGTGGGAACGCAATGGTGAATTTTACTTACCAAAATGGCGGCGATGTGGTTCGCCACCCATCACGTCTCGTTTCTCGCGGGGCGAAAAAGCGGCCCATGGAGAGCCGCTTCGCTACGTTGAATGTAAGAGGAGGAATGGATGGTAAGGTAGATGAAGTATGTCAGATGATGGACGAACGATGTATAGATATCCTGTGCGTGAACGAAACCAAGAGGAAAGGATGTGACACCACGGTTCATGGTCCCTACACGGCATACTGGTCAGGAGTCCCCAAACCAGCCGAGGCTGTCAGGGAGTTGGTGTGATTCTTTCCTCGAATAGTTGAATGTGTGATAGAGCATGAATGTGTAAGCCCAAGACTCCTCTGGGTTAGGTTAAAAGTTGGACTCACCCGCTTGTTTATCCTTGGGGTTTATGCACCGACGGATCTGCGAGGGGTGGGTCATTAAAAGCCCAAAAGAGAGAGAGGAATTTTGGGATAGCATGAGAGAGGTCTTGAATAAATGCGGAGAAAATGAACGGATCGTGATGTTAGGGGACTTTAATGGGTGGGTTGGAGTAAAGCGTGATGGGTATGAAGGAGTACTGGGTACATTTGGGGACGAGAGAGTGAACGAAAATGGGAGAAGCCTACTTGAAGTATGCTTGAATGGAATCTGTGCGTGGCCAATACAATGTTTGATCACAAAAGATCCATTTGTATACAAGAATTGAGGGTGAGTCTAGAAGTATAATTGATTTTGTTATTGTGGATCAAAGATTGAGGAAGAACCTGCTAGACACTCGAGCATACCGCGGTGTAGGCCTTGACACAGACCACTTCCTGGTCATAGCCCGAATACATGGCATCTTTAAACGGTGGCGACACCGAGGAGCCGAGCCTACGAGTGTTTTGGACAGAATAAAAGTGGAAAATCTACAAGAAAAGGATAAGAAAGACGAGTATGTAGAGAAACTGATAGAAAGTTTTAAAGGCATAGAAGAGATATGTGTGATTGAAGATTTGTGGGAGACATTTAAGAAAGGAGTCGTGAATGTTGCTGTTGAGGTATGCGGAGTAGCTAAACGGAGGAAAGGAAGAAAGAAGTATAATGTGTGGATGGATAAAGATGTACAAAAGGCTGTGCAAGAAAAGAAGAAAGCGTGGTTGGATTGGTTAGCAACAAAAGCTAACCAAAAACTTCAAAAGGCGACGAATGACGAGATAAAGGAAGCGAGAAAGAAGTATAAAAGATTCAAATCAGCTGCGAAAGATGTTGTGACTAGAAAGAAAGAAGAACAAAAGGATGATTTTGATAGGAGGCTCACTGAAGATTTCCAGTCAAACATCAAGTTTTTCTGGAAATCCGTCAATACAGCCAGAGGAAAAACCTCTACCTCGGAGCTGAATACAATCAGGAGTCAAGATGGGAGCATTATAAAAGGAGAAGAATATGTGTTAAAGAGATGGAAAGAGTATTTTGAATGTTTATTTGAAAGAGAGGAAGTGCAGGTACAACACCCGGCACCTTCCATGGTTAATATAAATGTTGGTGACAGTGAGATAAGCGTGGATGAAATAGTAAAAGCGTTGAAAAGTATGAGATTTGGTAAGGCTGCCGGATATGATAGGATTACCGTCGAGATGCTGAGGACTGGACAGGGCTTAGTGGCTAGTCAGCTGTACCGCCTTTTCAATATGTGCTGGCAAAATGGGCAAGTACCGGGAGACTGGTGCAAAGCCGTAATCGTGCCATTATATAAGGGAAAGGGGTCACGGCAGGACTGCGTAAATTACCGCGGTATAAGCCTTCTCAGCGTCGTCGGTAAATTGTATGCGAAAGTGTTGATTGAAAGGGTTGTGAATGAAACGGACGAAAAAGTATGGGATGCACAAGCGGGATTTAGAAAGGGAATGGGGTGTACGGATCAGGTCTTTTCCTTGCGGTGCATAGCCGAAAAGTGTCTGGCTAAAACCAGAAGGTCTATTGCACGTTCGTGGATTTAGAAAAGGCCTATGATAGAGTGGTGAGGAATGAATTGTGGTCAGCATTGTCCGTGAAAGGTGTCAGCAGTATCCTCATACGAGCATTGCAATCTCTTTATAGGGATTCCTGTGCTTGTGTAAGGATAAACGGGGCGTACACTGAATGGTTTAATATCGAAAAAGGTGTTAGACAGGGATGTGTAGCGTCACCGTGGCTGTTTAATCTGTTTATGGACAATTGCTTGACAGATTTAAAAGAGAATGAAAGTGGGTTGAGAATGAATGAGTTACTCGTCAAATGTTTTCTCTATGCTGATGATCAAGTATTACTTGCGTCTTCAGCCGAGGAGATGCAGGAGATGGTAACTGCTATGAGTGAAGATTTTGTTAGGAAGGGGATGAAGATGAATGTAAAGAAGACGAAAGTAATGGTGTTTGAAAGAGATGAGGTCATGACAGACTGCAATATAGTGATTGGAGATGAACAAATTGAACAGGTGAATGAGTTTGTGTATCTGGGTTCAAAGTTCACAAGAGATGGAAAGTGTGAGAGTGATATTGAAAGAAGAGTGAATGCAGGAAACATGGTGAATGGAGCTTTGCACTCCTTTATGAGCAGTCGGATGGTGTCTAACAAGGCTCGTTTGGCTGTGCATAGGGGGGTTTTGGTTCCGACACTCATGTACGGAAGTGAAAGTTGGGTATGGCAGAAGAAACATGAAAGCAGAGTAAATGCAGTTGAGATGAGAGCATTAAGAAGTATGTTAGGAGTTAAACTGAGCGACAGGATAAGCAATGGTGAAATAAGGAAACGTTGTGGTCTGAAAGAAGATGTAGTGACTAAAATTGAGAAAGGTATGCTGAGATGGTTTGGCCATGTCGAGAGAATGAATGAAGAACGATTGACGAAAAAGCATATAAGGCGAGTGTGAATGGAAGTGTAGGAAGGGAAGACCTAGGCGGACGTTTCAAGACCAAATCAGGGACGTCCTGAAAAAGGCCAGGTCAAGAGTACCCTGAATCGAAGAGAATGTATGAAGGAATAATGAAAGTGGACGAAGCGAAACAAGTATGTAAGGATCGTAGCAAGTGGAAAGAAGTGGTCTCTGCCTACCCCTACGGAAAGAGGCGTGATGATATGTATGTATGTATGTATGTAAAGAGGCGGCCGAATATGAAGGCCGCTCTATCCCTGACAATTTTAATATGTTTCTTGAAGTTCAGTCTACGGTCTAAAGTGACTCCAAGATATTTAACTTCTGACCCCAGGGAATGGGTTTGTCGAAGAGGGTTATGTTACTGAATCTGTTAGGGCGATTCGAATTTTAGTGATTGTTGTTGAACAAGACCGCAATGCTCTTTTCAAGATTATACGTCGCCACTGTGCTAGCCGTACTCGTATATATCTATGCAATGGTAAGAACTTCGATAGCGCGATGTAGGATGTCGATATGTTTCGTGAATAGTCCGTCACTGGCGAGCTTCCAATTTACAGATATAGATGTCGCTTTTCTACGTCGATAGAGGTCTGATGCTGTAATTACACTAAGCGGGCTGATTTTGGCAAGTCCTTTAATAGACCGTTTTGTAACCAAAGTCTACCCAAAAGGGAATCACCTACGTGACATTTAAATATAGTCTTTTTTCATATTTTTAGGTTGTGCGCAGATTGTCATGATTTTTGACAGACTCCTCAAGTATATACATACATACATACATTTATTCATATAAATAGGGACCACATACATTCCTCTGATCTCAAAGTAGCTAGAGCACTTGTGCTACGGAATCGGTATCGGGAAACTACGATGGTACCTTAAACATCCAGACCTCGGGTCTGTATACAATGTAGAAAAAGTTTTTCTACATTGACTCGACGTAATACGTAATCTGTTTTACTCCTTTGGAGATTAGGATACTTGCACATAACATACTATAATGTGGGAACCTTATAGTAATTATGTGCAATCACTCTCAAACACTATTTTTGAAGAAGGTATTTGCCCAACAGTAACCATTTGCAAGCATGGTGGTAAGCTCAATCTGCTAATTATCACATATTTACCAAATACTGTCAATTCGGCGACCTCCGTGGACGAATGGCATACATACGGGTTTTCAAGGTGTCGCTAGCTTTGAAGTGCCGGGTTCGATTCCCTAACGGGTCAATGTAAAAAACCATTTTCTCGGGTCTGGCTGTTTGTGGTGCCTGCTTTGTTTTTTATTTTATAATACAAGTACTTTGGCTGCTTTGCGTCGTCCTAGGTTTAGACCCACATTTCAGTGGATTGATTTGTGACAACGTGACGAGCGGTCACCTTTTTTAGTGTATAATAAAGCGGTACCAATCATACATGTGTCGAATAAACTCATTGAGACGACTACCTACCTCTTGGGGGTCAAAAAATGGGAAGAAGTGAATCAATTTTTTATTGACCATAAAATTGTTGAGTGCTTCATAAAGGAAAATAAAAAACATCATATTAGGAATACTTCATATATTACAATATAGTTTCTCAACCGTACGTCCAATTTATCACACATTGCTCCGCTAAACTAACACCACTTTCGCGCCAGCTCTCATAATGGCGGCATTCGCTGTTACTGTCAAAGTTACTATATACAGTAAAAAAAAAAAACAATTCCATTTTGCTCACCTAACATACATATTTTATTTTACAATTAAATCTAAAATTTTAGACAATCTTACAATAAAAATTGTTAGTTTCTTCCTCTTGACAATATCAGCCAATACCGCATTGGCATATACTTCCAACATGATTGTAGGTCAAAACGAATAAAATAATCACTTAAGCGAAACTTATCAGTAATATTTACTTAAAACTAAACGAAATAGCTTTCATTGCGATCGCTCCAACCTATCAGACGATGCGGCTGTCGCAATAAATAAACGCAATAGACATTTTCTAAAACTTTCATAGTGCAATATGTGTGCAATTATGATGTAAATTAAATTTTATATACCAAATGTAACATTTCTATTCTATTAGATTTTTATTTCTAATGAATGTAAAACTATTCATGGTAAAAGTTGAGGGAACTTATAATTTGGAATCACTATGAAAGTCTAAAATTTCTCGCACCAAATAACCTATAAATTAAAAAGATCCTTTTACAGAAAAGGATCATAGGAAGAACCTATTTCATATTAGATGGTCACAAAAGCACAAATATTCATAAACAACATAACCGATTCTCATGGTTGATGGCGTAATGCATAATTAAGCACCTGATATGTAAAGCCATACAAAATAAATAAAAGTTTGATTTGTGACATTTAATAAATACAGGTAGGCAGCAGGCTCTTGTTTTTAACACGCGTAATTATTTAATTTCATAGTAATAACACAACATTACAGGAGTTGCATAAATAATTATTTCCAAACACACTTCCATTCAATAATTGTTAGCTACAGAACAGATTTTATTTATGTTTATATTGATATAAATATTAAGTAAGGTCACTAAGAAATAACAATTATAAAACGATCCATAGATTCTTCCGGGCTTCAATGACGAAGACAATATTTGAGAACGACTTCGGGAAGACATGCTAGTGCAGCACTGGTTATATTAAAAAAAATGCTTTTTCAACAGCACCAAACAGAAAATGCACACAAATACACAAAACATTTAAAAAGTAATGTAATACTGGTTTGGATATATTCCAGAGTGTATTCGAGAATGTTGATCGTGATGGAAATATTATTTATAATAGAAATATAGAGTCACGACAGCCGAGTGGTTAGGTGATCGGAATTGGAGTTTTTGACCCGAGTTTGGTCCCGGAGGTAGGCTCGTACAAATGGATTTTTTTTAAAACTTAACATATGATTTAAGTCGTTGGCTTGGACAAAAAGTCGGCAACAGTTTCTCCACCTTGCATGTTAACTCCGGTCCTACCAAATTGTCTAGACTTATGGATAGCGTGGAGATAACAAAATTAAAAATATCATTAATTTGACAAAATATGATTGATAATTATGATTAATTGACAAAATATGATAAAATATGAAAAAATATGACATCATGTCAAGATTACATGTCACTTGTCTACATATCAATAAGTAAAAACAATTTGGAACAAAGTTTGAATACAACACAGTGTAACTTACTTTTAAATAATTGCATGAATTAAATGAAAAACAATTTTGTACCACAGAGGTAACATAAGTTCAATCATTCACACAAACTGCAGTTCATGGTCTTCCTATATATGCACTAGGAGAGTCATTACATATCATCCGCACAACACAATTGTTATATATAAAAGTTAGGCTTATATAATGTCAAACCACAAAAACATTAACTATATTAACTTGAAAATTTCGTTACACTTCCATACACTATTTCATTTTGAAACTTCCACAGAACTAGAGTACTAAATTGAATGATGTGTTTCACCGGAAAACTTATTTACTAAAGTATTCATCATATTGCGACTGCAAATAATGGCTGGGGTAAGCAGGTAGTAATAAATTATTATCAAAATAACTGACATGTTATGTATAGTTTTCAGAGTAAAACATTCGCCAGGGATCTACATATTGTAGTAATGCAGATATTTTTGTAGAAAAAAAATTACCCATAATAAACAAACACTATGAAAGAATATAATGGCCGTGGCAATTTGGAATAATGAGAAGATGCCACGGAATATACCAGAGTCGTCATTATCACGACTCAAAGATGTTAAGGGATTTTTAGAGACAAAAAAGCATATGAGACATTTAACATTAATAATTATGAGTTCTTTCTAACTGATTAGTGAAAAATCTCATTAACAAATCAAATTTATTTTTAAAACATGAAAAAGTAAAATTCATTTTGGGATGCACATACACAATTAAACTATGAATTGATAGAAATATAAACATGTTAGTAACAATAAATCAATATGGTATATATGTGACAAGCCTAAAAATCAGCTGATAACTCATATTTAGACGATTTTTTCGACCTCCGTGGTCGAGTGGCGTAAACACCGGTTTGCAAGGCAATCTTGAGTTTCTGGGTTCGATTCCCAGTCGGGTCAATGTAGAAAAACCACTTCTTCTACATTTTCTCGGGCCTGGGTGTTTGTGGTGTCTTCATTGTTTCCGATTCCCATACTACAAGTGCTTTAGCATCTTATATCAAACGCATCTAGCATCTTATACCACAAGTAATTTATATGAAAGGTGCATTTGGCAAGTGGAAAGCAAATGACAAACGGTTTTTAATACAATTAATACTTAAATGTACAGAATCATAGTTAAATTTTAGTTTTTAGTGTAGTCTTGATAATTTATATTATATTTAATTATGGTCGCAGCGATAAATAAACGTCTTTCTTTCTTTCAATTAAAATAGAGCATTAAGTAAATACATAAGTTTCAGTAAATAAACCTCGATAACGTCTCATACATTGCTCTGATCTCAAAGTTTCTAAAACACAACATATATTGTCCATATACAAAAATATGGTTTTTTACATTGTCCCGTTCGGGAATCAAATCCTGAACCTTAGAGCTGGCATCACCTTGAAAACCGGCCCATGAAGTTCGTGAAACAGGTTCTCGATTATTCAGAAGAAACTTGTTGGTTATTTAAAATTAATCATTTGCTTGTTATTTACGTAGAATTGGTAACAAATAATTTTACTCTGATAGCTACTATGCGCTAGTTCTACTGTCCTACCTTGTCCTAGACTTGTGGATGATACTAGGCAGGGCTTCAATAATGTAAAAAATTCAGTAAATTAACTCCCCTTTCTTACTTTTACTATTATAAATGCAAAAGTTTGAACATACGGATGTTTGTAACTCAATCGCATCAAAAGTGCTGAACAGAACTGGATACAATTTGGCACAAAGGTAGTATATAGTATGGAATAGCTAATAGGATACTATCACTCCCATAAACTAAGGGATCCTCGAGAATTTCGGGATACTGAACAACTAGTAAGGACATAAAGTTACTAGTGAAGATATTCTATATAAAGTTACCAACGTGGCTTTTTACCCGCAAAATTACTTAAAACTAAAATTTTACCGTATTCTAATAATGAAACATTAACAGCTAAATTATCTTTATTTTGGCTTTGCCAGCTAAGAGCTACAATTTCGTCTCTATTTTTTCGTTTATAAGCTGTGAAAATATCAAAATGCAAATGGAAGAAGTAGCGACAGTTCTCTTTTTCTTAATTAAAATAATAAATGACAATGATTATGGTCCATTTAGTTTTAAATTTATTAATTGACTGAAAATTCTTGAGAATATTCTACTTAAACATAATTAAAATGAAAATTGAATATGTTTTAACAATTTACCTATTATTTATATTAAATGCTTAAAACTTAAGTTGTAATAAATAAAAAGTGAATAATAAGTGTGTAAATGACACATTTTGTTGTGTAATACACAACAAAATGTGTCATTTATCATCAAGGATTTTTCAATACTGGGAGGGACAGAGGTGTACCACTACTCAATTCATTTTTGTCGTTTTCCGTGTCCAAGCCAACAATATAAATTGTTAGTTTTCAAACAAAAACCTTGCTTTTAGCCTTCCTCGGGTTGTAAAAAATCATTTACCGATCTGTTAAGATTAATATCTTCCAGTTATAGATATTTCATAACAAAATCTGGATATACAGTAAAATGTATATTTATTACAAACTTAAGTAACCATTTCATTTTTAAGTGTTTTCAACTTAATGCTTATTTTATGTAAGTAGTTGAGCGTTGTCTAAGTACATAACAATAATTGCGGTTTAAGAATTAAAATATAACACTTTCCGTCTGAAGAGGTAAGTACATTAAAATAATATATAGTATTCATAGGAACTGCTTACCCAAAAACGCAAGGGGAGTGTTATAAAGCACCTTACACCTTTTTATTTGTGACGGCAAAAGACAAAGTGAAATATGATTATTCTTATATAAACCATAGGCAGTTTTAGATAATATTTGACTCAAAACAAATAAATTTGAAAAATAAAGAGAAAATGGTGAATGATTAAATTTTATTATAATATTCCTATATTAATAGGTCAATATGACCATGAAATTATAGTAAATATATATGTGTATATATATATATATATATTGGGGTCTTAATTAAATTATATATATATATATATATATATATATATATATATATATATATATATATATATATATATATATATATATATATATATATATATATATATATATATATATATATATATATATATATATATATATATATATATATAATTTAATTAAGACCCCAATATAATTGAAGTTAGGAAAACGCTTATTCATTACAAATTCGAAATTCATACACTTGATTCACTTTACAAGAGTTCATTAACACTGTTTGGTTAAATTTGACACTTCTGTTTACTGTTACGGAACATTTTCACTTATTAACACTTATCACTGGGTTGTCTAACTGCACTTCCACCTTTTACCCGAAAAGGTTTTTCAGGTCATGCTCGTACATGGCAATCACAAGCATGATGCCAATTCCAGTTGCCAGGCCCATGAGTTGCAAAATGCATTGGCAGAGCGTACCCTCTTTACTGTGAGACGTGCTTAATTCTGGCATCTGAAAAATATATTAATTTAGTAAGCACTGTGATATAACATTTGGCATCAGGGAAAAGAAGGGGTGTTTTAGTAAATGTAGCGTAAACGTAATGAAATAAAAAAGAATTCAAGTAAATATTTTGTTTCGTGTATATTCGTCATAATAATTAGGTAAGTAAGTTAAAGAAAAAGAGAAAAGGTAGACCCTCATCTCCAAAGATCAATTATATAAAAAAAAAAATTTACACATTTAGAGCCCACTGGTTTGCTGTTGAGAAAAATGTAAAAGTATACAGTATGATTTAATATTTCATAATGATTGATTTGGACCAAAAAAAGGCAAATTACGCGGTTATTAGACAAAAGCAATCACTGACTATTTTTTAAGGAAGTACATTTTAATTCATTCTGCAGGGTACATATGTGTTAACAAATAAAACGTCAATCTCATCCCAAGTCATTTATGAGCAAAACATACTCATAGGATTAATCCAGCAGCGTCCGAAGCGAGCGAAGCAACCGAAGCGAGTTTGCTTCGGACGCTTCGGACGCGTCCATCGAACCTGTTGCCCCCCAAAACTCACCATATCGACGAGCGCGATGTAGAGGAACATGCCGGCGGCTGCTGCGAAGAGCCAGCGGGTGGCGGAGGGCGCGTGGCCCGCCAGCACGCCGCACACCATGCCCGCGAGGCACAGCGCCGACGACAGCGCGTTGTAGCACACCGCGCGCTTCACGGACATGCCGGCCTTGAGCAGAACCGCGAAGTCACCTGCGCGTGCATTACCTCATGAGGTAGACGGACTCCTTTTCTTTATAGGAGCTTCAGTATCCCGATTGTTGCTACTAAGTAGCGCTCAATGCTAAGACCAATCATTGTAATACGAAGACCAGCGTTTAGGAGTGGTTTACACAGCGCTATTTATGGTGTTGCTAACTGCGAGGTCCCGGGTTTGAATACCGCAATTACAAATAAATAAATTAAAATATAAAATATCAAATTAAATATCTTCACGCAATTCCCAATACAGGGGTAGACAGAGGTCAAGTCTAGACAATTAAGTCCCTTTGACCCACCTTCCGCCGAAGATATTTCCGGGACAACGTGACAGGTGGTGAGCCCGGCGCCGTCTTTATGTCCAAGCCAACGATGAAATTCGTACAAAGTTTTTGAAAAACTCATTGGTACTGCCACCTGGGGATCGAACTCGGGTCTCTCGACTCGAAATTCTGACCACCCAACAACTCGGCTATCGTGACTCATTAATAATAATAAATAATAAAATAAATAAATAATAAATAAATACATGATAAATAAATATAAAAATTTGAATACCGGTCAAATTCTCTCGGATCTGGGTACCTTCGTTTTTTCTGATTCAATAGCACAAGAGCTACTACTACTACTAGCTAGAGCTACTCTGGGATCAGAGCAATGTATGTGTTGTTGTCCCTATTTTGTATATATTTATTATTATTAATATCTGGTGTTGATTTGCTCAAATTTGTTAGTATGCAACCATCGTAATAATAAAACGACCATGCCAAAAAGGATTGCTTCGAACGCAGTAAGCTTATATAAATATTTATATTAATCTGGATTCAGTTACTTGTCTGTAATTTATAAACATTTGAATAACATTCGAGTATATCTTCAGACAATACCATTACTTAAATAATAAAAGCACGACTTCCGTGGACAAGTGGTGTAAACAAACATTTCACGATTTTCATGGTGTCGACAGCTCTGAGGTCGAAGCTTCGATTCCCGGTCGGGTCAATGTAGAAAACACTTTTTCTATTTTCTCGGGTGTGGATGTTTGTGGTACCTTCTTTGTTTCTGGTTCTATAATACAAGTGCTTAAGCTGCTTTCTTCGGGATCGGAATGATGTGTGTTACGTATGTGATGTTCTCCCTATGTGTTATTATTATTGTGTATTTTTTAAAGCAACCATGTGATGAGTAATAATAATAAAAGTAATATAATGCTCCAACGCCCCTTTCTACTCCATGGTTGAACCATGCCCTCGGTTGAAACCTCAGGAAAAAACGTAAGACTCAGAGAGAGAGAGAGAGAGAGAGTTATCTGCGATGGTCTCGCCATCTACTTACTATTCTACTTTCATCTTTCTTTTCTTATTTTCACGCACAATCCCTTACGGGTTAGCCAGAGAGAGCAGATCGCCAAGTGTCACGATCCTTACACACCTTTTTAGCTTCTTCAAAATTCATAATTTTCTTCATACATCATTTTCTTTCCTTACCGGCCTGTTAATATAGCACTGCGATAAAGGCTACGAAACTCACCCAGCTCGTGAGGAAGCTCGTGGCAGAGTACCGCAATCGCTGTGGAGAAACCACCAGCGATGTTTGAAGCAAACGCCGCGCCTGAAAAGTACATCTTCACATCAATTCAGTTCAAAACATAACTCCTTTTTTATCTTACAATTGAAGTGAAAACTTCTCTAGCGCACTTTAAAATAATTACTGTTATATGACATGAAATTAGACTTCGTTGATGCCAGAGTGCGATTTTCCTTGTAACGGCGTAAAAATATTACCACTCCCATTCTTCCCGAGGATGTCGTGAGACTAATGGGGCAGCCACGAGTATCGTTATGGCATCCGATGGATGGCGGGATAAACATCTCTAAAAATATCAAACCAAAATTATCTGACCCAAGATGGGCAGCAGCGTCTGAGGTGCAAGTGTTTTGGTGCTGCGATCGCCAATCCGCTTACCAAGCGTGGCGATTATGGCAAATCCTCCCTATGGGAGAGGCCTATGTCCAGCAGTGAACTTTAACCGGCCGATATGTATGATGACAGCGAAATGGAGAGAGAGGGGGAGAGAGGGAGAGAGAGAGATAGAACTTCCTCTAGGAAGAGAGAGAGGTGTTGCCAAAACTACAAGTTTGATTAAATTAAAAAAAAATCTTCACGCAATTCCCTATACCCCCTGTATAGACAGAGCTTTAGTCTAGACAATTAAGTCCCTTTTCTATATTATTTGTGGTACCTTAATTGTATCGGATTCCATAATACATAACAAGTTTTTGTTAACATAACTTTTCGATAACGTAACAATTATTTTAGCTACTTTGGGATAAGAGCAATGTATGCAATTTTGTCCCCATAAATAATTATGAATTTAAATATACTCAAAACTCATTTCGGTGACAATCAGTGCCAGACACCTCTGCTCTGGCTCACAGCTGGCTCACACCCAATCAAGACTCCTGACGACCTCCATGAACGAGTGGGGCAAACACTGGTTTTCAAGGTGTCGCCATAGCGAGGTCCCGGGTTCGATTCCTCGTCGGGTGAATGTAGAAAAACCACTTTTTCTACATCTTCTCGGGTCTGGGTGTTTGTTGTGCCTTCATTGTTTCCGATTACCTCAAGTGCTTTAGCATCTTACATTGGGATCGGAGCAATTGTATGTGATGTTGTCCCAATCTATATATTATGTACTATCTCTTTTTACTCACCGATCGCCATTCCGTCGGTGAAGTTGTGCAGGCCGTCGCCCATGATGACCATCCAGGCCACTGAGGACATGGAGGAGGGCGGCGCGTGCACGTGGCCGTGCGCGTGCGAGTGCCCGTGGTGCGCACGCGAGTGCTCCCTGATGGTGGAGCACAGAGACCTCGTAACATTGATAACGCTAGCCAACTTCCTACTATTGTGTTATAGCTATGTGACACACACTAATTACTTTTCAAAGAAAATACACGGTAGTACACCTGAAGTAGAGATCAAGATCTTAAATTTGCTAAAGATTTTGATTAATAATATTAGGTGGGAGCTGTGTGGTTACGGCGTACGAATATACCACCACTTTTCTTACCATGGGCGCCGTAAGAGGCGACTAAGGAGAAAAATTTGTCTTCACGCCATTCTCAATACAGGGGTGGACAGAGATCTAGACGATTAAGTCTTTTCGACCCACTTTCCAGCGAAGACAATTTTTGAGACAACGTGACAGGTGGTCGGCGTCTTAATGTCCAAAGCCAACGATATAATTCGTACTTAAGTTTTTGAAAAAACCCATTGGTTCCTGACAAGTTCCTGAAAAGAATCCAGTTAGGCTATAAAATATGAGCGATAATACTTTACTTGCGCAGTACAGTGCCTGCTAAGTATTTGCGCAAATATATATAATATCAGTATGAAAGACAATTCGTTGTCTGTCCCTAACGAAACACATTACAATTTCACTCACCTCAGAATAACTGTATAGCTGTCTCCGTCTTTCAGATCCTTCGCTCCCTCTTCTTTGTGCTTTATGTTGTTCATTTCGACCACCGCCGGAGTGGATTCCGCTTTCAACAGCCAGTCTTTTGCTGTGGGTTCGTTCTCTTTCCCCTCCGGATTCAAAGCGTTGGAGGACACCACACAGACCGAGTTGTTGTGCTTTTTGTTCGGCTTCGGGCTTGGCGGTAGACCGTCTCTCAAATGATGCTCGTCGTGCGTGTCCGTATCGATTTCGTCATAGCAATACGGGTATTCGGAATATTTGTGCTTGCAGGTCTTCGTGGTAGGGTCTCCCTTCTCGTCCCTCTTGAAAATTTTCATTATGTTATTTGAGGAGTTCGTAATTGGCGCTTTGGAGCCACCTGAACAACCTCCGACCGTCTCGTCTTTTAAAACGCGAACCCTCGATGGCAATTTATCCTCCTCCAACTTCTGTCGCCTCTTCCTCCATTCCACGACAACTGTTAATCCTTTCTCCATGAAATAGAAGAAAACGACTCCCAGCATTGCCGCCAATCCCTTCCACATGCCATCGTCATGTGACGCCTTGACTTCTAAAGCGCCTACGCTATGATCGTGGTCATGTTCCATGGGGCTCATGGCGTGAGGCATTAGATGTAACAGGGCGTCACCACACAATGTCCCAACAGCTAGTGCAACCAGAAATTGCAACAGATGGTTGTAGTAGGTCTTGTGCATGATCGGTATAACAGCGACTCCAAGTAATCCACAAGCGCTGATGGCTGTGATGCTCAAAGACGAGTACAACCAGACAGCGAACATGTTCTTTGTATATGCATTTTCTAAAGGCTTGAGCTCTTTGTCGTCTATCCTTCTATAAGGGAGGTTCAGTTCTTTAACGCAGCCTAACCTTTCAATGGAAGTGTTAGCTAGTTTTTGATATAACAAAATGGGGCATATAGCCTGCAAGGTGTCTACGGATATAAGGTTCTCGGATTCGTGTTCGCTGAGACCTTGGTCTTGGTCATGATCATGCGGTTTTAACCTCGTGTTTACTGTCGAGATGAGCTCTCCGCTGCTTACGCACTGAAATATAAATAATATTTACGTTCCTTACAAAAACATATTGAATGAACAATTAGGAGAATGGGAAGCAATACAGCTGCTGAGTTCCGCCTCTGTGTTGGTAAACACAGGCACACACAGCTACACTTTACCTCTGTAAAGGATTTTACACTCCTTCTTCGTTTAGGAATCTCCTGTTACCACTCTGTATACACTTACCTATTTACGCCGCCAAATAGCAGTGTAACGGTTTGTAGGGTTTAGAGGTAAGTGTAATCACAGGTTATGATGCATTCTATGTTAGTCTCCAGGAGTGAAAACAACAACAAAAACCATATTCTCTTGAAATTTTCGCAGGAGTAGCCCCTTATCATCACGTGGACCATGTTTTTATCCTATTCCCATAAAACCAACAGCAGAGGCGGTAGTTACCTTGCCTACGAAGCTAATGGTTCCCATTCCCAATAAAGGGGCAGACAGAGGTCTAGACAATTAAGTCCTTTCGGCCCACTTTCAACAGAAGACATTTTTTGGAACAACGTGACAGGACGCCGTATTTATGTCCAAACCAACCACATTTTCACACTTTGATAGAAAGAAAAATACTTTAATACTCACATTTACGACATCTTCCTTACTCTGACCATAAATGTAATCCTTACTCTCAGTCTTCTGTATGCCACCCTCGACCAACTTATGTAGGTCCAAACCCTCCAGCATCCTGTTGAAACCTGTCAGGTTCATCGTCATGGTCCCAGCATCACCGTACAGCCTAAATATCTGTTCCACATACGCGGACGGGTTCACATTCCTCACTTCCCTCTTCTGCCTTATCTTCTGCAGTTTCTGATGATACCGCAGTCTCGATTCCATTCTCCTCTTCCCTAGATCCGCCATCATGTGTTCCGTATATTTAAAATCCGGCTCGTGTGTCAGCGCATCGTTGCGTACGTCGACATGCGAGCCGCATGTATGCGCCGCGCACAGCAGGCAAAACATGCAGACGGTCACCAAGTGGTGGGACATCTTAACTCTCACTGCTAACGATTCGTTCGACTTATGGTTGATGGGGCTCCTCAATCCATCGGCTACTTATTCGATGGTCGACGCGTCACGTTCCGCGCATAGCTCGATCTGAGGACAAAAATGTTCTTAAGACTTAAATAAAAAAAAATATTTCTTTACTAGTCACGATCTATCTCTTATTATTAATACATTACATCGTTGGCTTGGAAATAAAGACGGGACAGATTCACAACCTGTCAGGTTGTCATAAAATAAGCTATAATGAAATGTGAACCGAAAGAACTAAATTGACAAGATCTCTGAGTACTCCTGTATTGGGAAATGTGTGAAATTTGTTTTTGGGAAATAAGTATTCTGTTATATTTTCTATTTGGTTGAGGCAGAATTGTCCACCCCTTTTCCCCCGAGGGTGTCGTAAGAGGCGACATAAAATGCAAATGGTTACCGACACATGGATTACCCTAAAAATTACAATTATCATTTGTCAAGCTAAGGAATAATGCTGGCTGTATTTTCACGATGGTTAATTAAGGTTTGGAAAAAATAAATCAAGACGCAGTTACGGTTATCAAGCAAAGCTGTGTCACCTAGGTACATAATATTATTTCTATTATTATATATGCGTATTGGGTACACCCATATTCGAAATTCAAATGGCACACGACGAGCATATGACGAGCACCACATACGCTCATCAACTTTAATAAGCTCAAGTAACTGACATTAATTGCTGAGCGAACTGCCATCGCCACAATCTCATTATTATTTGTTCTTTCTTACTAAACTACTCAAAGAGCTGCTTCAGTCTCTCACAAAACAAAATTTTAAAGAACATAGTCCGTAAAAAGCCCAAAAGAGGACATTTAGAGGCTACTTTACTAGTAAATGTACACCCATTTGTCATCTACATTTATTATCCAGATTTAACATTATAAATGTGAATCTAACTATTTATTTATCTGTCTATTATGATTTCACAACTAAATTGCTAGCCTAGGATACTTTTAATCCCACAACACCACAAGAAATTGTCCAAAATAACAAGCAGAGTGAGAGTGTGAGAAGCTGCGAGCAATAGCTAGTTAGACATGAATCGATATATATAAAAAAATATAAAATAATCATTGTAGTATTGTAATATATCATCATTAATTTAGGCAAGGCCCTGACCCCTGAAAAACAGCTTTTACCTAGATTAGCAGTCAGGGTTGCCATTCTTTAATTGATTTTAAACTTTGCACCAGCACTATGTTTTATAATTTTATTTGTAATGAAGTATTGTAATATTGTTATGTGAGTGTTGATGAAATAAAGAAATTTTCTTATTCTTATTATTAACAGATGGTCCTAGGGCTTTTATGAATAAAAAATATTTCTTAAAACATAACTGAAAGTTTTACAACGCTGTGATATTATAAACGTCAATAAACCGCAGAATGACTTACAGGCCACATACATTTCTATGCCCGCGTCTCAGCCTTGTTCTATATGGTTAGTGTTCAGTCAAACGATAAAAAAAAAAAAAAAAAAAGCGAAAGGCAATGCAATTTGCACGTTCCCCTTTGATGCTTCGCTATCTCACCGTTTAATTTAAATAGCTAAAGAACGTAAAAACCTTTTGCGCGTTATTTTAAGTGTAACCTTTTGTCGAGACAGAGTAATTTGTTTGCCGTTTAGAAATGAAAGCTTCAGAAAATCTTTATTGAATTTTAATAACAAATACAAAAGAGTTTAACAGTCACGATAGCCGATTGGTTGGGTGATCGGAATTCGAGTCTTGAGATTCGAGTTCGATCTCCAGGAGTTATGCTCGTACCAATGATGTTTTTTAAAAGTTATGTACAATTAATTTTACTTAATTTTTTTTACTTCAAATACTTCCAATTGCTATTTGTTTAGAATGCCAATCGTGTGATCCCGAAGACACACCAACCTATCACCTATCAATTCATCCGTTCCGACAATGTTGTTATGCACTAACGAACCTTTTTACGATACAACATACAGACATTCCTGAGTCGAGCCATTATTCTGTCTGTCGCTGAAAAACCATGAAACGTTATTACTTAATAAATAGATATCTTCACGATATTCCCAAATACAGGGGTGGACGGAGGTCTAGGCAATAAAGTGCTTTCGACCAACCTTCCATACATACATATAACAGCCTGTTAACGCCCATTGCAATATGGCCTCTCCAGTAAGGAGGAAATACCAAATACAAGAGGTTGTCCCAAAATAGTTTTCAGTGAAAGGTGGGTCCTAAGTACTTAATTGCCAATATCTCTATCCATCCCCATTGTTAGTAAAGTACCAGACACCTCGCACGCTGCTGCCATCCTTCCTTAGTCGCACGGCATTAAAATAAGATGTGAACTAGTAAATAAACTAGTCCTTTACAGGATTCGACACACAGACATGTTTAGATAGTATTTTACATGTCGACTTTTAACCTTTACCTGACCGCGATATCACCCTGCCGAACGAAATGTTACTACAACCTTATAATGCATTCATGAAACGCCCTGAACAGCCTTGACCCTGATCGAAACCGGAATACATTATTTGTTTGAATATTGATGTAATATGTATGTTATAATTACTAAGAAGAAGGGATTAAAAACTGTTTTTAGTTCTTTCGACTACCCAAAGTAGCTTAAACACTTGTGTTACAGAATCAGAAACAACTAAGGTACTGAAAAAAACCCAGACTTGAGACAATACATAAATAGTTCTTTTCCACATTGACCCGACCGGGAATAGAATCAGGAACTTGGATACTCCGCTCGACCACGGAGCTCGTCAAGGACGAGATGTAAAATAGGTATAATAAGTAAATTGTATTTACATAAAAGGTTAACGCGGTAACCGACCGTCCTAAGGATTCCTTCAAATTATATACGATTTAGGGTCAGCGGTGGTTGAGAATTGAAAGCTATAGAAAACCTTACATCCTCAAAAATACAGTTTATATTTGAATGCCAAACGTTTCTCTTACGAAAAGCGGCATATGTTGGAACGAGTAACCTTCAGTTAAGAGTGCAGCAATGTTGCATTATATTGTCCACTTGATTCTTCACTAGCCAAATTGCATGTGAACCTTAAAAAATTCATGTTTCAAAAAAGTCGTCTCCGTCTACCCCTGTATTAGGCAATTCTAATATAAAGATATTTTGTTAAAATGCATTAAAAGAAATCATTTAATCATCGATACAAGTAACAAACACATCCCTTCATTTTATTACTTTTAACGACCACCGTTTTGATTACAAAACGGTGGTCGAACCGTTTGAAAGAACCTCATTAGGGGTTCTTTCAAAGTAGAGGAAACAGTCGAAAAAAACTATTTTTTTTTTTACTTTTTTTTAACTATGTATAACTATCGACGGCCTGTTTTTTCTGCTTTTGGCATTTGAATACTAGGTATCGTTTATGTATCCCTAGTACATTCTAGCGTGAGTTCTTGATTTACTATCTTCTGGTGAGTCCCAACCCCACACACAACCTATAATAAGATGTATTAATATTGCCCATAAGAATGACAAGGAAACCTAACAATTCAATTGGTGGTAAATGGAAATAGCAACCCAGTGACGACACTATAGTGAGTGTAGTTCCTTCGAAGCTTAGTGTTTCGGGTTAGAATTTTGCTAGGTGAAAATATTTGTTAGGTTGTTTTATTGATTATAATGATATTACAGCAAAATGATGAAAGACGGATCAAGATCACTCGGATACCTAGACGTGCGCGTATGAAGAAAATTATAAATTTGAAAGAAGCGAAAAAGTATCCAAAGATATTGACACTTAGCGATCTATCCCATCAAGGAATTGTCGTGAAGATACTGTAATGGTAATGTTTGTAATTATGAGTGTTATCCTTGATGCAATGTTAACGAATTTTGTAAGTTTTTAACCGAAATTAATTATTGAAAACATTCTACATTCCCATTATCACGCGTTAATTATAAGCAATTCTGGTAAATTTTATCTTTAACTTGAGGTGACTTGATACTGTGTTCAATAAACTTGCGTAATGTATAAATTTGAATAATTTACATCCTTACTTTATGTAATTGGAGTTTTTTTTAATTCACGAAATGGTGTGGTGGATTATATATTATCTTTTTGGTCGTAACGAGTAAAAATATAAAAAGTTTTACAATAATTATGTCATTTCTTGATTGTCATTGATTGGTTTTCATGCCGTCGCCAGCGCGCGGTCCCAGGTTCGATTCGCGGACGGGTCAATGAAGTAAACCACTTCTTCTACATTGTCTTCGTTGTGAGTGTTCTTTGCTACCTTTCTACCTTTGCTTCCATTTCAATATTTCGTACCGATTCCATAACACAAGTGCTCAAGCAAGTTTTCCTTATCTATGTATGTGTTTATGTATTTCTACGCGTGGGTAAATATATATAATGTGAGCGAAGTGCTCACATATTTACAGATAAAGCTGTTAAATCCTTCGTACCGACAGCATCACACGCCGTTAACTGAGATCATAGCCGATTCTAATCCATGCACCTTTATGGATATGCAGGTGCATAATTTAGTAAGAGTTGGAATAGAGAAGATTAGTCTAAGCTACTCTGGCAGATGACATATACCCCACAGAAGTTCGCTGCAGTATATATGCCTCTCTTTTTTGAGGGTTGCCATAAACGCCTCACTTGACAAGCGGTTTGGCGATCGCAGTACCAGACACCCTGCATCTTCGACGCAGCTGCACCTCACCGGCCTTTGTTAGCTGTGGCCTGGTATTTATCTTTTATACCGCATCCCTATTTATCGGTAGACGAGTTAAACTTAGTCGCCTCATACGACACCCGCGGAAAGAGAGGGGGTGGTACTATACTTACGCCGATACCACGTGCCTATACCGCATGTGAAAATGTCATAATCATATCTATCACGCAAGGTGCGACAGGATGTTGTCGTGTAGATTGCCAGCACGATTGAAAAACACTCAAAAAATAGGCGACCGAAGCGCAAACATGTTGACGAAAATTTTTTTCGCAATATTTGTACACTTGATAAGCTTTATATCAAGAATTGATTAGTCCACATATAGTATAACACGACTACTTAGGTTTCAGCCCTCGAGATTAGATTAAATTTATACAAGTTGTCACGTGAGGGGACCCACGTACTCTTGTAAGAAAAGAATTAATATTTACATAGTTTTTTGATCAAAAGGATAAATATACTAATGTTTATTGACAACATTGAAAGTAAATAAATGGACGGATATTCCATAAAAAATTTAAGCCGTCTACTGAAGATTAAATATTATAACCAAAGATACGTAAATGAAATTGTTTTTAAACAATGAATGTGGTGCACACGTCTATCTTATGTAACTTTATTTCTTTTCCTTTAGAGCATATCAAGGTCTCTACTAAGTAAAAGATGCATCAATCGACTTCCACTCTATTACGCAAGTCGCAACTCCACCTTGATATAATTAACTGCATTTGTTTTGAAGGACGCGCTAGGATCAGATATTATAAAATATATTCATAGGTTGTGTCTTTTCCAAACCGCATAGAAGCCGCACCCACTTGCCAGCACACTTTCTGGCTCTCAAATGACATCTTAAAATCCGTGTACCGAGAAATTTAGAATATAAAAAAAGAGTTATGTAACGATAGGCAAGTGGTTGGGTGATCGGATTTCGAATCGGGAGACCCGGGTTCGATCCGCAGGTGGCCGGCTCGTACCAATGGGTTTTTTCAAAAAAACTTATGTACGATTATATCGTTGGCTTGGACATAAAGACGGCGACGGGATCATCATCTGTCACGATGTCCCGAAAATATCTTCGGTGGAAGGTGGGACGAAGAGACATAATTGTCTATATTAGACCCTGTGTCTACCCCTGTACCCCTGTATTGGGAATGACGTGAAGATATCATTATATAAAATACAAAACTTGAAATACAGCACATAGCCAGAGCGTGTTGTATTTGCGATCACTATTCCTCAACAAATAACGAACAGGAAATTTTCTCATAGCTCATAAACCCGTTGATCATTTATAAATAGAAAGAAACCATCTATTATTAAAAAATAATAATAAAATCACTTACATTCGTATATGCACTTCGTGTATAGCGATAACAGAGATAAAGCGCTCGCGCAGATACAGAGTGCTTCTTTAACGAAAGGAAGACCTTGAATGGCCCCCGTTACTCGTTATACGGCGTTATAATAACACACACAACCTCAGTGTGCGCTCTTCTATTTGGCAGACTAAGCGACAAATATAAAACGATCAATATTTAAACGAAACTGCACCTTAAAACTATGCAACTTACGTGCTAGCACATGTGAAACTGTAACGTTTCAGTTTTAACATGAAATCCAAATAAAACAAACAAATACGATTCTAATTTTAAACGAAAATAAGGCTTATTTTCAGGCGACAATCGATCGCGCAATGAAAAATAGCCTTTATGTTCTTTCGAATAGGGGTTACAATTAGAAATCACATCGGAAAGCGTATTCACTACGTCATCGAAATCTGCGTTCACGGAACTCAGGCTGACTACAGTCGCAATATGAGAATGAGTAACGAAGTAACGAAATATGATAAATTCGTTAGACGTAAGGAAAAATTTGCGATTAATCAGCTCATGTTGCTCTTCTCTCATCTAGCTCATTTTCACGTACCAATATAGGAGTAGACAGAGGTCTAGTCTAGACAACTAAGGTCCCTTGACCCACCTTTCGCCGAAGATATTTTCGGGACAACGTGACAGGTGCTCACTACCTGTCACGTTGTCCCGAAAATGCCGTGGCCGTCTTTATGTCGAAGCCAACGATATAATTCGAACAAAAGTTTTTTGAAAAACCCATTAGTATAAGCCTGCCAATTGAGGATCGCACTCGGGTCTTCTTGACTCAAAACCACCCAACCACTCGGCTATCGTGACTTAGACAAACATGGGCACTCAGTTCAATGTTTGTTCATGGGTTAACTCTGTTGAGCATTAAATTAATTTCTTGCCATTATTAACAAAATCATTTAACCAAATTTCTTACAACAAATCGACGAGAGGCAATTCGCGCGTTTTTTTTTTTTCATTTCCTGATTAAAATTAATATATACAATTGTTTAAAGTAGTGTTTCAAAGCGAAATGAAACTAACATGGAATTTGCATTAACATCATAAATTACTTTTCAATTGGAAATAGGATTTATTAAAAAAAAAAAAAAAAAACAGTTAATTGTGCTATGCTTCAACAAAAATTATAACAGTCTATGTCACATCCAGGTAGGATCCATAATCATTGAGAGGACATTTCTAGCATAAGTCCCTTCACGTTACTATGAAGATATAGATATCGATAAAATATCATATAACAATAAATACATAAATAGGGACAACATTACATACATTGCTCTGATCTCAAAGTACGCACA